>OX411309.1:15893416-16429879 GCA_948150685.1 Rhaphigaster nebulosa
CAGTGAGACAACAAAATACCCAATCAATTTCTGTTAGAAATGGGCAAGTATAAAATTATTTAAATTATTATGCTTTTTCACTTTAAGAAATGTATCGTTTCGCCAATTGAAAGTAATAACAGCGAGTGTGGCAGAAATAATTGACACAGTTTTAAGGGCTGTAAAAAAAGAAACCAATGAGAGAGAGAAATGGTTTATTAAACATCAATGCTGCCCAAATACATTGGATTGCTACAATACACAGCATCAATCCTTAATTGGACATAATGTGTGTTTATTTATATATATATGCACACATAATATATTATATATTATATTTTACCATTTAACCATTCACACACTGAGCACATAGTATTTTAATCTTATTCTATTACATTACATCTTTGTTTATCTTTTGCTTATTTTAATCTGTACAGCTACCTTCTCATTTCTCCACACTTTTCTTTTCCAGTTATCAATTAACCATTTCCTAACCTAGTACACAACTTCTAGATAATTGGAAAATTTATAAAACTAATCCAATTTCAAAATTTTAATGCAAACACATACATAAGAAAAGCAGGTACAAGAAAAATAAAGATATATATAGGTATACATATACAAATAAGAAGAAAAACCCTAATAAAGATCCAAAATGATAAATTGACTAATTTATCATTTTGACTAGCACTTAGGTCTTCTAAAAAAAATGGTTTTATATTCAAACATTATTTTGAAAACAGTTTTATTACAGTAGGTTTTAAAAATTACATTTTCCAAATGTCAGCCGCTATTGACCATTCATTGCTAAATATGTTTCTATAAATTTTTCATCACTCTTCGAGTCATTTCTGGAGGAATACCTGACTCATTTCAGGAGAGCAGTTTTTGGCTGACTTTGGTGTTATTGGCCCGTACATTTAAGAGGAGAGGGTGTTACGGTAACTGAACTCTGATCATTATATGCACATGTTGGAGACTATCCTAATCCCTAGAAATCCTATAATCTGGAGACTATCCTAAGTTGGATGAAATCGATGCAGAATTGTGTCACACATCTCTACATTCACTTGTGGTTTCGAGGGAAATGTTTCGTTACAGTGTGATCTCTTTGAGAGGAGACTTGGGGTGGCCAGCAGTCCTCAGATTAATTCCATGCGATTTTTTTTTTCTTGCAATATCTAAATCATTACCTTGGTTTCGATTTATAGGTTGTAACTGACATCTTTGGCTAAAATGAGATTATTGGTGCTTCTGATTCTCCTTTGTCTAATGCACATGAGAAACTAACTCTACCTGCGATTTGTTTCTATATAAAACAGAGGTATGGTATTTTTTATATATTTTCAAACCAACTTCAAAAGTTAAATTAAAATTATCTAAAGTAATGAGGAGAAAATTGATAAAGTTTATTGATAACGAAAATGTTTTCTTTTCTTTTCTTTATAAGCACGACAGAGGCACTAGGCAGTCCTTGGCCTGCTCAATCACTCTTGTTGGTCCGCAGAAAGTCTCAGAGATGCTGTTGTTCCATCTGCCTCATGGCTTCCCTCGAGATCTCACTCCTTCTGGACAACCCTGATATAGTCCTTTGTTGGTTCTGCCATCAACCACTTTAGATGTATTCTGACATAGTTAGACAGCTTCACATCGCTATATAGGCAATATATATCACTATTCTTTCTAAGACAGTATACCACATTTTCTTTTCCAGACCGTAGAATGTGCCTTTATATTTTGTGCTCAAAGATGTCGATCTTATCAGCTGCTGATTTTTTAAGTGCCCATGTCTCACTTGCATATGCTGCCACTGGTCTAATAAGGGTCTTATTTAGCCTTAACTTGGTTAAGCTGCTTACCAATTTACTTCTTATAAGATGAGCTATGGAGAAAAAAGCTTTATTGGCCGGGATAATGGGGATAATGTGTGCCTGGATCTACTCCTCCAATGCTTCATTGAACTGTGCACCAAGATACTTAAAACTAACAACTCAGGAAAGTTTGGTTTCCAATTGTGTAACACATCTGGGGACGAATGGGTTTCTTTTCCCTCAAAACCATAATCTTTGTCTTCTCTGCATTAATTTCTAGGCCAAATCTCCTGGCCTCTCTTTCCAGCTTCCCAAAAGCATCTTTGATATTAAGGAGAGACCTTCCAGCTATCAGCACATCATCTGCATATGCTAATAATTGGGTCCCTCTGTAGAAGATATTACCTCCCCCGTCCAAACAGGCTCTTGCTACTATAGTTTGTAGTATGATGTTGAAAAGTAGCAGAGCTAGAGAATCACCCTGTCTGATTCCAGCGTTAATCTTCAATGAGCTTACATTTACAAAAATGTTTTAGCACTTCAAATTTTCAAAATCGTTTTTCTTAAAACTAAGGATAAAGCACTTAAAACCTTGTTAAACCAAGTTTGTGAAATGACAAGGTATTTAAACACTGACCTCATTCTCTGGATGCTTTAAAAGAGAGAATCTGGTAAGAAATCAATGCCATTCTAACAGAAATGACTAGAAGGGCAGTGAAAAATTTTCAGGAAAGCCAGTAATGGCCAACATATGGAAGATGTCATTTTTAAAATTCACTGAAATAAAACTATTTTCAATGTACTTTTTGAAAATAAAATTAGTTTTTTTCCAGAAACGTTGTTTTGTTTTTTTACAGCCCTTCAATATGTGTCGGTTATTTTTGTCCCACCCTGTACTAATAAATTTTGGTTAAAAAATTATATATCAGACTGCTGTGTCTTTTCTTGTCCATATATTTTATTTGGTTTGCTATATCAATTAATGATATCTCTACAGTGCTTAATTTTAATTTTATTATCATTTTTTCCAGGACCAAAAAAACTTTGTCTCTCCTGCCGCTTATCACGGGCCATTATTTCAGTGGAGAAGCTTCTTTTGAAGTTGCACCAAAATCTACAAAGGCTTACTCTGTCTTTTACAAACCTCTTACTATGACAAAAGATGATCAAACACATAAGGTAAACTAATGAATTTATTAAATTTTATTTCGTAGCCATCAAATTTTTCGCAATGGAATCTGAAGTAAATTTGTTTAAACTGAAAGAATCTGTTGTATAATTAATAATAAGGCATCTGATTTACACATATTTTATTAGGGAATACTTGTGATTCCTACCCAACCTGAAGAGATTGTTGTCAAATTGGAAGGGAGAAGCACCGAACCTTTGTTGGAAGGAAAGCTGTCATTGATAGTAATAGCTAGAGAAGAGTGTGTGATAAAGTTAATTGTTGAGAATCCTCTAGAAACCTTGCAAAAGTATCTTGTTTCAACCTATACTTTCTTTTGTTGATAGGCTATTTGTTAAAATAGTAATCATAAATAGGATATTTAATATTAAAATGATTTTTTTTTTTGTTAGAATTTATGTATGGTATTACTAATAAAGATAAAATCGTTAAGATGAGATTAAAACATTTGTAATCATAATTTTATTAGCCCATCACCGGGCAATATGCCATCTGTTTTGGACGGCAATCACACATTTTCATTATTATCAGAAAAAGGAAAATTCTGTTAGCTTCTGTCAATTTATTCTATCTGTAACTTATCCCTTACAATAGGAGAGAGAGGTAAATGCCCTTACTTGAGTTGTTCTGTTTAACTGTAAATAGAAGAGAAAACTTGTGACCTGTCGTCCTTAGCGACTACTGGTGTAACAAACTTTTTAGCAAAATGTAAATAGAAATTAGAATTATTTCTTTCATCTTTTTAATTTATTATTTTTTCAATGTAATTTAATTAATTACCCATGTACCTCTTGATAAAATATAAATTTTGATGTGTATTTATAATTTTAGGCTGCATAAAAAATAGTCTTCCTCCATCAGTTTTGGATTATATATATATATATATATATATATATATATATATATATATATATATATATATATATATATATATTGTAATGTTACGAAAAAAATAAATTAAACTTATTTTTCCTTTTTTATATATTTATATTTGTTTTATATAAATTTTGACTCTTATCTCAGGGTGGGTTACTAGACAACCAGACACAGACACACAGAACTATTTCTAATACAAAACATACTACAACGTGAAGCGTCAATTATCTTAAATTTAACACTTTACACTTTAAAAAACGATATAAGGTCTTTGAAGAACGACGACTGTGGTCTATGGGATATAATTTAAGTGTGTTACCAAAATGATGATCTTGAATGTGGATGAAGTATTACGGGAGCTCTTCAGATGTCTACCCCGGTCTCTGGTCCAAACAACAATGCCACTCTCTCTTTGTTTGTCCGTTACACCACTCCAGGTTTCAAAATGGCGAATTGCCATTTTAATTCTCCAATACGAATGGACCATTTATGATTTTCTGAAGTTCTCATTTGATGAAAATCTCTTCTACTTCTTTTTGATTTTCTTAGATCAGATTTATTGTTGAAGTATTGAAAAATTAATGATTATCATCCACTCGATCATTATGGCAGTGGTTCTGTTGAAGTCCAAAATAGACCCGCCATGTTTTTAAATGTTAACGTCTATTTTGGTTCCATTTATGATGACAAACACACTTTTCATTATAATTTATGATGCAGTCAGGATAAATAAATGTTGTATTATTTTCCTGAGAATCCCTATTTTCAAATATTAAATCTAATTTAAGATATCTAAAAACAATTATTTACAACGTACCTATAATATGAAAACATTTGTATATTACAATATTTATACAATATACATTAATATATCATATATCATAATACATTAATACATCATATATTGTTGGAATTAGTAATTAATTATATAAATACAAAAAAAAAAACAATTTTACTAAAAATAACTATTTGGTTTGGAATTCGTGTAAAAGTCATTTAAATGCTGACAATTCACCAAAGTGTTTGATCTATCGAGCTGCTATTGGTCACATTCAACACTAAATCTAATTCTCAATAACTTCAGTTTCGATCCATTGTTTGATGCAGGGAGTTATTTCTTTATCAGGGTGTCCAGCAGTCTTGAATTTCTTGAAGATCGGGAATTCTGCTTGAATTTTTTGTGTCAGAAAAAAATCAGGAATAATTCTTGAAAAACAGTCATCAGGAAATTTTAATTTTTAATCAAATAATTCCATTTTTCCATCAGTACTAAGCAACAAGTGTATAAAATATTCAGAAGAAGATTGACGTCATATTTCTCCTTATTATAGCTAATTCCATGAAAGGTAGAAAAAGCCTATTTCCATTAACTTTGTTCATCAGTACCTCAATATCAAACACCGACTCATTTTATGTTCTGTCTCATCTTACCAGATCACTCTTCCTGTCGCTAAGTGAACGAGGGATGTTATGGAACGGTAAAATAATGTAACAGCTCTGAGTTTCAATTTTAACCGATTTACAATCTTCTCATATGTTTGCGCCTCGCCCTTGTCGTGAAAAGGAAAAGGGGTTGCCAGGATTCATTTTATAACTATAATTATAATTATTTTGTTATATACATATTATTTTGTATTGTTAGGCAAAATAAGTTTATGAATAAAATTGTGATGAAATAGATAGCAATATGTGAATTTTATTTATTTACACTCGAAATTGTTTTTGTAGTGTATTTTTATGTTGTTTTTATTTTTGCCGATGTGTTAAACCCTCAGTGTGAGAAGTTAAGATAATTTTTTTTTTATTTATAAAATTGTTCATTATCAAAATCAAACAGGAATACAACCTTTATAATTATTCAAATTCATTCTCAAGTCCAAATTGTACATTCTATCATGAACCGACGAGATTCAACATTTTAAGGTTCCAATTTTATTTTAAATTTACTCCAATAAATTGTCGAATAGCGCCTCGAATTTTACGGTTCACAGCCTTGAAATCCTTGAATTATGCTTGAATTTTTTCATTCGCTGGACACCCTGTTTATTATAGTAATTGCGAACAAGTATCGAAAAACATATTTTTTTCATATTTTTGGCCTTCATTTACTACTGATCCATGTTTATAGGAACTTTTTTCTTTAGTGTTAAATTTGCCATAAAACCCCCAAGAATTATCCTTTTTTTGGGAACACCCTGTATATTTTTGAAATAAAGATATGGTATATTTTTTATAAATATCAAAAGCCTGAATTATTTTTGCATCAACCTAATAAATATTTCTTTGTTTAGAATGAGCGTACGATTCAAGAAAAGTCCATCAAATAAAGATATATTCAATATTGAAGGAAACAAATGTATTGTGCTGCCAAGTAGTGTTAAGAAAGAGTATATTATCAAATTTTATGCATATAAAGAAGGAACAGTAAATTTTGATGTAAATTATTTTTGATTTAATTTCTATTATGGATATAGTTTTTTTTAAAGTTTTTTATTATGTTTTATTTTGTAATTTTCTTTTTTTATTCAATATGTTGTTTCATAGGTTATTTTCACAAATGATGAAACTTTTGAATATATGTTTTATAATGTAAAAGTTGTGATACACCCTCCAGCGGAGTCTTGGGAAACAGTTGAAATTAACACAATGGTAGATCATTCTATAAATAAAACTATTTCAATTTACAATCCTCTTGAAACGAAATGTACATTTAGAATCTCATCACTAGTGCCGAATATTGATCAATTTCTAACATTGGAGCCACCCGTTTTAGACGTCCATCCTAAGCAGCACGTGAGTTGTACCAACAATATAATATTATTAATATAAAATAACAAAAACTTTCAGAGACATAAATTAATTGTAAGGATATAATTGGAAGTTTCCCCAACACAAAGCGTCGAGTCTCTGAAATGCCGTCAACCGCGGTGAGAATTTCCAAAATTAGGGTATTTCTGTTGGTGTATACGCACCCTTTGATTTATAAAAACGGACCAATGAGGGGGAGTTGTTTTACAGTATCTTTTTAGTTATATTTCTTATATTTTCAGATTTTTTAGACTATGTGTGCGAGTAAGGGAACAACACATGCACAGCATGATTCAGCCATGTAGGGGCCCCTAGGCAATGCAAATATTGGAGCCCCTTTGCAAGAGTTAATATCTAATTTGTTATAGAGTCCATCACCCTGACAATTTTGGATTTAGTGAGTTTTGCTTTGAATGCTCACGATATATTATCTTTGATTCAACATATCCAGCGAGGTAGAGAATCCATCAGTATTCTTTTTAATGCTAAAATAATCAGTGCTGCCAATATAAATTATGAAAGTGCGTAAGGTAAATTTGGAATACGTTCTGAAATTATATTGCATCATTTAGGAGCAGATCAAGACAAGTGGGGACCACTTACTCTGTCCCGGTTAAGGAGTAAAAATTGTCGTCTCCTCTAAAAATGTTTCAACTTAGAGGCTGTAAATTTAACATTTTGTTTTTAGATTTATTCGATTATTTTATAGCGTTTTTTTTTAACTTTTCGGTAATTTTCAAAATATTTAAGTTAAGATATTTTAAGACTTCGGGGGACCCTACACAGCCGTTATGTCCACTTACGGCTTGATCCGCTCCTGAAAATATTGCCGAGTAATGCAGAGGGAGGTAGCGTCAGAACTGCTGTCTGTATATGACAGAGTAATTGAGCTTTATTTTAGAGAGAAAACAAGTATGTACCTTATGAACATATTTTGAGATATTGTTTGTACTCCAAAAAATCAACCTAAAAGCTTCGCAACGCAAATTAAAACTACTTTAACTTATTTTTGTTAAGCCGCTACGAGGCTCGTGCCCATAGGCAGTTGTCTGCATTGCCTAGTGTAATGCATAATGCACAAAGTCCGTGACCATAGTCACTCCGTGTTTGAGATAATATGGCCACATTTTTTTAAAATACAAACTCATATTTAAAGGCTGGGGATGAGTATAGTCAAAAAACTTTTCTTTACATGCTGTCTTTTCATAACATTGATGTGCGGCTAAGAAAAATTAATACTGGAACATTTAAAGAATTTAAACGTTTTATTTTTATTCTAATGTTATTCCAGAATATAAATATCACTCAAATTAACATTAAATAAATATACCATCTTCTTTCCAAATTTTGTTAAAAAGTAAAAAATTATAAATAATAATATCTTTGACTAGAAAACTAACCCTCTCGAATCTTAGCCGTCCTCTTCTCTCTTTTTTCAGAGGAGTTAGTCATACCATTTAATTAGGGATTGATAAATTATTTGCCACTTCTATAAATTTTTTTTATTGAAAACTAGTTTCGAATGTTATACATTCATCCTCAGTTGTAAAAACACACAAAAAATTCAAAAATAAGCAATTCAAAATATTATTATTATTATAATTATTATTAGGTATTATTATACATTAAATTAGATTTAATGTATGAGCATTAAATCTAATTTAATGAGGTGATAAAACCTCACCTTTATTAGCAGAAGGGTTGTTCCAGCACCACAACAAACAATAAAGTAATCGGTCTAAGCAGATAGCTACAGCAGCATAACATAACATAAATAATTCAACATGGCAGAATAATTTTTTTTCTGCATTAAAAATGTTGGAATAAAATTATTGAATATACATTGATGCCTTTTTTTAAAAAAAGATGTAAGCACCATTTAGTGAACTTTACAGGAAATACATTAAAAAAAATTTTCCCAAATAACAATATATTTTTTTAACATTTTATTCTTTTATTGTGTACAGTAGGAGTTTATTAAGGTGGCAAAACCTATATAATTACAATATATTTTTAAAGTTTCAAGCTTTGGTCAAGGCCAGAGTAATGACAGAGTTGTCAGTTTTTGGCGCTTATGTCATCAATAGTAGATTTTTAGACCATTTCCAATTTTTTTTTCTCAATATATCGTGGGCAGGAATCGATAGATGGTTTACGTCCCATAATAAATTGAAACCCGAATTTCAAATTTTTGGCGCCCTAGCCTTTTAAAAAAAAAAAAAAAACGATGTCGATATAAAGTTTTCTACAATTATCTAAGCTCACATAAACTATCAGTAAATGAAAAAAAAAATTACTGGGAAGATTTTAAGATCCAAATTCACATTTTCCTTACTCTTGTCCATTCTCACCCCATTGGCTATTTTCACCCTGGTTGACGGTATCGATAAAAACTTACAGTCAACATATCGCCAATTCAGGCATCATTAGGACTAAAAAACAAAACAAGATATCTAAAAACATAATTTTACTGGTATTTCAAAGACTTAATGCGTTATGTTTAGCATCTTTCAATCATCCCTAATTATCTCTTAGTCAATCATAAGAGAAATCATAACCACACAAACTCAATAGCTCAAGTATTTTGTTTTAAAACTAATAAAAATATCATATAATTAATGTATTATTATTATGTAAAGATAACATTATTATATTGTTAAATTTCCATAACAATTATAGCCCAGTCAATGAAAGTTTGTAGAGGGAAATGGAAGAAACACAATTTCTGATTTTGGGACTTAAGTTGGACTAGTTAGGAGGTAAATATGCTAAAGGTCCCCACATCTAGGAGATGAGCAGGGTGCCAGAGGACATGTAGAAGGTCCCTTTTCCTTTATATCTTAGAAACTATGCCTCCAAGCTGAAAAATGTGCCACAAGATTGTCTCAATTTATTTGTTCAATATCTCTCATAGTTTCTGAAATACACATGAAATAACGAAAAATACGGAAGTTAAATTTTTAAATCTCAGAATTTACCATTAAAGTTACAATTACCCTAACTTTTAAATGGTTGAAGGCAAAATAGTAAAATACAATATATTTTCGAAGGAAATTTAATGTTCTATAACTTCTTTTCTTATGACTTTTTCATAAGAGAAAAGGCTGAAGAGTTAGCTAGTCAAATAAAGCAAAAAACGTAAAGCAAAAATTTTTTTTTTCTTTCAAAATAAGCCAATTTCGAGTACGGATATCTCGGAAACTATGAGAGATAGCGAAAAAATAGGATCAATCTTGTGGTACATTTGTCAGCTTTAATTTTGTACAGAATGATAGGATGCATAGTGGTGGTGGTGCTTTATACTCCAAGACTTGGTTTAAGCCAAATTGAGAAGCCTATCCTCAAGTCTACCAATCACTGATCTGCGTTTTTCATACAGGTCATTTTTTTTTATGGCAACACAGTCCAAAATGTGGAATGGGGGAAGCCTCACCAATCTTGTTGCATTGGCTGTATGTCTTTTGTTTATTTTTATACCTGAGTTTCTATATGTCCCGTTGTTAATCTTGAAATGGCTGTTTGTTTTTTTCGGTCAAGGTATTGAAGATGAGAGAGATCTATATACTTCTATTTGTTGATTTGTACCAGGCATGGTTCGGTAAAGATTTTAGTACTAAACTATTTTTGTATGATGAGTAAATTTCATTATAGTGGAGATCCTTACTTATGCTTTTTTTTTGTGAGTTTGTCAGCTTCTTCATTTTGGAAAATTCCCACATGAGCAGAGATCCATTGGAAGTTTATTTGGACCTTTTTACTAAGTTGTTTGATTCTTTCATATGTTATTTTTATTGTTATGTTATTAGGCAATGAAAGAAGCTGGATTGCATTTTTGCTATCAGTAAAAATCCACACTTCTTAAATTTTAGCTATTACTAATAGTGCTTCTTTAAATTTTAGACAAAGTTAAAATACGTTGATCCCATTATAAATAATAATATTCAGGAAAGCAAAATAAGAAATAGAAAACACTTTATGTCAATAGACAGTCATAAGCTAATAACACTATTAATCCCTATATAGTGTTATTAGCTATTAATCCCTATTATCCACACTAAAAAAAAGTTTAAAATTCCAAATAACATAGGTTAACTATAAAGGGCGTAATGAACAAATAGTTGATCGCCCAGAAAAATCGTAACTTACCTACCTAGTTCCTATCTTTTCCATGGACAGACCTTTCAAAAAAAGATGCTTTTAGTATGTTTACCTCCTAACCAGTCCAAATAAAGTGTGCCTATGTCAAAAATAGTGTTCCTTCCGTTTCTCTCAACACCCCCTCCCCTTTTGAGCATTCTGGGCTAATACGAGAAATACTAAATATCCCTTTAGTAAGAAATTGTTTACTAAATAAATTGATATTTGGTGAATAATTTGTTTTATCGACGAAATTTTTCAGGGGAAATTTTCTATTATTTACTCACCAAAGGAATTGGAAAGAAGAGAGGTAGAACTGAAAGTGACTAGCAATTTACTTGGGACATATTTTTACAGAACAATTCTTAGCAGTGGGCCGCCTCTTTCAAGCAACATAATTTCTATGTCTATTCCTCTTGGTTCTAAACATAATTTCGACTTGAAATTGCCAAAACCAGTCATTAAACAAGTTCCTTCACCTTTTAAAAATGAATTTGTTAAAAAACGGATCATCCATCGCCATAAAGTGGCCACTTACTGCAATACTGTAAAGGTTTCTGTAATAATTCAAACCCAATATATTCACCGACACAGGAAGTTAGTTAAAAAAGTATTGATTTTCAAAGCAAAGGTAAATAACTTTTTTTTAAATAATTTACAATATTTTTAGTAATAATAATACACTTATAAATATAATAGAAAAAGTTTAATTTTTCATGGACTAGACTAAATTTATTATTGTTTTTACAAAGAAGTGAGAGAGAGAAACAATTTCTTTTCGAAGAGGTGTTGCCCAAGTGCATTGCTTTGCTACATACACAGCATACTATCGTCTCAATATATAATACGGTAGTATAGGTCCCTTTTCCAACTCTCAGGAGCGATGGATTTTGACAAATGAGGTGTCAAAAGAAAGGGAATTTTAGGGAGAAGTGACAAATCCCAATTTCGATTCTAAAATTCTTACCAGGGCTTTAATAAAAGTGGTGGAAAAATTGGGAGGTTTTTAAGCTCCGATGGTGGTGAGTCGGCGGATCAAGACGGAATGAGTCAGGTTTTAAAGATTTTGACCTGGGATCAAGATCCGATTACATCAAGGTGATATTATTACGTTTGGAATGTATTGGATCCTACGTTTTAAACCCTAAAACCTGCCATTTTTGAAATAACGCACGATAAGTACGCATGGGCCCTATGATAACGTCATTTTCTTATGGAAGCAAGTTGACTATATACAAAAACTTTTTTATAAGTGTGATTATTTTGTGTAAACGTTATTTTATAAATAAAATATGATACTCCTGGTCAAACATTTTGTTTGTAATTACATCATTTTCTTTTATACATTATTCATACCTTAAATTAATAATTTATTGCATGATAGTATTAATAGAATTTAGAAGGTTTTAAAAACAAGTTAAAATTTATATTGGATGTTAAATGACTGATATTTCTGGCTGAAATGTTTTGTTTTTTTTTCTTTTCATTGATGGATATGATTGTTTATATTTTGTATGAATATATGATATCTGAGTCTTTCATAAACAGTTTTTGAAATTTAGTTGATTTGCTCCAATTAAATACATTACCTGATTCTTTTGTCAATTAACAAAATTCTGCCAATTATTAATGAAAAACAACAAAATAAACAAGTTTTTTTGTTTCAGCATTAACAGCCAAACTATCTACGTCTTTAGGGCTACAATTTTTAAGGGCTCAAGTTAAAAAAAAACTGTTATTCCCACTCCTCTCTCTATTACTTTGCTCTAAACTATTCAGCGATAGAGAGAATTGACAGTAGACGCCTGATGTACTTGTTTATTCTTCCCAAAATGCTTTACTGCTCTCCAGTATCCTCATTCTTGCCTTCAGATCCATATAGCTTAAGCTAATCTCATTTGTTGGATGTTTCTTCTAAACTAGTGAAATCAATAAAAAAAAATTTATGATAACAGAATCATACAGTTAATATTTAGAATGTTTTCACTAATAATTATTAAGTACTAGATTTCACATTTAGTTCTTTATTTTACAGTCTGATAGTCCAGAAGTAACAATAAAGCCTCTGGGGGATTCATTGCACATGAAAGAAATTTTATGTGTTTATGAACCTACTTCGGTTGGTACAAGCAGGGCTTTGGTGACAGTTGAATATTTCAAACCGCATCATCTCTTTGCGTGAGTTTTCTAGAATACATGTGTTATATTACGCAGTAGAAAAACTAAAATATCATTGTTTCTACGAGCTTGACTTTTCTTACATCATCAATCCTTTGTATAAGGCCATGACTGATAAGTATCTAAGGTTCCAGAGGGCACTACCAACACCACTAAGTCCATTCAAGGTGACAGTCATCCTGCTTGCTAAATAGTCCAAGTGAGGTATCATACTAAACTTCCTTCCAAACCTTGTGCCAATGGTAGATTACCACTTCATTTGGACTAAACTCTTCCTGAATCTCGAACGTGAAAGGGTGTCCTCTGCTTTCTTAATCTTGTTGATTAATAAGCTTACTCTGATTCTTACATGCCTGTTATATGTTTAGATTCTCAGGAAGGCTTGTAGGTTCCTAGGGACATAATATCTCTGCAACTGCTGGAGTACGCGCAACCACCAGTTGCTGTTGAAAGTGGATGATATATTAAAGAATAATTTCATGACACATTGCTCCTCTCTTCTGCATATTCACAAAAGTGCATGCAACTGCTGCCTTGCCTCCATGGAACCAAATAGTTGTGGATGACTTGCTCTTAGCAAAACTTGTCACAGGTTAATATGAAACTCTCAAGGACTTTGCTGACATGAAATATACAGATCCATATGACATGGACATTTGTTTATCTCCCTCTCCTCCCTTGTGGAAGAATCATTATCCTTGAATGGCTCTTCCATGTGGTATATTGACTGAATGAATATGTTTGCTGCCTTTTCAATTGTGTTTTCCTGATTATCTGCATACTTGAGGGCTTGGCAATATTTGCAATTTTCTCAGGACCACTCTATACGGGATACTCAAAGGATTCTTCGAAGATTCGTTTAAGATTTGTTCCAGAACCTGTACACCGAAGTGCAGTGTGCCTCTCATCCATCACATCTGCAACTTTGGTATTACTGCCATACCTTGTAGAGGCCTCTTTTTAAGGCAGTTAAGGCCATTGTCCACCATGAAACTCATTTAGGTCTTGCCTTCTATTACTTGGAAACACTCCAATCTCCTCTTCAGGTTGCTTAACCCTTATCAAAGCCGTAGGAACATCCTGGCTCTTCTGCCAGGCTAAATGATATAGCATTTTGGTTGGAACTTGTCTCAGATTTGCAGATCCAATCAACAATGTAAATTGGTATTGCCAATATTATCTGGACAATCCTTACGTGGCCAATGGCAGAGCACCACCTACAGACTAGGCCATCCACAATACTAGTGGCTTTGGTGTGCCCATCCCTCTGGATACATCAAGCAGGGATACATCTGATTCTTAGCTGTATCCTTAGAGATGCCAAAACTTCATTAAATTAATTTGTCCTATTAATGCATATAAATATCTTGGTTCCTACTTAACTATGGGATTTTTGAAAAAAAGTTTTGATAATTCTAAATTGGATAATTCTATGATTTCTGCTGAAGTTCGTAATCTCTGACTGATGCATCATTTATAACTTTTTATATAATAAAAACTATTAAATGATTTTATCATCATTTTTTTTTTATAGGTATAGAATTGTATGCCAGTGTGAACCACCTCGGCCACAAGGTCCGTTTGAGATTTCTGTCTTCGAACCGTTTGTACTTGAATTCAAAAATGTATTTAATTCCAAGCAGACCTATTCTTGTTCATGTGTTTATGATTGCTGTTTAAAAATATCTAAACCGACATTTACTTTAGAAGCCAAAGAGGTATCTTTTCTTATTTAGATATTTTAGTTTTAGGGTTTACTTAAACGGAAACAATCACAAATCAAGATATATATTTATAATTAGGAACTAATTAAAACCAGATTTCTATAAAAAAATTTAAGGACATATATTATGTATGTTTGTATTGATAGTTTTAAACTATTATGAAACTTCAGTTTTTGTCAGTGGATAAAGTATTATATGAACTTTTATTTGTCTAAATTACATTAAAGGACAACCATGATTAAATATATTATACCACTGTATGAATATTAAAATCTGTAATTGCCTTGGATGACTTGGACCTAAAAAGTACTGCACTTTTAGACTAGATAATGAACAGTAGGTGTGAATGGCAGCCAGATATTTTCTGATTCACTCTTCTAAATGCAGTAAAACTTCCTTACAACGCTCCCGTTTACAACGGTACCCCTGCTATAACGCTCTAAATGAACTTCTTTAAACTTTTTTCCTTTTATAACTTTTTGTTTTGTAAATATAATTGAAGTTTTGAATACAGTGTCGGAAGTAAACAGTAAAGCGGTAAGAAACAACAGTTTAATTGATTCCACGAACGTAGTTCCTTATAATGTTTAGTTTTTGTTTGTGTGAGATATTTCCATGAATTTGTGGCGGAAGCTGAGTGGTGGGAGCAGGCAGCTGGCTGAGCCGGCAGTGGTGGGGAGCGCCGCCTCCCACTCCTGTCGGCCGACTTTAAATAGGTGCGCTGGCTTCTCAGCAGTCACTCCTGACCCAGGAGCGGCGCAGTGCCTTGACTGCTCTATCATCCTTCTCCTTCAGCATACGACCTTCTTGGTTGTAAGCTACTAATAAAAATCTGTTATTTTCTTACCTTGGCTACCTTTTCTTTTTTTACCTCATCCTTTCACTGAAGGCAGTGCGGTCTTAATCGGCCAAGTCTTCAAACCGCCAGTGAGGCTCTGATAGGCTAAGGCGGGGGTTCCTATCTCAGAAACGGTGCGGTCCTAATCGGCCTAGTTTCCAACTTACCGGTGAGGCTTTAATCAGCTGAGGTAAGGTGCTCCTCTCCTAAACTGAGACAGTGAGGCTCTAATCAGCCAAGTCTCAAACACGGCCGTGAGGTGCTCATCCACCGAGCCGTGGGAGCTACCTTCGGGTTACTCACCTCCTCCCTGAGCGGATTGTACGAGCACGCATAGTACCTGGGCCCTTCTGGTTCTAGAGGGAATTAACAAACGCAGACCCAGAGTACACTGGTGACCCCGACGTGATCTTTCACGACGTGATAGCGCCGTCACCGCCTAGGGAACGCAACCCACAAAACTCACCTGTATCAGCGGCCTTGCATACTTAGGAAGCACGATGATGTCCGACCCTCCCCAGCCACAAGACGAAGCCATGGATGCCACAATAACAAGACAACAGCTAGAAGAAGCACTCGCTCGATTGCAACCAGGCACTTTCCCACCAACACCGTCACACGCTCAGGATCCTGAAGTCTCAGCGTTTAGAGGTGCTACTAGTCGCCTGCTAGCTTTCTGGAAACCGCAAACCCGAAGCTATGGTTCGCGCAGCTCGACTGCGTCTTCAGCTCATCCAAGATAACCTCGTCGATTATTAAATATGAAGCGGTAGTATCCGTCTTGGACATGGAGATCCTTACGCAGGTATCAGACATCATTACGAACCCCGGTAAGACACCCTACGAGACCCTTCGAGATCGCCTGATCAACATTTACGGCGACTCAGAGCGTAGGAGAATCCAGCAACTTTTGGAAGGAGCAGAATTAGGAAACCAAAAACCCAGTCAACTACTCAGGCAAATGCAGGTAGCATCGTCAGCGACACAGTCGTCAAGACGTTATGGCTACGGAACTTTCCCCGCACTATGCAGGAAATTCTCGCAGCCACAGGACTTGAAGATCTAGATAAAATAGCAGCCTGTGCCGACAAGATAGCAGAAGTAGAGAAACCAGAGGCATTCGGAATCAAAAATACAGCAGAACAGTTCGAAAGATCCTCGGTCCAGCAACCAAACATCTCAGAGCTCATTCAAGCCATGGAGCGTATGGAGGCTAAGTTAGCCAGCCTCAGTAGACAGCCTCGATCAAGGAACATGTATCGAGATAACACTGACCAGCGCCACCAGCGTAATCGATCAAAATCTCGCTCAAAGTTTTGCTTTTATCATCAAAGGTTTCACCACAAGGCGCGCAAATGCGTAAAACCATGTGCTTGGATTTCTGCGAAATCCGACCAGGAATCTTTAAACGTAACGTAAAAGTGATGGGTGAGGCGGCATCCATCACACCGCAATCCCACCGCCGACTCTTTCTCACAGATGTTAGCACTGGGCAGAGATACCTCGTTTTCTCACAGATGTTAGCACTGGGCAGAGATACCTCGTGGATATCGGTGCATCTATATCACTTGTACCAAGACTGCGCAGTAAACGCCTCAAGCCTACGGATTTCGACCTTTTTGCGGCCAACAACACCATTATCCACACCTATGGAGAAGACAAACGAGAACTCAACCTCGGTCTAAGAAGGCCATTCCGTTGGACTTTTGTCATCGCCGATGTGAGCCGAGCAATCCTGGGCGCCGACTTTCTCAGCCATCATCAACTTCTCATCGACATGCACAATAGAAGGCTAATCGACGGGAAGACTGGCATGTCGCGACGAGGCTGGATATCAACTCTATCAGTCCCAGCGATCGCAACAATTCCAGAAAGTTGTACCTACGCCCACCTCTTACGGGAATTCCCCAATCTCACGGTCCCCTCGCCTATCCGAGGACCACATCGTTCGCAAGTCGAACACGTCATAGAGACTACTGGGCGACCTGTAACGAGCAAAGCCCGGCGCTTACCACCAGAGCGACTTGACAAGGTTAAAAAAGAATTCCAGATGATGTTAGATGAAGGAATCGTGCGACCATCCAAAAGCCCTTGGGCTATTCCTCTTCATGTGGTAACCAAAAAGGACGGCGAATTACGAGTATGCGGAGATTATCGACGTCTCAACGCCTTAACTATCCCAGATCAATACCCTGTCCCAAACCTTTTGGACTTTACATCTCATCTCCACGGATGTACGATTTTCAGTACACTGGATGTAGTCAGGGCCTATCACCAAATACCTATAGCAGAACAGGACATCGAGAAGACAGCGGTAGCAACACCCTTTGGCCTATTCGAATACTGCCGGATGACATTCGGCCTACGAAATGCAGCGCAAACCTTCCAACGTTTTATAGATGACATTATGCGCGGACTGGGCTACATTTTCCCGTATCTGGATGACTTCATCATAGCTTCCAGGACACCACAGGAGCATGAGGAACATCTCCGGGAAATCTTTAAAAGATTAAATCAAGCTGGCCTATCACTAAAGCTTGCAAAATGCGTCTTTGGCCAACCGAAAGTAGACTTTCTCGGCTGTCAGGTAGACACTACAGGTATTAAACCTCTGCCACACAAAGTTCAGGCCATCATTAATTTCCCGCGGCCGGACAACATCTCAAAGCTACGAACATTCTTGGGAATGCTAAGCTTTTATTGGAAATGTCTCCCTAATGCAGGACAGATCGAGGGACCTCTTCATCAGCTTACACACAACTGTAAGAAGAATGACAAAACCCCTATTGTTTGGACGCAAGAGACCCTGTCAGCCTTCGAGGAAAGCAAACAGAATCTCGCAAATGCAGCAAAGCTTGATCATCCAGCATCAAAAGGAGAAGTCTCCCTCGCATGCGACGCATCGGACAAAGGAATAGGAGGTGTACTTCAGCAAAAGAAAAATGGCACCTGGCAGCCCCTCGGTTTTTTCTCAAGATCTTTAACTGCGGCACAACGTAATCACTTGACTTACGATCGAGAGTTACTAGCTATTTATGAATCCATAAAATACTTCAGGCCATTAATCGAAGGTTTACAATTCAATATCATTACGGATCATAAACCACTAGTCCACGCCTTTCAGCAAAAGCCAACATCAGCAACGCCACAAAGAATCCGCCAGCTGAATTTCATAAGCCAATTCACAACGGATATAATCCACCAACCAGGAAAGGAAAACATCGTTGCAGACGCACTTTCCCGGATAGAAGAAATCAACCTATCCGAAGACTTGGCAGCCTTGGCAGATGCTCAAAATAAGGACACAACAGTAGAAGAACTTATGAGAAACCCTCAAATTAAAATGAAGCTAGTAAGACTGCCAGGAACAGATCAGTCCATCTGGTGTGAAATATCAACGCCACAAGCCCGGCCATACATACCGCCGGAACTGAGACGCGCCACATTTAACCGCCTTCACCAGCTCAGCCATCCTGGCGTCAGAGCTACCAGGAAACTAATAGCACAGCGCTATTTCTGGCCCAACATCAACAGCGACGTTGGAACTTGGGCGAAAACCTGCGTGTCATGCCAGAAAGCCAAAATACACCGCCATACAGTCACACCGTTGGGAACATTTAAGCCGACCTACAGATTTCACCATGTACACATGGATATCGTAGGCCCACTCCTTCTCTCAGACGGATATCGGTATCTTCTCACCATGGTGGACCGCGCAACCAGGTGGCCCGAGGCCGTACCTATTCAGGATATTACAGCAGAAACAGTCGCTCAGGCCTTCTACTCAACTTGGATAGCTAGATTCGGTACACCTTGGCAAATCACTACCGACCAAGGACGTCAATTTGAAGCAGATCTCTTCTGTCGCCTCAGCGCCCTACTCGGTATAACCAAAACGAGAACAACCACGTACCATCCGCAAAGTAATGGGTGTGTGGAAAGGTGGCACCAAAGTCTCAAAACAGCCCTCATGGCTCATCTCGCCTCAACTCGTTGGACAAGAATTCTTCCTTCGGTGCTCCTAGGACTTCGTTCCGTCTTCAGAGACGACATTCAAGGAACAATAGCCGAAGCCGTCTAATCTACGATTACCTGGCGACCTCTTGGAAGAGAACACCTCCAAGAACGAACGAATCTTCACCTTACAGCAATTAAAGGAGGACCTCAGACGACTTAGGCCCGCGGAAACACGAGCGAACCCAACAACGGATCTTCAGGCATAGGGACCTGGATACGTGTTCGCACGTTTTCCTGCGATAAGACGCGGTCAAAAAACCGCTTACTCCACCCTATTCTGATCCCCACAAGGTAATCAGGCAAGGCGAAAAAACATTTACAATTGTTGTGGGTGAGAAAGAAAACGTTGTCTCGCTCGACCGCCTTAAACCAGCATACCTCCTCAGTAAAGACCCAAGACCACAGTCACAAATCATCCCAGCAGTACCCAGCCAGCCAATGGAAAGAAAGACCGCACCAACCATTGAACCGGACATAAAAACCAGATTCGGACGCATAGTAAAAAAATGCGTAAGATTCGGAGGTTATGTTGTGGACCATAATCCCTTTCGTAAAACAGGTGGGGGAAAGACCTATATAAGGAGCCCTTAGGGCAATCCACATCAGTCAAGATGGGTAAGATATTCAGACCAGTACTAAGACCTCCTACAAAAAGGCCTAATCAAGAGCCACCTTCGGCGGATCTAATACCGCGGAAGAGGCCAAATACGCTGCAGCTGGATGAAGAACTGTCAATCGTACTAGGACGAATGAGATTGACACCAACCTCATCCCTGACACCACTACCACCAACACCGGAATACGACCCGGGACCTACAGCAGTCGTAGCGAAGTAGCAACCAACTCCTCGCGCACTCCTACCTCCTCCAGAAAAATACCGGCCTAGTGTTGGCCTAATGACGCAAAACTTTTTTTTGTCTCTTGGAGGCAGAACCCTCTGCCGATACCAACATTCTTCGAGGATGGGAATACAACAAAGGGAACACAAACGTGGAGGATCCAGCCAGAAAACCATAGTATTATATAATGTATTATATCATTGTATTATATGTAAATAAAGTGTTATATTATTGTAATATACTCCGTATTGTTGGGGGGGAATGGTGTGGCGGATGCTGAGTGGTGGGAGCAGGCAGCTGGCTGAGCCGGCAGTGGTGGGGAGCGCCACCTCCCACTCCTGCCGGCCGGCTATATATAGGTGCGCTGGCTTCTCAGCAGTCACTCCTGACCCAGGAGCGGCGCAGTGCCTTGACTGCTCTATCATCCGCGCCGCCCATCCTTCTCCTTCAGCATATGACCTTCTTGGTTGTAAGCTACTAATAAAAATATGTTATTTTCTTACCTTGGCTACCTTTTCTTTTTTTACCTCATCCTTTCACTGAAGGCAGTGCGGTCTTAATCGGCCAAGTCTTCAACCCGCCAGTGAGGCTCTGATAGGCTAAGGCGGGGGTTCCTATCTCGGAAACGGTGCGGTCCTAATCGGCCTAGTTTCCAACTTACCGGTGAGGCTTTAATCAGCTGAGGTAAGGTGCTCCTCTCCTAAACCGAGACAGTGAGGCTCTAATCAGCCGAGTCTCAAACACGGCCGTGAGGTGCTCATCCACCGAGCCGTGGGAGCTACCTTCGGGTTACTCGCCTCCTCCCTGAGCGGATTGTACGAGCACGCATAGTACCTGGGCCCTTCTGGTTCTAGAGGGAATTAACAAACGCAGACCCAGAGTACAAATTAAAAGGTTAGTTTTACGGATATGGATCCGATTTTTGTTTTGGCTGCTTTGATTTCATGATAAAGAAAACATGTCATGAAAATCTATTTCTATAAAAGAAAAATTAATTTAATTAAAGATTTCAACAAGTCTAATTTAAATCAAACAGATTTTGCCGTGTCTGCAAACATGAAATGAAGAAGAGGAAAAGAATGGAAGGGAATCAGTAAAAGTAGCCGATGATTTGAACTTGGTATATTAAGATTCGCACATATTTTTCCTGTTCTTCTCAAATGCAAGACAACTTTAAACAAATAAATAAATCAGAAAATTTATCTGTTTTTAAAAAATCTATGATTACTTTAAACCAGGAACATTAGAAATGCATATTTAAATGCTTTTGATTTATTTGTAGTTTAAATAAATCAAAACCAAATCTTTTTAGTTGTTTTGTATGATTTCCCTGTTACAGTACTCTTTTTCTCTGGGCCCTAGAAGTTTTACTGTATTCAGTTTGATTGTGACTCATGAAAAATTGCATGCTACTCCTGTTGGTCAGCCATTTTGCTAGTGCTGTTTAGGCTGCAATCATAAAAACAAACGTCAATAGTCACTCTGCCTTTTTTTTTTTTTTTTTTTTTTTTTTTTTTACACTCTTAGCATTATTTTTTATTACCACAAGTAACTTTTTAAAATTATTACTCATAATATGTGTGGATGTTGGTTCCAAGAGCCATTATTCCTTTCTTTTTTTTTTTTTAATTAAAATTTGTTTCTAAAGGATTTTGGAGAGAAGTTTTTATTTATTTTTCAGGTTATCAAATACAAGAATGTACAGCATCCATGTCAAATTTAGTGTTTTTGTTTTGTTTTTTTAGATTTGTGGTTTATTTTTAAAAGTATATGATTACTTGATTCTAAGATATTTTTGGACAAAAGTTTTTTATTCTATTTTCCTCCCTTTCTTGCCTGGTAGTTTATTTTATTTTAAATTATTACTAGCTGGTTACCCGTTCTCTATACAAGAATGGTAACATAAAGCACAGTTCTTAATGTTACTCGAAAGCCTGGAGAAGGCTTTGTACAACAGAAGCATCCTGACCCGGTGTGTTGTGCATGAAACTTAAAGATTTTACTCTCAAGATTGCATTGCTAAATACCTTTTTACGACTCTAAATAAGAACAATAAGAAGTTAGTTCTAAATTGGTTCAGCCGTTTTTCTATGAAGAGACAAAACATCTAGGATTTTAATAATTGTCATTTTCTTTTAAGGAAAAAAAAAAAATTCATCAAAATCAGTTCAGCTGTTTTCTCATGATGAGACAAAAGATCTGACCGGTAACAATTTACATGTGTTATTTTATTTATGAGATTGCCTGTGTATAAACTGTGTAGTCTTCCTCCAATCCAAGAAATCAGCCTTAATCTTGGCCACCTCTACTGTCCAGCAGTCTTCCCATTGGAAGACTCATTGGACCATTGGAGCACTCCTATCTCTCAGGAGCCACAAGAATATATTGTTTACTTAAGCTTATGTAGTTTTTGATAGATTTTATGATTATTTCCCGATTAACTAAATATGTTATATTTATATATTTCAAATTTGTTATTTAAGATTATTAATTTTATTACCTTCAATCTTATTATTCTATTTTTTCTCTCTTTACTTTAAATAAAAATTATATTTTATGCATCCTGACCATTTGAATGGTAGGTACATTGGTCATGTCTCTGATTACGGACAATGGAGTTTGTTCCTGTGAAAATTGTTTTTAAGGGATTTGGACGAAAACAGGTTTGACTCAGCATGAGTAACGACCCTTGGTTTAGAAAACCAAAATTGTCATTAAAATACAATCAATGCCGGCCATGAACATGGTTACATTTTATTTGTAATTCTATTCCATTTATTTGTAAATCTTATTTAGTAAACATTAAATAAGTGGAAAGAACAAATAAATTAAAAGTTAATATATATTTTATAAGACAGTCTAAATGAATTCAATGTTATAATAATTCCTTCCATTTTGTTTCTAAAGGTAAAAAAGATAGAAATATCTGCGAGGAATGATGATTTTGAATACTCAACAATGATAAGGATAACTGATTTGCCAGAAAACCTATACAATTGGGATTATTATTTCAACGTACATCGATAAAAATCTGTACATTAAATATTCCTGTACATATTTATGTATTAACAAATATAAATATTTGTTTTTGAGTTTTGGTGTTATAAATTTTATTTAAGACAGAAAATTTTTAAGTATTTATGAGCTACAGTATATTAAAAAAAAAAAAATTAAATTCAAGAGGAAATTAAAACTAAATTTAACTTGGAAACTTGAATGTAAGAATTGATTTCCAGCTGTTCTTTAAGCTTGTGATATCTGGTCACATGTCCTCATGTTAAGGTAAGTACATTTTAAAGTTTTAAGGAATTAAAATATTACATCTGATAATTTACCTGGAGAAAACGGAGTTGATTGGTGAATTTATAGAGCTATATTATGTGGAATGACGACATAAATGAAATAACTGCAATGATTTTTTTTTTTTACCCACCTCAAATTCAATATAATGTTGGCAAAGGCTTAACATTTGTTTTATTACTGCTTGAAATCATTTTAAAAGTACATTGAAAACAGTTTTATTTCAGTGGGTTTTAAAAATTACATCTTCCAAATGCCATTATTGACTACACATTACCAAAGATGTTCCTTGAAATTTTCAATCACTTTGAGTCATTTCAGGTTAAAGGGCTTCGATTTCTTCTTGTCTGATCCTATGCGGGTTTTTAAATTTAATCCCTGCTGTTGTCTCTGGGCCAGCCATGAGAACTAGAAGAATCAATAGACCAAGAAGCTCAATGGAAAACCAGCAATTATGAACCAATTGAAGATTGTATTTATTTTATTTTTTATTAAGCAAAATTTTCAGTAATATACTAATCCACAATGTACCCACCCGGATTTGACGCAGATTCCCACCTTTCCATTTACCATATCTAATTAAATTTTATTTTTTTATTTCCTCCGAATGTTATGTGTACACCTTGGAGAATATCTTACATCCTAAGTTGGATGAAATTGATGTAGAGGATATGTAGTTCCAACAAGGAGCCACGACTCGCACATCTCTACGTTCTCTTGGAGTTTTGAGGAAAATGTTCTCTGACAGATTTGATTTCCTTGAGGGATGACTTGGAGTAGTCACCAGATTTATCTGCATGCGATATTTTTTCTTTGATCTCTTTAGGACATGGTGTTCAAATACCGACCTCATTCTATGGATGACTTAAAAGAGAGGGTCAGACGAGAAGAAATCAAAGCTGTTCTACCAGAAATTATTCTAAGTGATGGAAAATTTCCAGGAACGTCTTTGGTAATGCATATTCAATAATGGTATTTGGAAGATGTAAATTATAAAAAAAAAAAAAAACTGCAATAAAACTATTTTCAATGTACTTTCTGAAAATAAAACTACCTTTTTTCTAAAGACATTGTTTTGTTTTTTACAGCCCGTCAAAATATATCAGTTATTTCCACCCCACTCTGTTTCACTATCATCTTTAATACTCTATACTTTAAATATCTAAACTTTCCTGCTTCTCGATTTATTGTTTAATTAAGGTTCACCATATCAGATCGAAGTTTCATTACATCTCCCATTAGATTTAATTTGTTGAAATAACAATTTTGGTTATGGTATTTATGTCTAATATTATATTAAATGAAATTTGCTCTTTAAATTTTACTGTTAATCGCTCCGTTAAATTGTGCTTTAAATTTTACTGTTAATCGCTCCGTTAAATTGTGCTTTAAGTTTTACTGTTAATCGCTCCGTTAAATTGTGCTTTAAATTATTTCATGTGTTCTCTTTGGAATCTTCATCAGATATATTCATCACTTATTGACTTACAGTTTAGTTATGTACAACTTATGATTATTTGATGCTATAATGAATTTTGCATGTTACATAAATGTTGGGTTTTAATATTGTTTTTTATTTAGTATAATAAAAAAAATGTACAATGAAATCAATAACTTATCTTTTTTTTTTTTTTTTTCAAACATATTCTCTGACGTTTTTACAATTATCATTTGACAGAATTACAAAATGTTTTTCATTACTAATATATATATAAATGTTTTACTGACCATTCTCCTGTCCTATCTGAGAGGATCAGATAATTTTTTTGTTACTTTTGGACCATTACAACCAAATGCTCCGCTTAGTGGCATTACCTTTTTTTGAAAAGAAAAAGGCGTGAAATTGGATATAAATGTGTAGAACTCAATAAAATTTTTGCATACGTTTTTTTCGTCCAAGAGTATTTGTAGTGTTGTTATTATAGTATTTATATTATTTTTTTTTAATTGAGCATGTCGGATTGCAATATTCACTTTCTCAATAATATCTTCACAGTCGAGCAAAGCATGAGTTTTTGATGAAGAAGAAAGCTTAAACCTAAGAAACTTTCTCATTTCGGAAATTTTCACATGCGTTTTTGTTTGGTTTTTATATTTCATGTTTTGAGGGAATTTTCTTAATCTATTCGTGTTAGATTTCTTCTCCTTGAACTCCTTTTTTATTTTTACATTATTTTTTGAGCTCGATGAAGTCAAAGCGATTTTATGAATAACTTTTTTAATCTCTTCTTCAGTTATTTGTTTTGGTAATGACTTGCTTTTCGTAAATTTAAGTTTCGACTTGTGCATTTTTCTTAACCTGGATGAAATTCTGTCTGAGACATCACCAGTCGCATTGTTTTCGAAGTTTGATGAATCATCTGATTCATTTATTTGACATGCAATGATACTTTTTATGTCTTTAATTCTATCATTATTATTATCTGAGATTTTTTTAGTTTTTGTTATTTTTCCTATTATACTTTCAACATCTTTCAATTTGTTGCATTTACCAAACTTTGAATATATATTGTGATTTTTTTCATCCTTTTTTGTTGATTTTTCATTTGACACTAATTTGGTTTTAGTTTTTTCATTAACTAATTTATCATTTTCATCCTTATTGTCTTCTACAATAACTTTATCCATATTTGATAATTTGTCATTATATTCATACAGAGTATTATCTGGACACTGATATAAATTTGATTTATTAAGTTCATAACCGACTGAGTTACATTTTCTAAAATAATTAACAAATTCTTCAATTTTCTCCTTGTTTTCATTAATAGCAAGATTATATAAAAATGCTTCATTTCCAATTATTAATCTATTTTGATCGTTTTTCATTAAATTATTCCTCACTTGCCCTTTTTCATTTATAGAATTATTAATGTTAATATTATCAGTATCACTTTCTTTTTCTTTTGTCAGATTAAGAATGGCTGAGTTGAAAATCTTGTCAGTTAACTCATTTTTTTCAATAACTCTATCCTTGTAGGTTTCCTGTTCCACTAAATAGTCAAACAATCTTAGCTCACAGTGTTTTAAATTGTTTTTTAAAATATTTTTCTTTCTACTTTCCAAATCGGAAAAATTATAATTTTTTATATTATCAGTACGAGAAGAATTTTCTTTGTCATATAATTTGATATTATAATTTGACTCATTCAGGAATAAGGTTTTCTTTTCTTTTATGTATCCCTCAGGAGATTTTTCATTTTCAAAACTAGACGAAATTATTAAATTTTCTTGAGACTCATTTTGTCCAACAACATCCAGATTACTTTCTGAATATGAGTTATCACCTTGATTTATCGAGTGACATTTGCTATTTTTTCTTGAGCTTATGCTGGATCTTTTGGAATTGGCGTTATTCGAATTCTTCTTCTTTTCTTGTGAAGATAATGTTGAATTACTCGGTGTATTGTTTAATGTTCCTTTCAGATTTATTAAAGGCTGAACATTGAGCTTATATAAATGCTTGAAAATATCTTTCCCTGATATTGGTGAATTCCTCGATTTCATCAGAATACTCAGATCAGAATTTTCCAATGAAACTATATCTTCAAGTTCTGAACTTAATTCAAAGTTGTCATTGTTTGTAAACGACAAATCTTCTGCGTTTTTGTATATTATGCTGTTTCCATCATATGTTGCTTTTCTGTCTGTCTTACCAAATCTCAAAATGTTCAGTTGTTCTTTCACATTACCGATGGATTCATTTGTACATTTTGAAAGGATCGTTTGATTCTCTATTGATAAGTTTTCAAGTAGTGATGATATTCTACCTGAAATTGATTGAATTTTATTTAAATTTGTTTATAAATTAACATGGCTAAGTGAAAAACATAAACAGCGGTCTCTGTGCTTGTTATCTAATAAGATAATGGTACATATTTGTAAAATGCAAATTGGAATAAATCGCAGATAATGAGACAAATTTACTTGCCTATGTTGCCTCTTATCGTAATGGAAGATGCTTCACTGCTTGTTGAGTGATTTAAAATAGGGTCTAGAGATGACTTTGGCTCCAGTCTGAAATTAAAAACACATACTTCTAATGGCATAATTAATCAATATATATATATATATATATATATATATATATATATATATATATATATATATATATATATAAATATATATATATATATATATATATATATATATTTATTGTCATGATAAAATTGGTTAAGAGTTAAAAATATTAATATAGATATCATTTAATATAATAATTTTATACAAAAGAAGTAGATTTATAAACAGTTTTATTTTAAAGAGAAGAAAAACTATTGACATTAAAATGTTTATAGTGTTAAAATTAAATGAACAGTGGAACAAGTGCTTATTTAAGCTCAAAAGTAGAATTCTTACTGAATTTTTTTCTACAAACATGAGAATATGTTTTATTTAAAGTAAAATTTAAATATGGACATATAAAAGAAATGAAGAAAAACGAAGAATGTCAACACAATATTTGGTGTTGCTTCTTCTTGATTGGCAAGTCATCGTTGGGTAAGGCTGCGCTGCTTAGGAGACAGAGTGGCGTCTTTTGATTTAGAATGCTCTATGAGTGAGTACCTGATCTTGACCCTGGACCGGACTAAGTGTCTTACATTGAAACAATTATATTTTAAAATGTCTTGAAGTCATTGAGTAAACATCAGTTTTAAATACAAATATTTCTATAACTATGAAATGATACTCTCGCCCCCTCTCTTTTATTATTGGGGGGCGATGGCTCCCCTCGTCCCTCCTAAATCTGCGCCTTCGGCATAGTGTTTTTAAGTTGTGGAAGTAAGATTTGCTCTCTCTGGTTTGCATTTTGATTTTTGCTTTCACCTATCCATAAAACATATATATATATTGAGAGAAAGTGGTTCTATCGTGCGAAATTTCGAAATCGTTTTTCCAACGGAAATATACGTTTTAAAGTCTTCTGAGACCTAATTCTCTTTAAATGGTGCGGGCACGTGAAAAGCCTAGTTCAAAAACGAAAAGTTGCAGGAAACTAATATTGCATATTTAAGGTGTCGAAGTGCCGCTCTATATTGGCACGATATAATCGATTTTACAATTTTCTCAAAAATGGTTTTAACGATTTTGTCGAATCTTGTCTAAAATCTTCTCCTTAAAGCCCTCTAACTTTAAATATTTTTAGTAAATTGCCTGGAAAAAGTCACGACGAAAAAAAAATTGATTTGCGCATAACTCGTAAATGCATACTTTACGAGTTAAGCGCAAATCAATTTTTCAAGTATGCATTTTGTGGTCAATTTTATATATAATCATTTGAAATTTAATTAACTTCCCTTTTAAACAAACAAAAAAAAATCATCGAAATCGAATGAGTATTAGCGAAGATATATCGTATTGGACATTAGCGTCCAACCCCTAGATGTAATGCAGATTGTGTCCGAAAGCAGAAGGATACGACCAAAGTTTTATGTTTTTCAGTCCTTCTGATGTCTGAATATTGACTAGCTAGTTATTTACTGCTATTTAAAAGAGACTCGAGCCTTTGGAATCATCCAATCCAATAATAAGATATATTGATAAAAAACAAAACATGTATTACTACAGCCCATTAGGGATCTTGGGTTCAGTACTTCCTACGGAAGTATTAAATCCACTGTTCCTCGACCAACGGTTATTAAAGGAGCTGATCTGACCGAGATCATGCTCAACCACCTAGATTTATTACTATCTTATTGTAGGATCAGGTATCCATTCTATAGAGGCTGTTATTGGTCCAGAAGGGCCACCCGACCTTAAATTAATGCACTGTTTGGACACCTCTCGACGCCGATGTTTACTTTGAGCTTAAGATAGTCGGGTCGAGATTGGCTATTGTCAAGTTTCCTCTCAGAGATTCCTTCCAGTTAAGTTTGACTATTATTTATAATAATACTGGAGTTTCATTTGGTATCCTCTTTCTTCTCTAAACTCCTGATTCCATAAGACTAAGAGGTGGTTCCTCTTAGCCTTGTTACTCCCGAGGACTGATAGTTTGTTCCCATCGCTCGGTTGTCCACAGAGTCCGACGGCTAAGTTCCCGTCGCCTGCACTACCTATACCTTAGTGACTCCTGAAGGCTGGTTCTCTCCGGTATCCCTTTTCTCTTACTCCTTCACTGGTCCTATACTTTACTCAATCCTTAACACACGCAATATCGAGGCCTTCAGAAGTCAAGATCACGCCTCAATACACCTTCCTTTCTTGTTTATTTGTTGTTTAAAGTTATGAATTCCAGATAGAGCAGACAGGACGGGTTATTCTAGAAGTTGCCGACTTATTCTAGCCAGCGTAGAAAGATTCATTCCGGGGGTTTGCCACAAAATAAATTCTAATCCGTCCAGGCCGTATTCGGACCAGCAGTCTTACTTTTTAAATATTAGAGAAGCGTTATACAATTGATAGTTCCTCTGTACAGCCTCACTTTACAATCAGATCCTAGAACAACTATTTTTTATTCCACTAACAAATTTATTTTAATATTCCTATTCGATGCTTTGTACCCTCTCGAATATTCACTGAGATTCAAAAATTCTAAAATTAACTATAATAACACCTAACGGAACTTAGCTGTATTACTTTCTTTAGTACTTACTCCAAAGTATCCATCAGCATCTTGCGGTAAAAGATTTTACTGGCTGAAACAGTTTTTATTTAAAATCGAAATATCCATAAACATGTGTTTAAAAAGTAAAATAATCTTTTCCTTTTCTATTTCTTTTATAGTCGTATTGAAATATCTTAGGATACGAGTACAATGTTCAAATAAAAGTATAAATAACTAAAAGAAACACAAATAATAAGTTTTTACATGAATAAAGAATAGACTGAAATCATGGTGATACGTAAGAAAGACTTCTTTCTAAACGGTAGTAATAAGATTTACATTTAAGTATGTGTCCATCTCTTGCTATCTTGGTCTCATGGCCAGCGACGTCAGTGTTGCCAGGCCAGCTCTGTATTTTTCTCTCTAAAACTCTTTAAATTTTCTCCTAAATTCACCAACTTTAACCCTAAATATTTAATTCTTATTTTCTATTAGTATAACTGAAATTCCCGCGTATTATAAGATAAGGATAAATGATTAAAAAGTAAAAAATACCTCAGAGGGTGAATAAAACCCTAAATCTAGGGGAAAAACCCCAATCTGGCAACACTGAGGGACGTGCCGACTAGCACTTCATCCATTTTTATTGATAATAAATACGATGCAGAACGACCAATGGCTAGTGTTTATTTACTCCTAGGTAACCCGGAGTAAATAAACACTAGTCATTTAGAGAAAAGGATGAGTTTTCAAATTATTGGAAGGGGTGCACCCCATCATCTACTCTTACCATAGCGACGTTCCTGCCTACTGTTGCTCTCGGCGTTCTTTGCTTACAATCGTTCTATACTTCATCCATGCTTATTATGAAAATTAGCAGACTTAGGCCTTCTTTGAAGCCTCTTTACCTAAATGGCTCTGATTCACCTCCATACAATTTTCTTGGAACCCTGATGCATCGATTTAATTTCACTGATGAGAATGGACGGCATCTGTTTCTCCTGTAAAGCATACCAAATCTCTTGCCTAGAAATTAAATGAGGTTTGTTTCTTTTTGCCTGTGCCTAAACCAAATTTACGCTTCATTAGTGACAGACTTGTGAAATTATCAATTAACTAATAATTATTGATAATTTTTCAATGCAGAAGCGTAAATTTTGGTTCAAGCACAGGTAGGTAGCAACAAACCTCGTCTTCGTGAAAATTGCAGTTTATAAATTTTACCTCCAAACCAACGATATGATTTTGAGTTTGTCTCCCTGGTCTAAAGCCAGCCAGCTCCTCTTCCAGATCATGCTCGACCAATCTTCTGAGATATAGCACCATTAAACCAATAGACTTAGAAATGCAATTAGATATACATTTCTAAGTCTATTGGTTTAATTTTTGCGTCGAACTTAAAATAAAGTCATTAGATAGACTTTATTTTAAGTTTGACGCAAAAATGCGTAAGACATACTGGTCTACAATTCTCATCCTTAATCTGGTTACTTTTCTTCAAAATGGGGATTATAATATTATTTTCCCAGTACTGACGTATTTTCTTTTGAAAGAGGTTCTGGAGACACTTGACCATTTTTTCCTCACCAAAATTTAAGAACTTAGGACCGATATTATCCCTATCTGCCTAGTTTTATTTTTTTCTAGTTCAATATAACCTCGTCATCTTCTATAACATCATCAGCATTCTGGATCTGGTTCTCTCGGACTCTAGGTCATCTACGTCCATCATGTTGGGAATATTGTCTGTACTTCTGGAAGTAAAATGTCTCTTGACGGTGCCTATGCCATGCACTAAGAATATGCCTATCTTGGACCATTCCAACTTGTTTCTCTTTCTTTCCTCTTAGCCCATTCATTGTGATCTAGAATTTTCTACGAAATTAGATTTGATATCCCTTCTTAATAATTCCCAAGATCTTGCCTTAGCTTCTTCCACTACTTGCTTCTCACTCTGACATATTCGTCCCAACAGGTTAGGGTTTTAATCAGTCTACACAGCATCCATGTCTTCCTTCTTATGTTTTAGCACTTTCATGCCTCTTTGGCACTAGAAAGAATGCTGGTTTCGATCTGGAGCATAAGATCATCGAGAATCATGTCAAAATTGACTTACTGTGGTTTAGTCAAGAGCACCTCTCTTTATCTTGTTTTTACCTCATGATCTCTAAACTTTTCAGCTAAAACCTGTTCAAATGTTTTACAATATTTCTTCTGTATCTTTATAATTTTGGTATCAGTAACAACCAGGCAGGGGTCTGTGCCTAACTCTGCTCCTGTAATGGCTTTTATATTTGTAAAGTACCTACAAATTCTTCTGTCAAAGATAATGTAAATTACTATACTTTTGGCTTCTCTTCCTTCTGCCTCAAAAGTAATTTTGTGTATTACTTTATAATTATATTGAGAATTTCCAATAAGCAGAATATCCTGACATTCAGATCTCTATTGGTAATATCTGAAGTTCTTATTTGGTAATCCTTTCACATTCCCATTTTTGGTTTCCACAAAGTCTGTGGGCTTGTATCTATGAGGCCCAGAGGCTGGTTTTCTTAGCAAAGTATGAAGTTCTTATTTGGTAATCCTTTCACATTCCCATTTTTGGTTTCCACAATGTCTGCAGGCTTGTTTCCTTCAGGATTTGGTAATATCAGAAGGCATGTTCCCTTCGGTTACCTGCATTATATTCCTGACTCTTCTCTATCCTACCTATTTCCTCATATCAATGAACAAGCAGTATCGAGGCCTTCTCAGACCCACTTCCTTCTCGATATAAACGCTTCATCTGGCAAAAACTGGGAAAATCTAACCAGCCAAGAGCCTTTAGTGTTGGTAGGTGTTCTCACCGCAAAAATCGCAAAGAAGATTAAGAGATACGAATTATATGTATATATTAGCTCCATAAGGGGTTCGAGCATAGGTGCGGCAAGGAAGGGTCTTCCAATCTGCCAATGTGGACAAAATTTAAAAGTTTGCGTGTGATCTGCGCAAACTATCGTTTAATAATTAATTTAAAAAAAAAAATCTGATCGTTACTGTAAATTATTGCATGGCACCATAGACTCCATCCCCATTCTCTCTCTCTCCACATGAAAGAAATTAAATTTAGAAAATTTCCCTCCTGTTCTGTTTTCAGTTGGATACACCAATGGATTCAGAGGTTGCCAGGGGGAAGGACTTCTAAACAATTTTGTAGAAAGAGGACAGTTATTATTTTAATTATCGGCTTTCTGGTTAAAGATTTGGTTTCTTAGACTCTGAGGACATTTATGGTAATAAGAGATGGTGAAGACCACTCTTTCTAGAAATCTGATCAGCATTATTCACTTATCACTAAGGGCTAGTTCATTTTCATGATTCACTAGGAGCTATAGGCAAACAACTTAAGGAAGAACCTTTGCACCTGCGCCTAACAAAAACTTTTGTTATTGAAATAACAATGAACTTACAAATTAGTGCATACGATTGAAAGAATATAAAACAAATCAAAATGTTAAAAAAAAATTCAAGATGGTATATTTGAAAAGGTAGCTGCCTGAAGAAAGAGAATGCTTTCTTCACCTTTTTGAGCATAACCTCTGGCCGAAGGCCCGCCCACAAGATTCTTCCTTAATTAGTTTGTTTATAACTTGAACTTAAGGCTGCATCAACAAGGGAGCAAACCATCTGCAGGGCTTAAGAAAGAATTTCTCCTAATCACTGAGTTTCATTTAAAAAAATTATAATATATAAATTGCAATGAAACATTACAAAAATATGTAATATATTTAAATATACAATACATAGAACATATTTTATAACTTAATCACAAAAATTATGTACAAAAATGGAACATATCAATAAATCACATTAAACGTACAAATAAATAAATATAATACAATACTGCTAAGTAAATAATTTATAAAAAAATATCTAAGAAATACAAAGTTAAAATCTTGTAATGGTTTCTCACAAAATCATAGTTAAACATTTTTATGAGCCCGATTGGAAAATAAAATACTTTAAATTGATAATAACTTCTTCTTATTAATCAAAACCCTTAAGATTTAACTTAAAAGAACTATAAAAAGTAAGGGTTTAATTAGCACGAGAAAGATACACTTTAAATTAAATTTGTCGAAATCAGTTAATAGAATAAATTACATTTTAGCAGCAACAGATTTTTTTTTTTAAAGAAAACCATCACAAGATTTCAACTTACTTTTACAAGAAATCTTTAAGTACACTTTAAACATTAAGCACAAATAAAAATAAGCTTTATTACACTAAGCAAATTTTATTCAATGCAAAATAATACCAAAGGTGGACCTTTAAATCATGATAGAAAATAATACAGATTACGGTAATCATACTATATTCTTTTACAGCCAATGTTGAACATTTCAATTCGATTTAATACACGTTAATTAAAGTCACAATTCAATATATAAAAAAAATTAATAGGCCAACCGCAATACCAGAAGATAAAGAATTCTTGTCCTGTTTCTTTATTTTCCAAGTTTCAATTACTGCTGAAAAGGGTGGATACAGGCGATAGAGAAATCATATGTTTGCGTTCAATCGTCAAGTAATTTTGTAGAATGAAAACTACGTCTATCAACTTCAACACATGGACCTAGGTGTTATAGTTAACAAGTGGATTTGTAATAAACAGAAAACAAATCAATAATCAGTTTATACAATTAAAGCAATAGAATAACATAAATCCGGTTTGAATGAAATATTCTGAGAAAATAAAATATTTTTTTGTTGTAATGATATAGTCCACAAGAATAATATTCAAAATAACTAGTTTCTATGGTAATGTCTGCAGATAAGTGATTCTTAACCTTTAGGCGCCCCAATGACCTAAAAATAAATGCTCGCACCCCAGTGAATCTAAAAATAAATATAAATCAGTATTTCTACTACAAAATACATCCATAACATTAATACTCTGAATATGCTAAAGTGTGTAGAGATTTATCAGTATATTACATTTCATACTTTTTTTTTGTTCCCAAACCAATTTTCAACACACAGGATATCATAGAAGTAGGGATAGCAATATAACATTCACTAGTTTTTTACAAGTGAAGAGGTCAAATGATAATTTCTATTGAAAATTCAGAAACTTCTCTGGTACTCACAGAATTGCTGGCTCATACTTTAAGTTAAGAACCATTGCTATAGATAGTTAAAAAAAAAAAAAAAATAAACCATTGAAACAATATTAGGCAACAAAAATATAGTAAAAAATATTATTTATATATTCATTCAAAGCACAATCATCTACAGTTACATAACATTACATAGGTGCTAGTAGAAAAAGTTAGTTTTGTATTTTCATAGATATCTCCCATATCGATTTTCATTTTTGTTATTTTTTTACAGAAATGAAGTTTGACAATTGTATTTGCTTTAGATATTCAAAAGAAAACTAAAACAAAACTTCCATTAAATATTAAATACTATAGTGAGTGACTTTATTGAGCTACATTTACAGTCTTACATAACTGGACAATTGTATTGATAATAATAAATACAATAAATAAGAAACCATAGACTCATTCGAAATATTTCATTGATGAATGGCTTTAATATATAAGGGAATAAATGGGGTAACTGAACTTCTAACAAAATTGAGCTAGACACGCCATCGAGAGGTAAAAGTTTATTTTTACTTAATGTATAAATGGCTAGATCGGAAATAAAAATGACGGGTATATCTCAATTTGAAATTAAATGATTCCTAAAATGGCCGACATCAATAATACTTTCAAACTGCTCGCCTGTAAAAATTTTTCAACTTAACAACTTATTCATTGGGGGCAATAAATGGTGTGAATTGATTCTAAAATAGTGTTTTCTGTCATTTGAAATAGAAATATTAAAAAAAAAAATCAATTAATTGAAATACTTTCATAATCTAATTTTCTCTTTAAAAACTTGAAAAAAAACTGACCAATGCTAATAGTAGAACTATTTTTCTATGGAATGCTGAGGTTCTTATAAAGCGGTTATTAGACAAAATAAATTGTTAATATAAACACTAAATTAAAATAATATTTGGAAACTTATGCTTTATAAAACTGCTGATATAAACTATTTGTCAATTGCTCTTATATTGCGTCTAAATTCTGATCCTCTTCTATTTTATTACAAGACATAAAATATATATGTTGCCATTTCTAGTACTTTTTTCTTTAAATTTTCTTCTGCTTCATTCAGCTGTTGTTATTCAGCTCGCAACTTAAATTATTACTTTGTACAAGTTAAAACTATTGAAACATTCTTCAGTAATACTTAGAGTAAAATTCAGGGATTGAATACTGCTTTAAATGTTCCTTTAAAAAATAGAGTTATTTTAGAAAAAAACACTTTTGTTTGGCCTAAATAAGTACAAAATTGAAAAAACCAACAATTCATAACTGGGCATTTTTCATATCTTTTGTTTATAAGAAAAATAGTTAAGTTGTTGGTGCTGTAGTTGGAAGGAACATAGTTACTTTTGATAAATACTCAATGCATATTAACATAGACTGATAATGGACAATATATAACAACACTATTATTTTACTGAAATATGATGTATTATTTCGTTTGCCTATATGATCGGACCTTACCAATCAGGTCATAATTACTTTACTTTTAAGTTAATATATTCATAGATAAGATAGAATATTTGGAAATTAATAGTAATTTTTAAATGGAATAAATTGGAAATAAAAAATTATATTGAGTTAACTCAATATAGTCTAAAATTTGTTAGAATTGTTACAGCTTCTGATTGATTTCAATACAATTAGTGAAATCGAAATCAATGCCCCACATAACATAACTGCATCTAAAATTTGTAAATACTTCCCAAACAGCTGCAATATTGATTTTTAAGAAATCGAAAACTTTAATTATGTTTTTCTAAAAACAGGAGATTTTGAGTTATACCCTCTTCATTCTGGATATACGATAATTAAATAAGAATTTTCTTAGAGAAAGAAGAAAAATTTTCTTGCGCCATAGACACAAATATTATTTTTTTTATCAAATGCTTTCTATCAAATAAATATTAAGAGTTGCTAGAATTATTTAATATGTATTCTCTATACGTGATATAATTGTTTGAACATATGTATATAAATATATATACATAATTTTAACTTCACACATATATACATGCATACAATTTTACAACAAAATCCCATTAGTAATGACAGTTAATTTCTGTTTGTATAAATAATTAAAGTAGATTGTCTAGAAGTAATGATTTGTTTATCAATAATATTTAAATTTATATTAAATGATCTATCTTTTTCTGTTTTGGCAGGACAATACTAATCTACAGTCTTTTAGTTCACAATTTGCATGGGAAATATAAAGTTAATGAACTGAGCACATTCAGTGCTTTATCTTAGAAGCCTTTTAATAAAGGAAGAAGATTGGCCGCTACTTACGAATTGTTATATTGGTTTCGCTTATTTGATATTTTTTTCAAGATTATTTTATGAAAAATAATAAAAATTTGGGAATTACCTTCTACAGGAGAAAATGCAGCAAAGTATATTCAAAGTTTTGTGATTATTTCATCAAAGAAAGTTTGTGAGAATGGATCATGATATTTCCATTATAAAAATTACTAAATTTAAATTATGGCAAGGCCTGGACCTCAACTGAAAAGGATCCGTTGGGGGTTTGTTAATAGTTTTGGGAATATTCCATTTATTTTTTAATAAAGGAATCTTAGAAATGAAATGCAATTTAAAATAATTTTTTAATACTGCCACATAAATTCCCATAAATACGAAAAAGGCAAACGTTAGGGTGTCAGATTATAACCGACAACAAATAAGATATGGTCGACTGCTAAATACGTACGAACCGATCGACCAAAATATTTTTGAACTTCGTGGCAAGTTATGTAAATGAGAAGCAAGGACTACGAGGTTTGACGTTGAAATTTCGACTTTTAGGCTCCGACCGTTAAATTTTAGGATCTTTCAAGAACTACTATTAAAGAACTTGCCACCTTCAGACAGAGAAAGTATTCAAGTTAAGAGATCGATATCACGTAAGCTTAGAGAAATGTATATATATAACCTTAGAGGGTATATAATAATCCACAAAACAAACTTATAATCTATTTATATGTAAACGATCAGTAAAGAGATCTATTGTAAAGACTGTCTAAAGCAAGATATTTCAGAAAAATTGTCTTTTGCAGCAAATTGACAAAAAGTTTTGTTTCTTTAGGACAGCGAAATGTCTCTCAGTCTTATTATACTCTGATTAGATAATATAAGATTACAATCGTTTGCAGAATCTGAAAAACAATGAAAGATGCCAAGGGAAATGAAAGCAATAGTGTACTAATTTTTTTACTATAAAAAAAATTGTTGCTTTTTTAATTACCGAATTCCTTTTCAATTTTTTAAAAATTAATATTACTAATGGGATTTAGTAATTAAATAATAATAAAACCCTTATATATATTCTCTTATAGAGAATATAACTGTTGATAATACTACTTAAATAAAAGATAATTAACAGGTAATAAGGGCTCGAGAAAAAATTAAGCAGGGCCATAAAAAAAAAAATTTAATGTAGGCAAAATTATAAATATTTTACACATAACATATAAATAATCTGGACATTTATTTTAAATAAACAATTCATACCTTGTTCGCATTAAATTTAAAAAATAAAGGAACTGATAAATTGGTCCACCTTCCCCAAGGCAATTAACATTATCATTTTAATCGATATATACAGCAAATTTAATAAAAAATAAAAATATACACAAGATTGGTAATCGCATGACTTTCCAATTCCAATATATCTAAGGTTGCAGCTTGACTTCTCCTGTCTCTTGCTTGTTCTGCGTCAAGTGACATCTTAATTTTTATCGTTTGAACACTGAAATAAAAAAATGTATATAAATTAATTTCAAAATTTATTTAACTTAAGTAATTAAATCTTAGTTGGATGTTAACACTAATACTAGGGGAATCAGGAACAAAAGTAAACTCTCTTAAAGTTTATGAATGCTGATTATTCATTGGTTTATGTATATGATTATTCATATACTTTGAGGCTGGCCAACTCAGGTTTGAAAGCATTGATAGGTTTGTTTACTTGAGGACAGAAATCAACAAAAAAACGGCATGTTACGGGAGATTCGAAGGAAAATCAATGATGCCAACAGATGCTACTATAGCCTAAGGAAGCAGTTTGTATGAGCAGGTTCCTCTCAAAGGAGACAAAGGTTCCTATCTGTACACGATGGGTAGACCACGTGGCAAGAATGGAGGATATGCTGATGCCCAAGGATATCCTCTATGAGAAGAGTGGGGAGACCGAACGTGAGGTGGATGGAGGCTGTTATAGAAGATGCAAGAAACCTATTCAGTGTTCGTAACTGGAGAGACGCTGCGCAAGATAGAGCCAACTGGTGGAGATGGCTCAGACTCGATGACGAGTAGTTGTGCCAGATGATGATGATTTGCTATTTTTCATTTCTTGAATCGATGGTCAACTTTTCAGATGTAAGTACCAATTTGGTCATTTTAGCACTAAGAGTTTGAAATTATCTAATCTCCATTGCATATCTGTTTGAAATTAGTGCCATAATATCATCAAAGTAGTCAAATAAAAATATAAAAAAAAGAAGAACGAATCAAATATTTTTTAATTAGCGATTGCTCCTTCTATACCATCATGCAGATGTCAACCAAATATTTTTTACTCGAATTTATAAAATTTGTACTTACATCTGTGAGGTTATAAATGCAATAACCTGTTCTAAATAGAGTATAAGTGTCAGTGAATCAGCCATTAAAAAAAGTTTAACCACGACAGGCCAAATTCGAACTGGGACCGATTCTGGTTGCTGAGATGCTACCTCAACATGCTTGCCTACTACAGCCCCACTTTTAAGGGTGCGACAGCATAGTACAGTTTATAAAAGTTTGTTGTATTGTATAATTAGACCATATTATATCAAAGATAGATTCCGTGATGTAGTTTCAGCACTGTTTGGAGGTTAAAATAAGTAAATTTGTGTTACAAATTTCAGATGACTGAATAGACTAATGAATTGTTTCATTAGATTTATATAATGATTTATCTAACAGTTCCCTTGTCTCCAATTGCTATACCAAGTTAACCCTTTTAGTACCAACTTTTAGTATCATTTTATTTTGTATTTATTTATATTAAATTATTTTAAGATAAAGTTCTCTCATAATGTGAATATTAAGCCATCACATAAACTATGCATATCATATACAAAATAAGAATAATATAATAATAATAACACAATACCATTTGTTCTTTTCCCAAAAGTTACGAACAACAATATATGGGCATTGGCACTAAAAGGGTTAAGATGGGCTTCACTCTATTTTCTGAAACCAATATTTCCTAGATGTCTTTCTTTTCCAATCCCTTAGAGCAAAAAAGCCTCCCTATATTCTTAATTTGCTCACCCAAGATTCCTTTGTCCACTCTTTGAATATCAGATCATAGCCCACCAACTTGTATACCACTTTCCATTGTTCTACATAAACATAAACACCACTTATTTTATTCACTTACGCTCAATCTAAATATTTGTACGTATGATCTATATATCTATGCCTTTGCTCAATCTATTGCACCAATGTAAACAAGGTTTGCTTAACTTCATAGGTATAACCGTTTAATGCCTATTGAATACGCATGCATCCCTATTTGGGGTACATACGTATTAAGCGGTTGACCATATCTTCTATTTTGTCGGTTATAATCTGACATCATAAGTGATAATGTGTGTCTTATTTTTAGTATTTATGAGAATTTATGTGGATGTTTTAAAAAATTAAATTTAAAGTATATTTCATTACTAAAATTCCTTTTAAAAAAAACATTTTTGTTTTCTTAATTTATGCAGAGGCGTTAAAAAATTGTATTCATTGGGATTATTAGTGTGGTCACTAAAATTATTCGTGCTTTTATTAGATCAAAATTGCCGAAACACTCGCTCAAGGGATCGTGTTCCGTTGAGGTCGAGGCCTTATTGTAATTTAAATTTAATTATTTATGTTATGGAAATATCATGCCCATCCTCACAGAATTTCTTCAAATGGAATAATTCCTGTGTTTTCTTTCATAGAAGGTAATTCCCAAATTTTTTTATAATTTCTCGACAAAAAAACATAAGAAAAATATCACAAAACACAGAACTTATTAATACATAAATTATATTAATAGACAAAACACAGAACTGATAACAAAAGTTACATATAACCGAAACTATTAGAACATATGGCCGACCACTTATACATGAATACTGTATTTATTTATTATTGATTTCTTGAAACAAGAATTCTGTAATAAATATATAAATGACATGTATACATTTGAATACAGTAAGATGAATGTAAAGGTAGTCTATGTAATTATATTATTCTCAGGGAACAGCATGTTCTAGAATAAAAGTTATTTTCATTCATTCATACATATTAGGGATATTGAGGTAATTTTTTATTTTACTAGATTGGGATAAGCAAATATCACCTTAACCCCTAACTACTCACCTCGGATCAATATGATCCAACTCAGTTTTACTAATATAACCAAACAAATATTTTCTGCTATCTTACTGTTACAATAACATTGCAAATAAACTGAATTTATATTTTATGACTTTATGCTTTTACAGTATATATATGTATAAGTTTATTTATGTATTTCTAATTTACCCTTCGACCGTATATATTTCATATTTTAATCTAGTGAATAATAAGTAACTATATATCCTAATTTTAATCTATTTTGTTCATGAAAATGTTAAAATATGCACTTAAATTTACACTTCTATTGTGAAATATTTTTTTCTTTTAAGTAGAACAATTTAAAATTCAGGTGATAGCTGGAAAAAGGGTGTTCGTGGTTATTCCCCTTTTCTGGAGATTGCATTTTTAGAATCCTTTGTTTCTTACAAAAGCTTCAAAGTCATCTCATAATTTATAAAGCTGGTAGAACTGTTTTAATGAAAGAAGTTTACATGCCCTATTCATAAACAGCTTCAATCGTGGTTCATTATGAATTTTCTAGTTTTTGTGAGTTTTTAGAAAACAAAAATGTTGACAAACTGATGGTCTGGATTCTCTACCTTTCAAAAACTGACTATTAGTTTTTATTTAAAAAGGAGCATGTATATAATTTAATATTCATGTTTTGTTCTATTTATAGTAATACTGGAGGTATTTTGTTCTAGGTAGATATAGTTAATCTTGATTTGAATAATGGCTTGTTCATTTTATAAGAAAAATACGGAAACATCATAATGTCATTTTCATAAAAAAAATGAATAAAAAAATTGTATATTTATTTGTGAATAAAATTGTGTTTGTTTTACCATTTTTTTTTCTGTTTTTTTTTGTCTTTGTCATTATTCCTTTTGAAAATATAAGAAGGAGAGGGTATGGATGGCAGTCAAGAATGATATAAAATAGTAGTAACTATTTAATAAATGGGGTCGTTTCAAACCACTTTGTAGGTCCTTATCAAGCTTCAACCTCAGATAAGTAGGTGGAGACTGAGTTGGCATTTCATAAATAGTTAACATTATTTTATGTTATTCTATACTGCTATCCGGATCATGTCCTTCTTGATTTACCATAGTCAAATATAAAAAATAATATTGAAAATTTATTTTCTTTATTTTGCATGGTCTATTGAAAAAAGGTGTATTACCACTTATTCTTCTATGGTACATATAATGAAGTGTTATTATCCTGTGGTATACAGTATCAAGAATCAATACCAAAATAAATGAATAGCTGATTTTACATAAAGTTAAAGTCCGGCAAGTTAAAAAACAACAAGAGATCAGGCTGAGGGGTGCGGAGGGAGCTCTCCCACTTCGCTCGAGTCCCAATCATCGCTTGAATCTGAGCTGTAACCCACTTCTATTATTATTTTGTCAATTTCTTGACAATGAGTCCGTCTCGTACCCAGTATTCATTTTCAATTTTCTTCACATGAGTACAGCAATTTGACCGTTTTTTTGGGATTAAAATTTCTTCTAATAAAATTTGTTTTTCGAGATCTTCGTTAATTTTTCTTCTAACCTTTTTACCTCGGCCCAAACTAATTTGATCGGATTGAAATCAGGGTGGTAAGGTAATAAATCAGCATAAACATTCCACTATTTTTACATACTTTGATATGCATGTTGCACATATTCGTCACATTAGAAGCACAATATCTTTATTATCAGAAGTTTTACCACCAACCAACCAGAAATTATACATCCAGCATATATTATATCAGAAAGATTTGCATATATAAAAACCAGAACTATCTTGATAGAAGGAGAGGACGAGTAGTAGGGGGAAGGAGCATGTCTTCCCCACCATGCGCGGCTGGCTGACCCAACTTCTGCTCAGATCGTTTTATATCTTGCCAGATAATACACCATTTACAAAACTTCACATGGTGATTCCTATGAACATGTTTTTTGTGCAGATGCCCTTTTTCCAACTACCACCTCAATTTTATTAAGATTAGATATTTTCTCACCATTCTTTTTTATAATTTCATTTTTTTCCCCAAACACTTATGATCATAATATAAATAATTAATCATTATTAATTTCATAAACATTTATATTTATTTTGCAGCCATAAAATGACCAAAAAAGAAACCAACATAATTTAATACATATTTTATTAAATACCACCTCTCAACAACCATGTTATTTAAAATACATTGTTATATTTAGTGTATTCATTTCTAACAAAGGACTATCCGCCAAGACAAAATTATATCTACTGCATAAAATTCATTAAGCATTAAGACCATCAGAAAGAGTACATAGCTGAATAACATGGGCTGAAAAATAGTTAGTGGAACTATGAAACCGTGAATTAGGACCTGAAGAGATTGAAAAAAAATGGAAATTTTGAATTGTTATCATTAAAATCACAAAATCTGTACACTAAATATCATATCTATTAACATAAGTAAAATGAAAAGTGAACACAAAACAAATATGTTCTTCAATACAAAAGACACTAGCTGTATCTATAGTTACGCAAAGATTTTCTCTAAATTTTATTAGCCTCTAAACCACTCATGAACCAATAAGGTATTGAGGTTAATTCAATTTGTCCACCATTAAATCCAATTTATGCATTTATTAAGTGAATTAAATAACTTCATTACCATCATTATTTTCAAGATCTATTTAATAAAAATGCTGCAATAGAAAATATTTAGGCAGCAAGTATAACATAAACTAACATTCAAAAATTCTGAATGAAATTAATTTCTTTCTTTGAAAATTGACAGAAACCTTAAACAATTATATTATTTTTAAACTAAAAGTTTTATTAAAATTATCAAAATAAGGATGAACAAGGACAATGACTAACAGTCTATTTAACATGGCTACAAAGGAATTAAAGAAAAAAAGTATACATATCAAAATAATTTCATCAAGAAGTTTTATATTTCAATATATTGACTTACCTATTAAAATCCAGCTTGGTGTAATTTTTCTAGCTGTTGACTCAATTTCTCATCTTTAATTTTCCTCGAATGACTCAGAGTTCTATGACTGATATATTCTAACAGGAAAGTATCAAGATCCATATCGCCTGTTAAAAATGCTTCAGCTATTCTTTCACTTTCTTCATCTACTTCACTTACTTTCTCCCTAATCCTCTGAATAATTTGGTGAGGATTAAATCTATCACAGCAGTCTTTATATTCAGCACTAAGTTCTTCATATTTAGATTTGTATTCCTTTAATGTTTCAAGTAAGGTCGATACATCATCTTGTAACTCAGCAAGTTCAGGCTCCTTCTTTAAATTTTCATCTGCCAATTTTTCATTAAAATCGACATATTCACTAATACTTTTACTTATTTGTAATTTCACATTTAAATTGTCTATAAAACTATTAAGTAACTCACTATTTTCATTCAATTCTTTCAGCTGTGCCGTAGACATTTCATTCAAAGCTGGGAAAGAAGTAGAAACGCCAGCAGATGAATTGTAGTTCTTATCGCTATAAAGATAGTTAGAGTGTGTGCTTGGTGTGGGTAATTTTGATGCCTCGAATTGGGGAGGAGAAATATCACCATTTAATAGCTGGGGAGGACGAAGCTGAAATTCTCTAATAATAGCTTGAACGACACGTCCAAGGTCGGAATGTACTGTAAAATTGAGTAATCCAGGAGCAGAAACAATTTCACCAGTTGGAGATACCCAAGGGTGCCTCACAGGAGGGTAAATATAAAGTGATGGCTTTTCTAAAGGAAACTCAGGACCAAGCCTGACAATGAGTGAAACTGTTCTACCACCTGAACCAAAGTCTACCTTATATTCTTCATCCTTAACAACCTCAGTTACATTGGCATTGAAAATCTTTAAAGTGTCAATTTGCTGTTTCAGCCTTCCATAAGCGTTGTCCGATTCACGAAAAATGTTGTTAAACATTTCTCCTGCCAGCTTTTCGGGTCAATTCGTCCTGAGCAGTGCATTTAAGAAATACAAAGAAATTAACAACCAGAAAAAAAGGCTACATAACGCAACTGACAGCAAAGGGGAACGTAGAGGTTAATGTACGGTTATCAATTAGTTCTGCTTAACATTAAAGCTGCCAAGATAACAAACTTATCAGAAACTATTTACATTCGACTTATTCGAAGTTATAGTAATTATAGCAGGGTTATAATTATTATTGTATGTTATAATAAATTACGAAATTCATTAGCGAGTTAACTTATGTTTAATTGTACATGATATTAACCCGAATTCATTTAACTTATCTAATACGTAAGAAATGACACAGCCACGATATTGTATCTCATAAAACAACAAAGATAAGATATAGTAAGGGAAATATACCTAGTGGTGATCGGAACACATCTTGCGTAATTGTTAAAAACATTAATTATATAAAGTTCAATTTTATCTGAGTTCTTACACCACGAAAAGTAGAGAAAGTACAGTATCAAAGTAGTAATCGAGATATGATATAATTCACAAGTTTCGGATCATCTAAACGTGATTGACAACAAAAAAAAAAAATGGTTCCTTATTTCTGAACATCCATCGTTTTTCTAAAAAGAGGAAGAGAATAAAGCTGGTCTCTCTTGAAGCAGTCCTGCAGATCCTGTTACTTACTTACTGTAGGGATTTACAGTCCTAGAAGAACCATAGCCTCTGCTAACGCCTTCTTCCACTCGTCTCTGTCAGCTACCAAACATCTCCAGCGGTTTACAACTATCCAGCTATCTGAGATGGAGTTTTCTGCGTCTTCTGTCCTTCCCATTGCGCTGAATGACTCACAATCTCTAGTTCACCATACAGGTTCCTTAATTCTAGATTAGTTCTGATTCTCCATTGATCCTCCACTCTGGTTGCTCAACAAATTTGACGAAGAACTTTTTTCTCACATACATGAAAGATGGTTTTGCTTTCTTTGGCGAGGGAACTTGTCTAGCATCGATGTCACAGTTGGTCTCACAATCGTTTTATATAGAAGACTTTTGCATCTCAACCGTTTCTCAATACGAACAGATGTCGATTGCAAGTCTTGATATCCTTTTCTACTCTGCTCTTATTGCCCAGCAACTTATATTCATCACAGATCTTGAAACTCCAATTCCCTGTTTTCATTTTTTCTCCAGTCATCTAAACTGTTCTTGATGTTAGCATGTACTCGTACATACTTGTCTGCATTAATTTCCAGGCCCAGATTTTTAGGTTCCCTAAGAAATTCTTCTAGGGCTCCTACAAGTGCTGGTCCAGTCTGTGCTGTCATGAGCACATCACCTACATATGCTAAATGCTGCATCATACGACTTAAATTCAACTCCACCACTTGTTTTTATTTTCATTATTGTTGTTTCTAAAATAAAGTTGAAAAGTACTTTAGATGATGGATCCCCTTCTCCAAAGCCTCTTCCTATTTTGAATTTTCGTGAGTGTCTCCCATTCCAAAGTAACCCAATGTATGTATTAGCAGGAATCATTTTGATCAGCCGTATTAATTTCTTTAGAGTTCCTAGCTTCTGCAGACGCTGTCATTTTTCTCCTTTTGACGAAATTGTCTGAAATTCACGAACAAAGGATGTTGCGTAAAATTTCACTCATAGGTTTTCTCCATCTGCCTCATTAAAAAAATTGGTCTATAGTTTTCTCGGTCTGAAACCACACTGGAAATCACCCAGAACAATTTCTGTCCACTTTGTCAGTCTTCTGGTAATTATAATCGATAAGACCGAATTCAGCAATGAGATTCTCCTGTGATTATGGCATTCGGTTCTATTGCCGATACTTCGGACCTCCATACCTCATAAATTATATTGTAAATTTCCTTCAATAAACCTTTTCCAGCGTTTTTGAGCATTTCATTTTGGATTCCATCCATCCTGTATGGGGCTTTATTGTTTTTGAGCTGGGAGCTGGGAGATTTCAATTATTTCTTCCATTTTCAGGGGGATCTCAACCTCAACTAAATCCTTTACTTCATTCAGTACATTGCTAAACACCGTACCGGCTTTTTATTGTTCTTGCGCATCTTGGTCATCTCCCAAGATCATTTGAAAATGACCTACTCATCTCTCGAGAATTTCTCCTTAGTCACCAAGGAGATTGTCGTTCTTGTCTTTAATGAAATTTTCTCCTGTACGAAAACCCGCTCTTGTTCTTGATATTTCTTAAGAATTACCGGACATAATTTTCCTCAAAATATCTTCTGTTTTCTACAGACTTTTCTTTTTTTGGCATAGCTTCTTTGCTAACCATAGTTTTTCTCGGAACTAGTCAGTTCCTTGTCTTGTTGTTGATTCCTCATCCGAGATTCATTTCTCTATTTTATCGCTACTCGCGTTCGTAGTCAAACCAGTCTATTCTGGTTTTTGCTAATCTTTGCCTATACTTCATCTAAACCAAGTAGTGGTCACTATTGGTACTTCATCCTCTGTAGCTTGGGGCCTATAAGGTTTGAGATATGTGCCTTGTGTGTATCAGTGCATGGTCTATTTGATATTCAGATGTTTGACTGGGGAACCTCCATGCCTTATGTGCTGTTTTGTGGGGAAAATATGAGTCATCACTCTTAGACATTTATCTATTGCAAAACTCAATCAAATATTATTTGACTCTTTATACTTGCTGTGTAGTCCAATAGTGGGCCTGAACCCTTCTTCCCATCCTACTTTTGGATCTAGGTTCCCTAAAATCATCTTCACTTCGTATTTTGGGATTGTCATAAACTCTCTTCAGGCAACCATAACATTCGCCTTTGTCTTGTTCTCCCTTTTCCTCTGTATGCTGATCAGTGACAGATTTGCAAATTTACTTCTCAATCGCATAGTGCAAATCCGTTTTTCAACTGCTTCAGATTCTTTTTAAACATGAATCCTGTCCTTAGTTTGTTTTGCTTGGAATCCACTATTAATAAGGATGTATTATCCCAGTTTCGCTAGATCTATGTCTCCCCGTCTGATCTCCTGCAAGGCTGCAACATCTACTTTATACTTATTTAGCTCACTCACAAGCTCTCAGCTTGCAGTAAGCTCTTGACATTCCAGGTTCCGACTCTCAGAACTCCGAGAGGCCTGACTCAGACTCTTATTATGCCTAGACCTTTTCGTGTTCCTTGTAATTCACCATCCCTCTCTGTTCTCGTCATAAGTCAGCAAAGGTTGGGGCTCTCTTGTTAAAAGCTAGAAAGATTCGCTCAATTATGCGATATTGTGGTAGTCGTTTTTCAATAAAAGCATTTTGTCCGGGAACCCACTCGTCACTTCAAGGTCACCGTCCTAAGGGACCACTATACCCCTGACCCACCATCGTTTAAGGGTTAAGCAATAAATATATTTAGAATTATAAATGAGAATAAGGAAAAAAAAATCTTTTCTTTTTTTCATTTTTATGAAGAAAATAAAATTTATTATTTTATTTAATTCTTATTTTTTACAGTTTAACAAGTACAATTTATTTCAAACACATACAATAAATGTAATAAAACAGTCTTATAAGTTTATTGATTTGATTACAAATTACAAAACACTCAGTAAGTTTGATTTTTTTTTTTTTAGATCAAAGTTACAATGTTATATCACAGCCATATTAGAACTGATACACAATTTCATTCTGATACACAACAAAGCATAATATATAAACAAAAAATAAAATTTGAAGGCACATCAACGTAATTCTTTGGCAAATGTCCAACTGAGAAAAAACATATTTTTATTATATCAGATTTCAACATTAATCCTTGGGATATGAATAATATCTTCATATGTTTTGGTATAGGTATCTACTTGAGACAAAAGCACTTCTCGGGCTCCAGAGAACTCTTCAAATTCGAAGTCATCGACTTTTAAATAATGGTGAATATAGGCCTGAATATAAATTAAAACAAAATTATTATAAACATGATATTTTAAAATTCAATTTTACCTTAATTTGCAATATATCACATCATAAATAATTTATTTCAACATGGTAAGAATTTAAATAAACTGAAATCTTTGTTCGGTAGATTCTTGATAAATCAAACCTTGATTTCTTTGATAAAACAAAATTTTAACGTTCCCTCTGAAAACCTATATCAATAAAAAGGAAAAAAAAAATTTAAGATAAATTGATAATAATTTTTCTCAAGTTAAAATAAAGGAACAAATGAGTTACCATTACTTTTAACACTTGAATTTTCACATCATAAACCTCATTAAATTAAAGGTACTGAAGCAAGTCACATGTCTCTTAAATCATCCCACTTTTTTTTTATCCTCGCTATTAAAAATCATGGTACAACTTTATACATCACATATTATCAGCATCTACATCCAAAGTTACCCGAAGGTCGCCGCACTCCAGAGCCATTTGTGCTAAACTAAGTGTTTTGTATTCAATTGTAAGATTCCTATTCATTTGAATTATTAAAATTATTACTGCTTTAATTATATATTATTTAAAATCATTAGCGATGTCGACTTCTGATGGTCTATGGAAGTTTTAGTAATAATTTAAAGCAGTAATACTTTCAATTACAGTAAGGGCCCGACCTCAACTGAAAAAGATCTTTTGGAGGTTTATATATTTCCTGAGCGAGCATAGGAAGCGAAATTTGACAGCTAATTCAAGCAGTAATAACTGAAATTACGGTAAGGTTTCGACCTCAACTGAAAAGGATGTATTTATATATAAATGTAAATATATTATAAATGCATAAGGATTTCCAATGCTCACAAGTACAAGTTTTTAGTAAAAAAATAAAATTTGTTACATACATCTAATATTCAATAATTAGGAAAACATTGTTAATAATTAGGAGCAAGAGAGCAATAGTTACCTTTCGAAAATAAAGGGAATTAAAGTCGTTAACGGCTTGAGAGAAAAATGTTGACATTGAAGATGAATTAGTCAGAAGAAGAAGAGACACAGGTGAATCATGTGGAGGAACGGAGGAAAGACCAAGCGTAATGCCCATTGGTTTTCTCTTTAATTTTGCTATTAACCTGTTAACATATAAAATTTAATTCTTAATAAATAAAAATTAAAATGCCTTAAGATATTCATTGCTAAATAATAAAGTAATCTGATAACAACAAATGAAAGAACAATTGAGAAAATAATTGATTATTACAAATAGTTGATCCGACCCGAAGTCAAGTGGCAATCGAAATGCATACCTTTCTTGAAAGTCTACTGCAGTAGAAAATGGAATATCACCCCTTCCGATGAGTGCTGCAGTATGAACCTTTCCTGAGAGTGCATTCAATTGAATTAAATGATGGTCCTCATTGCAAACTGAATAAAGGAGTTCTTTCTTTCTAAAAAAGAAACAGATAATTTTTTTTGTTAAGTGATAATTGAATTAGGCACTTATAATATTAACGAAAAAGCCAACATCAAAGGTAAATAATTGCTCAAAATGTGCATTTCAATATTATAACAAATAAAAATTATGAAGTATAAACTTAATAAGGCATATAAAAAAAAAAAAATAATGATCAGGCACCTTTTTAAAATGTTTATACCGATTTCCGATCCAGAAACGAGAGGGCATATACTGCTTGCAAGAAAATGCATTCCTTTATATGGAACCATATTTGTTGGTAGATCACCAAGATCAAAATTCAAGCTTCCGGGGAAACGAGCGCCACTTTAATAAAAAATAAAAAAGCACAATAAACATTAAATATAAGTAAAATACTAATGTTTACTAAAATATGTAAATTAGCAAACCTGGTTAGATTAAGAAGCATTCTCACAATAACTGCATTAACCTTTTGGTAAAGATCTGACGTAAGAGGATCTTTTGTAACTTTGGTTTTCCCACAAATTTTACTCAAGGACTTAACAACAAAAATTTATTCATCATAACAATAATTGGGATATAGGCTTTAAAAATTAATTGAAGAATAAAGAATATAATATTTCTTTACAAAAATATTTCTAAAATGAGATGATTAGTTTCAAAACTGGCTCAATTCACTTTCTTCACAAAATATTTTTATTTGATTTTTCACATGTTCCCAATGCACTAAATCAACTATCAAAATCATATTAATCAAAAGCGTCTCACTCCAGTATAAAAAAGATTCAAACTCAAGGGTTGACCTAGGTCAAATACAAAACAATCAGACCTGTTTTTAGCGTCTCGTGTAAAATTTTCGAAAATACATTGAGCCGGTTTTGAAACTAATGGCCTCAAATAAGAATTAAAATAATAATAATAATTATTAGTAACAATAAGATTTAAACCTTGAATTTTAACACTTAATGAAGAACCATAAGATACTATTAAACAGTATTTTGAAGGAAAACAAATTGAGACATAAGGCGGAGACTTTTCAATGGATTTCGGCACATCATCGTAACAGATGAGATAAACGTCTCCAACACCTTGATTATTTTGTTTTGGAGAGGGAGAGGGAGAGGGTGAGGGTGCGGTTGAGGGTGAGGGAGAGGGAGAGAGAGAGGGAGAGAGAGAGACTGATGAATAAACTGGAATGAGACTTTATATAGCGAAAAATTCAAGCGGAATTCCCGATCTTCGAGGAATTCAAGGCTGCTGGACATCCTGTTTATACAACATCTGGTGGAATTATGTAAATATCTATAAACTGTGAAAACTTTTAGCATTGTGATATATTAGTCATTTTTGACTTATTCAATTTGTCAACACCTACTTTACCTATAAATCCGTTTGATAAAAAAAATAATAAAATAAAAATAATTCTTATGAACATTCTATTGATTTGCAAGTAGTTTCAAGAATAAAGAGCCAATTAAGATAAATTGATCTTAAATCTAATTAGGTTCATAAATTTAGTATTTTATAATAAAATTAACTACAAATAAATAGTCCTTTCACTGAAATGTATGAGTATATTATCACTCTAATTGCAAAACCTTTTAACTGTTTTTTATTTATTTTTATTGTTGATTCTAAAGGATTAGACTGCTAGGAATATTCCTGTAAAACATTGTAACTCCAAAAAATTAAAAAAAGGCTGATTATGAAACGGCTAACTTCACTATTTAATTGTTCATGTAATAAAACCTAATGATAGGCTTTAAAAGAGTCAAATAATACAGTTTTTCTTCCTCCTAGAAAATTGACCATTTTGGAGTAAGAAGGTTTTAAATTTAGGATGACAATATATTAAACTAATATAGTAATATATTAAACTAATATAGTATCATATTAAATCTCATTTTAAATAATAAAATAAAACTAACCTTGTTATCCACAGGAAAAACACATGTTGCTCCGAGTGCTAGTTTACTTAAAGAAAATGCAATATTGTAAGGGCTAGTTATCACGTCTCTATGTTCACCAGGATGTACGCAAGCTACGATTCTAAATATAACAATAATAGAAAAATAAATATTATTTTAAAAATAAACATCCATAAAGGTCAAGAAAAACAAAACAAAACACTTGATTCATATAGTCTGGGATCTATTATGTAAGAATTTGAGACATTAACAAGACAAAACTTTGTGAAGAGCTTTATAATGCCAATTTTTACAACAACAGATTATAATTGAAATTTGTATCTCAGTTTTATGAGCCCAGAAATTTTTTTGAAACTGATATTTAAAATATATACAGAGTAAGGTGTTTCCTAAAAAAAAAAAAAAAAAAAAAAGACCTTTGGGATTTTAGAGCAAATTTAATGTTGAACAAAAGATTTTCTATGAATATAGGCCAGAAAATGAAGTAGACTAGTTTTCAAGACAAAAAAAAAAAGTTTTTTTTTAACGGATCAAAACTAATGCGATAGAGAATTATTGGCGTCGAATAAGACCAATAGCAGCTTGATAGATCTAACACACAATCTTCGGTGAATTATCGGCGTTTACCTGATGTTCACAATGACTGGCGAATGGTGAATTCCAAATCAACTTTTAAAGAAATTAGTTTTAGATTGCTTCGCAAAAAAGAAAAACATTCTAAACACCGACAGACTTGGAACCAAATTTGTTCAGTAAGTTAAAACGGGGATTAGCAGCGACGTAGAACTTGGTTTTGAAAATTATGTTAACCCTGACAATTCACCAAAGATTTTACTTTCGACCTATAGAGCTGCTATTGTCTCATTTGATGCCAAATCTAATTCTCTATCAGGCTAGTTTCAACCCATTTTTTGATGCAAGGAATCGTTTCTTCGTTAATTGCCAAAAAGTGTTGAAAATATATTTATTTCATGTTTTGGCCTGAAAACTGGAAAAGACTTCATTGCTGACCCATGTTCATGGATACTTTTTTGTACAGTGTCAAATTTGCTATAAAACCCCCATGGTTATCTTTTTTTGGGGGGGTCACCCTTTAAATAAAGGGTTGATACAAAAATAATGCAGTTTTTTGATATTTATTAAAAATATACCATATCTTTACTTCAAGAATTTATGTTTAGTCAGAATTTATACACCTATGGGAGTGTCCTGGTGGTGTGGGTTTACACATGCATCTTATCAGGTAACAGTTAACTTTTTCATCTATGTAATGTCGAAAAAGTTTTTTGCTTTGACAAATTCTGCAACAATCCATTTATATATTCACGAGTTTCTCTGAAACATCTAACAATCTCTATCTAATGGACACAGACTAGTGTTTCTGCCGAAACAACTTATTATCATTCCAATGAATTATCAGAGCTGATTTTTTTTATCACGCAGGACACCGAGCTGGCTGAAGTTGCCGCTGCCTATGGAATTTTAAGTGGTAGATTTCTCCTTCTGAATAAAAAAAAATCGGAAGAAAATATGCAGTATGTATATGTGTATATATATATATATATATATATATATATATATATATATATATATATATAAATACTGCATATTATATATATATCATAGGATTCGAAAAAATAAAATCGCCTTCTGCGTTTATGAACTATTTCTTTGATCTTTAAGACCAATTAGAAATTTATTTGTGCTCTTGTTCAATTATTTCTTTTTCATTTTTGATTAAGTAATAAAGTATGAAGACAGTCAATTTCATACAGAAAAATTATAAATCAATTATTCATATTTTCAATTCCTTAAAACTAAAATTTCTATTAAAAACAGCAAAATAATTTTTACAATAACTATTTATTTATTAGCACTTATTATAATTAAAGCCAAACTGATAATTATCAGTCATCAATAATAATTAGTTTTAATATTTAATAATTCAATAAGAGCCAAATAAAAAGCAAGAATGCTACGTTATTCATTAGTGCTTGTGTGAAAGGGGCTTTTGTTTTATCAGAAAAAAATTCCCCTTGTTCTCTGTTGAAAAACAGACTTCAATCGGATCCACACAGAAACCTCATAACACAAATATTTGCCTTAATAGTCGTTTACACATTCGGCAAATTTGTTTCCTGTTATGACATAACCGGCCTAAGACCAAACACTTCTATTGGAATCATGCCAGATAGTGGTCTTCTCGCACACCCCATCCTGGCTCAGGGTGGTAAGATAGTTAAGATCTTAGGACCAATGTACGCCTTTCTTCGTTCCCGTCTCACTTACATCATGTCAATAGAGGATAAAAATCAGCAAATTCAATATTTGGAAGGCTTGTAAGAACAAGTGTAAACTACCAAATGTCTTTGAACTTGATGGGTGCACCAATAGTAAATGGAAGTTGTTCGGAGAAAAAAGGGTGTGGAAAGAAACTTTCTACTCAAGAATCACATTTAATCAACTTTACTTGATAAGATAGCAAGAAGATATTTTTATTACTTAGTTATAAATGATAAAATTCTTTTAAAATGAATATCATTAATTAGTTAAATATTTTCTATAAACAAAATTAATATTAGTCAACTACTTAAGTAAAGCATTAAAGGCAACCACTAACGATAACTCCAAATGGAATATGTAGCACTAAATTGGAACAGTTGGAGTACTTGGAGTAAAGACGATTTCAAGGGCCTCCCTGACGATCAATCCATTCCATTGTTTAATTATATTGACAGTTAGTGATTTATGCTCACATAAACATGCATTAATGGTACTATAAATAGTGGCTCTACAATAGCAAAAACATTAAATAATTTAATCATGATCCCAAATTCTCCAAAAATAGTGGATATTATAAGCATATTAAAAATTTTATATCCACAAAAAATGTTTATTTACTTAAAATTAACATTAATAAGTATTTTCTAACATAATTATCAGTTAAAAAATTAACAAAATTAAAAGTTATTCATATCAATATTTTATACAATCAACATCGTAATTTTTAACAACACTTTATTTACTGACAAAAAAAATTTTTTTTATTAGTATAGCACAGCCTAAATAGTGTGCAGTTCATTGTTTCACTCCATCCGCTTTCCATACTCACGATCGATTGGAGTGATTGATTTTGCTATAACAAGGTGGATTTTAAGCAATGGAATTCCAGCTATTCCCCTCTATTCCAACCACTCCACACAGGATTTCATACTCACGATTGTTCCATTTGGCCTGGAGTGATCGTCAGAGACTCTCTTAAAGTAAATTACTATCTCTGACTAATAAGAAAAAAAATTACTCTCATTGTAGTGCGGAGGCTAGAGTAATGAAAGAATACCCATTTCATATATTCATCAAAAGTCATTGACTTCTTTGTTAAAAATTATTAACAACCATTATCTTATTTTTTTGTATTTTAATCCAGTAAAAATTAAAAAAGTAGATGAATATAATTTTTCTTGACATTAACAAACTCACCGATCAATGGTTGGAAAATCATCTTGCAAATATTGAAGAACTGCAGTGCCGAGGCCTGAACCTGTTCCTCCGGCGAGGGAGAAAAAAAGAAGGAATCCATTCAAGGATGAACAACATTCTGCAGCAGATCTAATCATTTCTCTAATTTTATGTTTATGAAGGTTACCAGCTTCATAATGACCAAATGCCCTGAAAGTACATTAATTACTGTTTAAAATGACTATTTTAGTCATATGCAGGATTTAAGAATTACTAATTATTTTTCCTGAAATAATTTCTAGATATTACATATCAAATTTTCAAGTGAAAAAAAGAGACTTTAATTATTTTGAATATCAAGAAGCTGCTAAATAAAATAAGAATTAAAAATAATGAGCTATTACAAATTTAAATAGTTGAAAAAGGCAAGAAATTTTATAATTAGTTATGGGTTTTAAAAAATAGGATACACACAAAGAATACATAAATCAAAACATAGCAAAGCATAAAAAGGAAAAATGATAAGAACTTTAAACATCAATAAAATAAAAAGTCATATTAAGTGATATTGGGCTCTTTTAAACAATCAAGAACTCAATAACAGGAATATGAGGTCACGGAAAAACAGAATGACTCAGCTTGTGCAATCAAAATGGTATATAAGTGGCAAGATAAACAATTTCTACACAATTTAAAAAAAAAAAAATCTACAAAAAGTGAAATATACAAAAAGGCAGTTTGGTGCATCAGTCCTATAATTATGTACATTGAACTACCTAACTCATGCTTCTTAATACCATGCAGTGAAATGATGTGCCACTAATGCAAATTAGATACAAGCCCTCAGAAAAAATATACCTACAATCAGGATTTTCAAAATTAAGGGTGTGTCCTCATCTAGCTACATTGGTGAAATCTATATAATCTCGGAGCTGCAGACTGATGCTCCACACTGCATTTTCAAGGTAATATAGAAGTAATTGAAAACAACTTGGAACTGATTTCATTACGGTCTCTCTTTTATAATATCTAATATTAGCTACAGACAAAAGAAATGTTAGTAGTCTTGCAAAAAGCAACACTTTAATGTTGAAATAAGGCATAAAAGAACAGAAATAAACTTGCAGCTACAAAAATATAAAAATAATAAAATATATATACAATGTACCAGTTATTTCCAGAACCAGGAGAATCTGTAATACTGTATGGTCTATCGAAAAGATCCCTCAGTCTACAATTATGAAAACGCTCCACAACACTCGTTTCCATATCGATTAGTATGGCCTAAAATGGTTTGACAACAGGGACATCTGAATATTCAAACTGATTTGAAAATGAAAAAAAACAATATCTTTCCTAATCTCACCCTTGCTTTAACCTTGCACCGTTTTAAATCTTCGATGTTATGACATTTTTTATAAGAAGGGAAATCGAAAAAACTATGAAATGCTTCGTCTTGGACGGCTTTCAACGAAGGCTTCACCAATTTATCTACACATATCCCGTGCTCATAAAGCACTAAAGGCCAAAATGCATTTCCAATTTGATTGCCACATTGTCCAACTAAAATTAAAAGCTACATTGAGAGGTGCACTCAAATTAATTTTTACAAAGCACAGTTTGATTAGACATTACCTTGTATCACAATAAACTCACTCATTATCGATATAACCGACTGTTTGTAACAAAAATATCAATCTAAACTGAAGACCTCTGAAAACAAAACGTAAATAAACAAGTATCAACATGCTGGTTATACTGAAGTTGTCTGTAGCCTCTAGGGCAGTTCCTTATCAATTAAGCCGCCAAAACAATTAGCAGCACTGTTCCCGATCACATTCCCAGAAATTTTTTATTGATTAAATCTAAAGAAAATAACTTTTTCCTTGTATTCTAACTTATAAAAAACGAATAAAACTTTCTAATACGGCAATTTGAAGACTAGTTCGTGAAAAATAACGGGATTCTGGTTTGAGAGAAAGGAAAGAAAACCTATCAATACCAACAAAAATTGTACAAGAAATTTGATGCATAAATCGAATTCGTGCGTAAGTTCATAAATGGCATTAAATACTCCATCTATAATAATCTTCTAAATATATATATATGTATATTTTTGTGAGACAGATTAGGCCAAAAGAAGATTTGATAAACTTGTCAATATATATTTTTTTAATGACGTATAGGAGGAAAAAAAAATAGCTCACCCATAATATATTTAAAATAGAAAGATTCGACTCTTTATATTTCGAATCTCGTGATTTTAAAATTAATGTGCTCTACAAAAATTACATTCCTTGAAAATTGGTTATTTTTGTAATCTGATTTAAAATTAAGTTTAGATTTTCATCTAATTTCAATATTTTGACACTCATTCATTCTTTTTAGATTAATTAATAAAGATACCATTATATTTTGAAAAAAAATAGTGTTTTAGTAATCGCAATGAGCTTTATATACAGCCAGGAAATTCTTGGAGATGTAATATATTTATATACTATTCTACTAATTATAATATTTCGCTAGATTTCAATATCTCTTTCTCATTTATTCTTTTCATATTGATTAAAAATATATCATTCTATTTTGGAATATTGAGTGTCTTGGTAATCCCAATGAGCTTTTATATAGCCAGGAAATTCTTGGAAATGGAAAGATATTTATTTATAACTGATTTAAAGTTCAGGGCTAAATGTTGTTTACAATCACATATGTGTATTACTCTTTCTAGCTTTATATTGATAAAATAATAATTTAAATAGTTTAATTGGAAATAAATTATTTGTTTTTGAACTATTTAAAAGACAAAATAGCTGAATATGAATTTCTTAAAGTGTACCTATTATTACAAAACTTGTGCCATTACCTAAATGCTTGAAGGGCCAAGATAGAATATATTGAGGAAATTTATTATATGTATAAATATTTATTATATTCTTTCATAAATTAATATATAAATCATTTACAGAGATAGAAAAAAGAAAACAAACAACAATGTATATAATAGAATACATTAGTGTTTCAAAATAAATTTATTTTCTTGGTTTTTACATTTTTTTTCTTCAGATTTATAAAAAAATAAAATCTCAATTATACTCTCTCAACTATTTGAGGGATGGTAATGACCGAAATTGGTTGATATGAACACTTTTTTGGATCTCTAGATTCGAAGATGCTTTTTGAGAAAACAAAGAAGTAATTTCTAAAAAAAATTTGTTTTATCATCGTCTCCTGTTTCTAATGACCCCTCCTTCCCATAAACTGGTTATAATAAAACCGGTTTCGAAGAAGCTTTAATGTATGGGTGGTTAATGGTATAGTAGTTGGTTCAGAGCCATGAGGAACTTAAGTTTTGAAAAAAAAATCTTCAATGGGGGAATTATAAGGCTGTCAAAGTCAAATGTATAATTTGCATGTCCCAGAGTTAAAATAAATTAGTTTACGTTGCTATTTTTATTTTAAGGAAATGAAAAAAATATTAAAGAAATAGGAACAAGTTCATTTTTAGGGATACCTGTAGAGGTACATTTTAAGCAATAGCTACTGATTTGAAATGTTTAGATCTTAAATTAAAAATGACTAAATTTTAGAAATTGTCACAAGTGTTACTCTTCCTCATAGTATTATTGAAGACGATATTATTCAAAACGATACTATTTTGGATTAATCACTTGAAATGAATGATTATAAGTACCATCCTTTTTAAAAAAACTTCTGATTTTGGATTTTTTAAGTTTATGGCACAAAACTGATTTTTTATGCTGCACTAAACTAGTGATAGTAAATTTAGACTAAATCTTTTTGTTAATATGAAACGTATTGAAAAGTGGAAAATTTGACAACCCTGGTATATTCAATTGTTTATTAGGATTGTTGCTAAAAAAAAGTAGTAACAGAAGTATTTGCTTCAGATATTCTTAGGCCCATTATTGGTATTTGATTTCATGCAAATTATAATTTTTGATGAAATCCATCTATTAATATGATATTTTGTGCCAGAGTTGGATTTTTTCCAGAAAGTGCAGTAATTTTTTTCTAGAGATGTTTCTGTCATGAAAAGTTATTTAAAACTGATTTACAAGAATTAAAACAGTATTTTATAATTAAAATGGATGTGCTCCTATATCAAGAAATATTGAATAAATAAAATAAATCCACACCTATTGATAAAAATATAATTTTAAACTATGTTTGAAAAAACAAAACAAAAAAAACTGAATATGCTAAAGGCAATTATTTAATTAATTGTATGATGAAACATTTCTAATGTCTGTAATTGGAGTATTACTTCAAAATTTTAGTTAAGAACTGACTAATAAGCTATTTCGACAAAATATTGCTATTTCCATAAATTATGGATTCTTTTATTGACGAATCAAAACTAATCAATCATTCTTTTAAGTATCTGATAAGCCAAGTACAATTTTAATAATTAAAAAAGTTATACGTAATATTAAAAATAATGATTGATTTACAACATGAGTAGAAGTTATATTTAAAAAAAAATGATATATCACTTCACAAAATCGTCCAATCTGAAAAACTGGAATCCGCACAAGTCACTGATATCTCCCAGTTATACACCGATATAAAAAAAAAACTGATAATATGCTTATTATAAACTCTGTGTAACTTATCAAACAACCTCATTACATTATCATAGTTTAAAGATGAATCATAAATCAACGTGAATTCAGTCTTCATGACAAACTTGACTTGTTTAATTCAAATGAAAACAGTTTTTTGCATAAACATTAAAATAAACTTGAGTGCTGTTTGAATAATGTACTTATTAAATTAATTAAAATAATATTTTAAGAAATAATTGTTTCCCAAGTTGAGGTTTTCATCAAATTTCATTTCTTATTTTCAGTGAAAGAATCTCTATCGAATAATTACTTGTATTTATTTCTTAAAGTAATTATTTGGCATGTTAATCATTCATTTAAATAAAGCGATTTATTTCTGATTGAGTTATTTCTCAAATAATATATCAAGGAAATGTATAATATTAACAACCCCCAAAACTATCCTGCTTTTTGACATTTTTAAGTTAAATACATTAGCATAAGTAGAATCTAATTTTATAGCACTTTTAGCTACTAATGCTAAAAAAAAAAAAAATAAAAAAAAAAAAAAAAAAATAAAGGAAAGAAAAAAATGATTGATTTCATTTGGCCTGGGTAATCTACCATCAGATAAATGACCCAACTTCAGCTCAATCAGGTCTCTTGGCAGACTAAAATGTATTTAGATGAATATAAATATTAATGAAAATCATAAATTCAGATAAAAAATTATTTGATAAATAATCATTTTCTTAATCATGAAATAATCATTTAACGAATCAGATTCAAGTAAAATGATAAAGCAAATTACATCTAAAAAATTGGCCTAGTGGTCTAGGAGAAAAGCTGAGGACCTTGATGTATAAAACCTCCCATGAGCCGCCATTTTGAAACAAAATGGCGGATGGTGGTATAGTGTTCCGAGGATCTTCCTGCAGTAATTCAAAATTAAGGCATAGGTGACAGATGGACAGATTTTTTTTTTTTGAATTCAACATACATTCGAACCTCTATATATCATAATAAATTAATTTTTGAATGACACTTTCCCTTTGATCTATAACTTTATATTTAAAAAAAAAAAATTTTATAACAAGGTCACGACGTTTCAAAGTCCTTCTTCATCATCAGGATATATGCTTTCTTTAAATTACATGATTCTCAACATACAGTCGAACCTCTATATATCGAATATGAAAGTTCCATGAAAAAAATTTGATATATGGAAATTTCGATATATAAAAAGATTGCAATTTTTCATCCTTTTCAAGCTAAAAACAATTACCACTATTCTTTAAGGTTGAAGAAGTATCAAAGGTAACTTTTTGGGGTTAATGCTGTAACAAAGGCAATTTTTAAGGCTTATGGAAAAACAAAACTGAAGGATCAATAACACTTATTTGAAAAATTGTACAAATAACATCTGTGATTGTAGATTTTTTACAAATGTACATTTATAATTTAATAAGGACATATATTAAAAACATACAAAAAATTAACTTATTTTCGGTTTTATGCAAAATAGCTTCTGATGTCTTTTTGTGTCTAATTAATTACTGACGGCAAGTTTAGGGGCAATGTTCATAACAAGATAGGCAAAGTTAAACTGAATTTAAAATGAAAATTTCACCCTACGCTAGGAAAGAAATTCAGAGAATTTGGGTACTCTTGTGCTTCTTCTGAAACAAGATCTTTTCTGAATTTTCATTGTCTTGCAAACCAGTGGAACATTTTTTTTTTTTCTAATTTAATTATTATACATTCTAATGTACATAAACTAAGGGCTCTTAATAAAAATTCAAGGTTTCTAAAAAAAGTTATATATATATATATATATATATATATATATATATATATATATATATATATATATATATATATATATATCGATATTTTCGATTTATGGAAGTTTGATATACAACAAAGGTTCGACTCTTGAAATGTAAAATCTCAAATTTGGTTGAAAGGGGAAGGTTACATTTTTTTTTCTTGCTCGATTACAGAGGTTTATTATTGAAAATTATAACAAAAAAAAATTAATAAATTTTTGACAACGTACATTCACAAATTTATCAATAAGAGAACATTTTGGTGTATCTCTTCTCCTTTACATTATTTTCTCATCAGAAACTGATTTAAAAACAAAAAAATTTAAGAATATCGACAGAATGGAAAAAAGTCTGATATCCAAAATATTTGCAAATGTAATTTGGTAGGCTGTCGACCTCTGGTTTCCTCAGCTGCCATTAATACAATATTTATGGATAAAATTGCATTTTATTTTATTAATATAACAACAAAATATTTAATTAAAACAGAAATTCATATTACTAAAATTAAAAAAAAAAAATCTTTATTAAAAAAAGTAAGAAACTTTAGATATTGATGGGCTCTATAAATCTTGATTTATTAATATATATTTATATTTATATATTAATAAATATTTATCCTATGCATTTTTAATATTATTTCAGAAATCTATGGATTCCTGTAAACGCAGATCTAATGGATTTGGGAGTTCAAAGTCGTAAACAAGTATAGACTTAACGATCCCGAACTCATTCTTTGTAAAACTGTTGCCGCAAACAACCTTTGAAAACTACAAAAAATTGGTAACTGATTATGTGCTCGTCTATTTTCCACATATTGGAGCACGAGCTTGTTCTACTTATGGCAGAAGCCAGATGAACCTTGTAACACTAACAACTCATTTTCTCCGACTTTGTCAGTTAGAACTTAGTCATTCCAAAGGGTCGATAAGTCATAGCACTGCACTAGATTTACAGAACCATATTTTGAACTATTGATTTTTTTCTTTATTCTGATTCTAAAATTTGACACAATTCATTTATGTTAAATATATAATTTAAAAAAAAGTTAAATATATAATTTAAAAAAAAAAGTGTATTTATCTAAAACAATGCATTTTACTGCATATAACAGGTTTAGTAAAAGTTTCCTCAGTAAACCTGAGGTTAAAATTTAATTTTTAAAAATATTAATCATTGATCCTTTCTCAAATTAATTACATTAAATCGAATATTTATATCTATATACCTCAGAGGTAAATTGTCATGAAATTTCCACAGGAGAACAGAAAGAAGTTACATATCTCACTGAATTCCTTATTTTAGATAGTGCATATTTTACTATATTTTTAGTTTATTTATAATACTTATATTCGAAAATATGGCCAGAATAATGCAATGCAATAGTAAAATCAAATTCAGGTAAATTGGACTAACGACAGTTTACCTCTTACATACAGCTATAGACTGTTTATTCTATATATACACCAGAGATTTCCAATATAAGGTGCAGTAAAGTAACTTTTCGAAATAAATATTTAATAAAACAACAAAAAAGTGAAGAAAAATATGTCAGTTTGTTCAAAAAAATTAATTTTATTATATTGAAAGCGATGGTGATTATTCTAGGTGTAAGATGTTTAGTTGATTTTGAAATTCTCTTTCATGCAACATTATTTCATACTGGTACTTCTGTATATGCAGATCGAATTTCACCTATTATTAAAGTGTGAACGGCAATTATGTTTATATTTTCCGCGATTCTTCAACCCTTTATTAATTGTAAATCCCTGGTCTAGAGTACAGGTGAAAAGGTAAAATTAAAAATAAATTCTTCATGTTTAATTTTTTTTTTTTTTTTCACATATGATGGTAACAGAGTTACAAATGCTAAATTAACTTTTAAAAACTCTAGATCAGTCTAGAACACTTATAACATGAATAGAAAAACAAATATGAAACTACAGCTCATGTAAAATATCTCATTAATACAAAATCGTTGTTTATATCTAAATTGTTAGTCTATCTCTTCATATACACATATATATATGCATGATATATATCGTTTGTACATAGGAAAATTCTTTGGGGTATATTATCGTAACGTATCTATAGCACCTAATCTACACTGGTACACAATATCTCATTATGTAACACTTTTCACATTATATACACACAAAAAACCAGAGTGTAAATATATAGCTTCTCTCTCCACAAATTTTACAAACATTTATATCAAGTCATTTTCTCATTTAAAAAAAAAAAAAAAAAGAAAGAAAGCATAATCATAATGAAAGGTTCAAAAAAATACGTAACATAACATTTAAAAATTATGCCACACACAATAAAATAATTCTTCATAAGGGACAACGTTTGGTTTTTACTTTATTAAAAATAATAAAATAACATTCACTCATTACAATGAATTAAATTAATTTATTGTTATTTAAAAATTAAATATTTTACATTCAGCACACAACACATTCCTCGTGCATGACAACTCTTAATACTTAAAAACACTATATACATTAATATTATAAACTATTCATCACAACTAATCAGGGACGAGGATTAAACAAATAAAAAAAAACAAACATTAAATTAAAATGACACATTCTTTTGATTTTCCCCGTTTTTCCTCGCAGTTTTGATAAAATAATGTTATTATTAGAATGTGAAAGAAATTTCGTAATTTGATCAAAATATTTATATACTATATCGAGCCATTCTAAGTTAATATATATTTTCTTTAAAAAATCTTATACAATGCTAATGCTATTAAATTTTTGAAGTTACCAGAGATTCTTTAACGACACTAGAGACGAGACCAAATCACAAAATCCACCACTCTATTCAACACACAGTATTGTCTAACAATATGTTGCTATTATTATTGGATATTATGTAATATAAAAAAATAATGCAATAAATTACTTTGTTATATAATACTATACCATAGTAAGATATTAATATTTAGGGACAATCGCTGAGTCGAGGTTTTAATTTAGTCTCGGATTTAGTTACTCTGAGACTAATCCCTGATCCGACAACCGGCCCTTTTAGTTAATTGAAATATAACACCTAGAAGATGAAACGGTTATTTAAAATAATTAATATGATTAAAATATATGTAGTTAAAAAACAGATTCTCTGATTAAACGGGACTCTCTGATTCTATGTTGGTTAATTGTACTAATGTTTTAGACTAGACTATGTTACTACTTACCCTATTTTGAACACATTTTATTTTCATTATTAAAAGTAAGGCATTTTAATGCTATTAAATGACATAAAAACTAATGTAACCACAGAGTGAGAAACACAATAAGGTTAATAACGTTCTGGACTATATTCTCCCTGCTAGTATAGTTTTTTTTTTCTTTGGTTAGTGACAAGATAAATGAAAAACAGAAATATTAGAAGGAAAAAAATAGTAAATTTTTATGAAGTGAATAACAGGTCAGTATTTCTCATTCTATGGATATACAGTTGAACCTCTATGTATTGAACTTCTACACATCGAAAATATCAACTGATTTTACTTCCCGAAACATTGATTTTTATAAGCATAATTTATATATTTCGAAGACAATTTCTGTATATCAAACAAAAACCTTTGCAGTAAAAAGGCACTAGAAGTTTGCATAAAAATAATAAAAATCACAATGCACTTGTAATGAACTTTAAAGTTAAAAAAAAAAGGTTACTTAAGAGTTATTTAAGTTTAATGTAAGGAACTATCAAAGGAATTAAATATAACTCCATTTTTTTTTTTTGTGATGTTTATAATAGTATAATTTTTATCTTTAACTGTCCATAACTAATACATTTACCCTAAATATGCAATTTGTACTATATATCGCTGATCCGAAAGCAAAAGTCACTAAATCCAAAATTATAAAAAATTCACATTTCATTTCTTCACTTAGCAAACCACATATTTTCACCCGGCAAACATCACTTAGTCCATGTACATTAAAACTTCGATTAACAGGCACTCGTTTATCTGTCGGTACAGTAAAACCCAAAAAAGTGTGATTTTTAACTTATCGTATGAGTATTTGAAAGAAAAGTAGAAAAATTATTTAATAACCTACAATAATACAAATTATAACTTAATAACATACACACCATATTTTAGTAGATAAAAATGATTTGAAAAATCAAATTACTTTAAAAAAAACTAGTACATATATAAGTTGATTACATTCGTCGACTAAATATCTCGGAACTATTGTCCAAAAGGAAGTGAAGGAACAAGAATGAGAAAAAGGGGTTCAAAGAAAATTATAAATTTTAAAGAAATTGGAACACACCATCCAACTATCTCAGATCCCAATTGTGACTTAGACACTCCATCTTATTAACAAATTTGAAGCATAGTGCGATCATATAATCATAAATGGGCATAGAGACTTTTGTTCAAACTTTAATAATTTAATTTTATTTTTTCGTCCAACCCTAAAAATTTAACTGTAAATGATTTTATCATGTGTTACTTCTACTTTCATGTGCATGTCGATGATGAAAAATTCTAATTTTTCTAAATCACAATTTTTTTCTTTTTCTTCAAGGTTGAACTTTGAAGTTCAATACACAGAGGTTCGACTGTAAATGTGTTTTAAAGCTTAAAAAATATATTTCTTGATATGAGGACAATTAATTAGATAAAGAGTATTAGAAAAATACATAATAGACATACAATATTCCATTTAAGACTTACGTGGTAATATATTTTAAATAGAATGGAAGATGCCAAATGGAAGAAAGATTACAATTTTAATAGAAAAGAATATTTCGACAGGTACACACACTTATAAAACTAAACGGAAACCTTCACGCCTTCGGTTCGGGTTTCATTTTTACAGTGTTACGACTAAGGTCATGATAGATGGTGATGTAGAATATATATAAATATAAATAACAATAGTTATATAAAAGACTAATATCAATAACAAATCTTCCAATCAATTATTATCTGCAATAATATGATAAATGTAATAATAGAACACCTAAAATTACCAAGTAAAGAATTTTAAAATGTCATCAATACTAAAACTTGTTTATCTGTAAAGAGAAACACACAATATCTGAGGAGATAACTGTAACAATTTTTAACATTATCAATAACATAAAATTGTAAAACTTTTTCTAATAGCTCTAAATTTATCATAGATAATAATTATATATATATTAATGTCAATTAATAAATGAAAAACATATTAACAAATAACAATTAAATAAAATATATTAAAATTAATATTTTTTTTTTTATTGTGACATGTATACTTTTTATATTAATATGTAATTAGGAACTTTTAGGATACCATTAAACATTTAAAAAAAAAAGTGTAAACTTGTTAAATAAATGAAAACAAAAATGAAGTTTATATTGTAAATTACAAGTAAAGATTACTGTATCCTAACGAAAGTGATTGTTTTCAACTCTCAGTCAACTTTCCTTTAACTTAATATCTTTTTAAACACAAGAGATTCATGTAGTCTATAAACAGTTTACAGACGAATGAATAAGAACGTCAGGCGTGACTCCTTCTCGAAGGACAGGCATTGAATGCCCATACCAAGCTTGTCTTTAGTCGAATACGGGACTGTCGCTATCAGCATAATCCTCTGAGTCGTTCAAGTCATCGTAGGTAGACACAGTAACGTTCGGCTGGTGCCAGAACAGTTTACTGTTGTTATTTATATAAGTTCCGCCATTCATTATTTCATCCAAGTTGGGTGAAAGTATATCGTCTTCAGTCGAGTACCCATAAATACTGGAAAAAAACAAAAATATCATGGAAACATGAGATGTGCAGAAATAATACATTCTAGTAAAATAAATTTGTTATCACTCCAATCAAATCTAAAATGTGCTAAAAACTATCATAGGCTATTGGTATAGGACCCTCATTATATCATGGTTGGGATATAACACAGGTCGAGTCCCAATCATTATTTTGGTTAAAAATAAGTCAACTAACTTAGATGTACCAGTAGTGGATACTGCTCTGTTAGTGGCCACTTGGGTAAATAAATTGTGAAAATAAGGCAGCAAGACTTAAGATGCCTTTACACATTTGACAAGCCTAGACAAGTCAAATGGCAAATATTTAAAGGGGGTTTACAAAAGCTTAGCAAACTAACCTATACACAAGCTACTATTCTGACTAATCTAACTTTTGTCAGGTGTCAATTTCGGTTAAAAATAGTTTTATTTTATAGAGAAACCATTAAAAAGTATAAAATAAAAACATACAAATATATAATTTACATAAATCAACAAAACCGTGGTTGATTTATTCGCACTAATGTGGTGCTTCCCCCAAGAACCGGATCAGACTCACAGAGAAACCAATCCAACTATCCCTTTTACAAATTTGATTTGCCTAGGTTTGGGAAATGTGTCACTGGACACGTTTTAAATCTCAAAAGTACCCAGAGAGACCATTGCGTCAGAAAAAACAATGAAAATTTTTTTAACAGTGTCTGCTACCGGTATATATTTCCCTAATATAATTTTTTTTTTAATTTTACACACTTTAGAACAAAAAAAAACATTAAAAGAATACGAATAATTAAGAGATTTTCCTTTTATAATTTCAGATATCATTTAGCTCAGTCCAGAGGTGCAGATATTCAATAATGAAACTTTGAACTAGCTGAGCAAGAGATTTAATAAAAGACATACAAACTTCTTAACGAAATTAGCCCAAAGATTTACCCGGATACTATTCAAAGTATAGCCTCCTTCTATATGTTCATAGAAGTTACCTCCCTTTTTAAAAAATATGATATATTCCAAGAGACTGCATTCGCAATGAGAGGATGAAGGAGGTCCTAGAATCTAGCCAATGAAATGGAAGGACACAGGGACCCACTCGTTGAAGAAAATGGATTATGTCCTTAATGACAGAAAACCCTGACCCTGTATGGTGAGCAATTTTGCAGAAGTAGGGGCAAAAATCTCTGACAGGCCAGAAACCTAGGTAGTGCCAGGGAAGAGTGGCAGTCGTCACTAAATGCTCCCCTGCAGCAATAAAAGGGTGTCGTGAAAGAAACAGTTTTATAATCCATCAGATTTTGTCTTATTAACCCTCCAAGGACGAATATGTCTATATGATCACACCAAACCTTTCTCACTCTAAAAGGACATCCTGCCCTCTCACCCTTATTTTATTTTTGCAGCCCTTCTCAAAGAGATATCAATGTTGATTTATGACTAAAATTCTGACGATTAAAACACCTCAGACATCTGAATAAAAATCTGAAATCTGTTGAAATGGATTTTCACCGACAGTAAATGTTTTGATTTTGGTAATAATGTTCTTGTATTCTGAGTCCATCAATTCTTCTACCTTGGCTCAATGCTTGAAAACAGTTGAAGAGTGAGAAAGGAAGAAGAAAAAAGAATAACAAACGGACAGAAAGCTATCGGTATATTAAATACAGCACTATGGAGCGGAAACAATTATGCCAACGTGAAAAAACTAATATATAAGGCTCTGGTAGAACGCATAATACTCTATATAGCTGAAACATGGCCTCTAGAAAAATCACAGGGCAAAAGATTCCTGACTGTGGAAATGGATTTTTGGAGGAGGTCCGTCAGAATCTCAAGGACTTAGCGAGTCAGAAATGAGACTATTAGAGAGAGGATGGAAGTAAGAAAGAATGTCTTGGAGGTGATGGAGGAAAGGTGACCGAGATGATAAGGACACGTTAAAAGGATGGATGATGAACGAATCCCCAAAAAGGCATTGGAGAGGGAGGCATGCTGTATGAGGAGAGATGCTGTATGGCAGGATGGGTACAAAAGGAAGAGGAAGTGATGAACAGAAAGGAGTGGAGGAACAGACTGAAAGGGGAATTTGGCTGAGGTAAAGTTCGATGTGCGAAGAAAATTCCTAGGAAGAAGTGGAATTTTCTAGAAAATAAATGGGTATTTGGTAATATTATTAGTATCTTGTTCTGGTTGGAATTTCAATAGGAAAGAATTATTCCATTTTTTTTTATTTTTTTTTTATGAATATCACTAAGCGAGTGATCATGGGCATCCTTCCATAAGACAAAATTTTTGGATTGTAAATTCAAAGAAAATTAGATTCTTTATTAAAAATAAATAAATGCATGTAAATAATCATTTTTCAACTAATTTCTTCTTAGATAAATCATAAAATTAATCTCTTAGACCCTTTATTTCCTATAATAATCTTATTTTTTCTTTAAATATTTCGTATTATTAGAAAAATCTAATAATAATTAGTACGTCTTAAAAATTTAACTTATTTACTTAACATCTAGGTTTCTCAAATTTCACCCCATTTTCGTGCATACCTACCCTTTGAGCTAGCAGTAGTAATGTACTCTCACTGTTGGCCCTAAAGCGTTTGCTATTTAGTGCCTATTGTATTACACAAAAATAATTATTTTACATGTCAAATTATATTTGTTAAATGTAGATTTTAAAGTTTACATCTGGCAAAAAATTAAGTCGAGAGCAGCATCTCAATGACGACAATAAGTTCTGACAGAAATAAGGCATATAATTGAAGGAAATAACCGCTGATGTGCTGTAGAATCCTGCAAAAAGATTGTGCGCACACCATACGAAAAGAGTGATGTAGGTTTGTGCATCCCTTATTTTGCAGGATTGGAAATAGAAAATAATTATATAAGTTAAAATAAAGTATAGATTATATTAAAAACGTGTTTATAGTACAAAATTCAATACTTCCATTTACCACTGAACGAATCATCCTGAGAAAGGCTGAGCATGATTATATGAACAAGGCCAATTATGAGCAAACGATGAGTCCGATTTTATTAAAAACAATTTTCCTGTATTTCATCATGTTCATTAATGAAGAAAATTATAAGAAATCTCTTTTTTTTTTTTTAGAAAAAAAAATCTTTACTTGTCCTTCAAGGGTTAATTTGAATTAAGAATGTATGTTTTGCTACCCTATTTTATAATTTTTATTCTGCGTCCTTTTAGATTACATCAGAAAATGTAAATAAATTTAAGCATCTGCTATTATATGAAATAAGTTTCTTTTCTCAAATGATTCTAACTTTTCTGCCTTCACTATAAAATGGATAGTTTTATTTCTCCCACATAATTAGAGCCTAGTTACCATATACATTGTGTACCTTATACGATGGACAGGACAGAGAAACAATTGAATTGAAAGAATGGGCTAATTAAAAACAATTATATCCGAGAGGTAAAAAAGAATCTCAGAGATAAATTATATTGTTATGTAATTGGAAGCTAATAGACTAAAATGCTAATCTTAACAATAAGCATTTCAGATATTTTTTAACAAATAAATCAACTTCAAGGAATTTTTGAGAGTTAAAGGCATCATATCGATGGACAGAGTCAAACTTATAAGAGGAAACGGAAAAATATTACATGCATCAAAAACAATCTTTTATCAAACCATGCAAAGAAAACAAACCTAAGCAACTACTGGTGCTAAATAACAAAAAAACTATATAAGTAAATACAAAGGCTGTAAAATATAATTATAGTTACGTCAATATCTGCGGCCAAAGTGCACTGATGCAAAACTAAATGAGTTACATTGTTTCATTAATTTGACAATCGTTTCCTAAAGTACGCTTTCCGTAAAAGCCATTATCTTATCTACATTTCTTTTCCATCTCTGAATTAAGACTAGTTAAAATTAGCACCGATTATAATGCAGAAAATAAACAAAATTCAAAACAAGACTAGATGCGGTTAAAGCAGAACGTAGATAAAATCTTGTCCTCCTCATCATCACTACATGCTTCGCAATCCAACAAAAACTTAATTGTAAATACTTACTAATTCAATTATCACTTAGAGATATGAGGGCTAAATTTCATCGTCACCCTCTCTGCAATAATTAGCAATTAATTAATAAAAATCAATATAATTATTTTTTTTTTTAAATAAATCACAATTGAATATATTAATATACATTTAAGTTATAACAATAAATTTTCAGTTCAATTCTGCTTTCAGTATTATACAGTTCATAAAAATGGCCTTTGTACTATTTGATATAAAAAAGAAAGAAAAAAAAGAAAAGAAATGATGAGTAAAATATCGAGCATTCATAACACTCTCACCAAAAATAAGAACAAAATTTAAATAAACACAAACTTAGCAATAAAAAACAAAACAACTTTCAATAAAACTAAATTAAACATGAAAAAGCCGTAAGACAGCATGAAAGGTCAAGAGGGACCTGATTCTTGACGTTGTGGTATTCTAGAGGGACAGTGTGATGAGCATCGTCGTGGAACTACATTTTCTCCCACCTGACTTATGGCATATTTTAAGTTTAAGATATTGCTAGTACAGTAAAACTTAGATTAACCATCATTTGTTTATCCACCAGTTTCTGTTAACCATCAGTACAGTAGAACCCACAAACAGGTGGGCTTTTTCAGTCATGGCGTGATTATTTCAAAGAAAAATTAGAAAAATAATTATGTAACATACACTAATACAAAGAATAGTATAATAACATACACAGCATACTTTAATTACATAAAAATACAATTGAACTTCTATATGTAGAACATGAGACTTCCTTGAAAAAAGTTCGATATATGGAAAGATTGTAATTTTTCATCCTTTTCAGGCTAAAGACAATTACAGCTATTCTTTAGGGTTAAAGAAGTATAAAAGGCAATTTTGGGGGGTTAATGATGTAACAAAGGCAATTTTTTAGGAGCCAAGAAAAACGAAACTGAGCGATCAATAACACTTTGAAAAATTGTAAAAGTTACATCTGTGATTTCAGATTTTTTACCAGTGTACATTTATAATTTAATAAGGACATGTATTAAAAATATACAAACATAAATAAAAATTAATTTATTTTCGTTTTTACGCAAAATAGCTTCTGATGTCTTTTTGTGTCTAATTCATCACTGAAGGCAAGTTTAGGAGCAACGTTCACAAGAAGATAGGCAAAGTTAAACTGATTTTAAAATGAAAATGAAAATTTCACCCTACGCTAGGAAAGAAATTAAAAGAATTGGGTACTCATGTGCTTCTTCTGAAACAAGATCTTTTCTGAATTTCCATTGCCTTGCAAACCAGTGAGATTTTTTTTTCTTCTTATTTAATTATGTACGTATACTAAGGGCTCTTTTTGATGACAATCACATTATATATTTTTTTAAATTTGAATTTTTTGTTCGATATATAACATTTTTATTCGATATACAGAATATTTTTTTTTCAATAAAACTTCACGGTTCCTAAAAAGAGTTCGATATATAGAGATTTTCGATATACGGAAGTTCTACTGTAATTTAAAAAAGTCAAATTAATTTTTAAAATACATACATACACAATTGCATTCATAGACTCAATATGTCAGAATTATTGTTCAACAGAAAGTGAAGGAGCAAGAATAAGAAAAGGAGGTCCTAAGAAAATTATGAATTAATAAATTTTAAAGAAATATTAACACCCCATTCCTCTACTATCCCACTATCTCATGTCTCAGTTGTGAGTTAGACGCTGTAAATATTACATTTTCTTTGCAAATTTGAAGCATAATGCGATATTTTTTTATGGATACCTAATACATTTTCATAATATATAAATTCTGCTCACTTACGGAAGTTCAATATTAATAATTATATAATGTTTAAGTGAACACAAAAACTTTCCTTAAATATTTCTTCATTTTCACAAATAACATTCACATTTTTATTCCATCAAACCGATGTTTCGAAATATTTCGTCATCAGGATTTTTAGTTATTCTCTTAAAATTGCTATTATTTCTTATATTTAAACGATGGCAGTAGTTCCTTAAGTCTATGATGTCCATAAATTATTAAAAACTAATTTTAGAAAATTGGATCTTTAGACAAAATAATAATATTAAAATATAAGAAATAATAGCAATTTTAAGAGAAAAAGTAAAAACCCTGATGACGAAAGATTTCGAAACACCGGTTTGATGGAATAAAAATGTGAATGTTATGAAAATAAAGAAATATTTAAGGAAAGTTTTTGTGTTCACTAAAAACATCATAGTAGGGCATATGGTTTATACAGTGTTCCACTTGAATTTGTTTATAGGCTAAGTTCTTTTTCTAATGGTATTTCTGTCATTTATCAATTGGCTTAACTGTCACGTGCTAATCGATTACGTTAATCGAAGTTTTACTGTAGTGATCTACAAGACCTACAAGCATCACAGCTGGTATAATAAAGTAGTTGTGGACGAACCTCTCATCACTGAATGACTGGTCAAAAATCTGGTTGGCATGATAGGACTCAATCGGTGGTTCAGTGTTGACTACTATCTTAGTAATACATTCATTGTATAATTTTTATGATGCACTTAATATGCTTATTTCAATCAATTTGACTGAAATATTTATATAAATATGGAATATAATTGATAATAACTATAATATAAATTATATTCACCAGGGTCCGATCAATAACTTAAGACTGATGTTTTGAGAAAATTTTTGTGAAAAATGTAGTTTTTAAAAGCATCAGGTCATCCCATAAGTAATGTCGGTTTTTAAAAATCTGTCTGTTTATGTTTATATTACTAATCCTTCCTTTACAATTGGATTGTGTTAACATATTTTATTTATTATAGCATTACGTACTCTTCTATTTTTCAAGTTTTTGTTGGAGAAATTTAGTTAGTCTGTGCGGAAATTTCAATTAAAATGGATCTCATGGCAAATAGAATGTATCGATCCAAGTTGTTCTGCTAAATCTTCAACTGTTACAACAGGATTTTCTCCACCTCTCCACTTGCCCTTCATTAATGACATTTTATCCGTATATTTCTGCAAGTTTCCGATAAGCTGAAGCAGCATTTTCTCATTTATCGAATTCCCTAAGCATAACAAGGCCTGAGTGGTTTTTTGTGAGATCCATTTTAATTGAAATTTCAGCACAGACTAACAAACTTTCTCCAACAAAACCATGGTAAATAGAAGAGTATGTAATGCTATAACCAAAATATGTAAACACAATTCAATTATAAGGAGGGATTAGTAATGCCAACATGAACAGACAGATTTTTAAAAACCGACATTACTTATAGGATGACCTGATATTTTGGGATTTAATAAAAAAAAACATCAAAAGTTATACAGTTCTTCTCTATATGCAAAACAAAACTGCAAATGTCACTGAATATGATTTTTAATTTACTCGAATTATTGTTAAATCAGATAGAATAGCCTCAATATTTATAATAACTTGTAGAGAATATTATATAATAAATGTTATGTTAAACAATAAAAAATGGAAATATGGTCACTGTGCCTAAAAATAATAAAGAACCAAAATCGAGCTGAAAATATTAATTTTTATCATCATTTAATTTAAAAAAAAAAAAGTTTTTATGAAGTCACTCACTCCATAATTATAATACTTTGAATATATAAATAACCATTATAGAATAAGTGATAGATATAGAATTATTATATGAAACATGAAATATTACAAAATGAAAATGTTTAGGAAAACAGTTGAAAGTATAAAAAAAGAAAAAAGTTCAAAGAAATATAAATTTTGTCATACATGCAACCGATGTTATATCAAAAATGCATAGTATTAGTAACATCTAAAGGAAATAGAAGTTGTGCTTTCTAATACATCATAAATTTTGGGAAGAAATCGAAATGAGAAAAAGAAAAAAAAAATGAGAAAAAAGATATTAAAGAAAAAACAAAAATATATCGCACATCAAGAATGAAAGAGGCACAACTCAAAATTTCCAACGTCAGAAATATTAAAGAGCAGCCAGTCCTCATATACAAGGCCAAAACAATGGACACAATATGTGGTCTGGGTCTTTTCTACTTTAGGACAGCCAGTTATTTTTTAGTAACCTATGTTATCACTTAAGTTAATTTTCAGTAACTGATTAAATCATATGGCAAGCATCAAGAATATGCATGGATGGGCTAGTGCTATTTTTTACATCAGTAATTGACACTACAAATTAAATAGAACTGTTCAACTTGTACAAAGAAAAAAAGAAAGTGCTGTCATTTTTCTACAGCAAAGAGGCATTTGTTGACCCAATAATGGGCGTAATTACTCAATCAATGGAGTCTCCTTGGGCCAAAGCCAAAAGAAGAAACAAAAAGGAGTCTGGCACAAGGCGAGAACTGATTGATTCAAACTTATATGAATTTTTGTGGCAGCAGAGGAATAAACACAATGACTTATTTGAACAAATCTTGAGGGATATGGCTGAATTATTTCCTGTTTTTTGTTTATTTATTTCAGAATTTGTTTATATATTGCCTTAAAATAAATATTCTACAATATTAACCTCTTTTTATATTTTCTAATCATATGTTAGTTGATAATGATTAATGCAAAGTAACCTAAGTGATACTAAACGTTACCAAACAGGAACTGGCTGTCCTAAAGTAGAAAAGACCTGGTGGTCTACCAGCGACATGTGTTAGAGGAAACATTAGAAAGCAAAAGGGGCTTCTATGAAGAACTTAACCTGTGTCTAATGTTTGTTCAAATAAAAAAATATTTTTTGAGTTGTGTCCCTTTCATTCTAGATGTGGGATATCCTGATGCCGAAAATCCCATTTTTTATAACATTTGCCATGGATAATCAATATCCATCAAGGATATAGTTCATTCAAAGGTAATTAAAAAAAGAATTATACTATATAAATACAATGATACTAATAATGAAATAAAGTTTCATTGAAAATGGTATTAGGTTCAAAACTTTGCTTCTAAAGTTTTTCAATAGATGGCTGCAGCAGTGTTGCAGAGTGTTGGTCGAAAAAGATTAATTCAAAAATGTCTAACAGTAAGCTGAGACATCAGTCAACATAACGGCAGCATTATATAAGTGAATTTGTGATTGCATCATAAATTTATTCTCGATCGAATATGTGAGCTTTCGAGCCAAATTCTCGTCATTTGCAGGAAGTTTTGATTTGAAGAAACTTCCTGCTGAGGCTCATTAAATGATCTCAAGTACTTATGGTGAGGCTGCTCTTAGTGAAAGAACGTGTTGTGAGTGGTTTCAATGCTTCAAGAGCGGTGGAAGAGAGAAAATTTTCCAAGATTCGGAATTGGAGGCATAACTTTATAAAGACTCATGCCAAACACAAGAAAAATTGGCAGAATCATTGTGAGTGACTTTCACTATGCCCTGAAGCCTTGGGAATGATTCAGAAACAAGGAAATGGGGTTCCATATGAGTTGAAGCCGAGATATGTTGAAAAGTGTTTGTTTACTCGTAAGCAGCTACTTCAAAGACAGAATAGGAAGAGGTTTTTTACATGGCATTGTGACCAGTGACGAAAAATGGGTCCACTACGATAATTCCAAGCACAGAAAATCTTGGGGAATGCCAGGACTAACCTACAACTGTCCGACAAAAATCAATTGACTAGGACCAATTGATGAACACAATTCGAGAATTTGTGTTATATGATAATGATAGTATAATTAATAACAAACTAAGTTTTATTATTCACTAAAAAATTAAGCATTATTTTATAAAAATTTAATTATAAAAATTATTCACTAAAAATGAAGCTTTTTTATACTTTATAGGTCATTTGTAAGTATAGTCAGCACCAGTTTCTTATGAGACAAAAGAGTGATTAACTGGAACTTGTTTCACCTAAAATAGCTTTTCATGTGCCTTAGAAAAAAAATAGATAGCGGTAGTCCCGATAGATGAAGCAGATAGGGGTTATTCACAATAAGGCATAAGTTATCCTACCAGTGCCCGTTAACTTCCAAGTTGTACAAAAATGTCTTTTCTGGGATTTTTTATTTTTTTTAGTTACCTTTACATTTTTCTCTATAGAAATTATGATACTAGCATTCCAAAAGGTTCTCCGAAACAAATTTATGAAAATAATTTGTCGTTGGGATAATATCAGTGAAATCATAAACGGTTAGTGTTTAGCCAAAACACTGTCCCATATTTCCAAACTAATTTCTTTTGATACAGTAAGTCTATTAAACAAAATTAATAAATAATTTTTCTTATTTAATTTAAAAAAAAAAATGAAATAAAAGTAATGTTTTTGGATTAGTAATTATTTATCGTATTAGTTATTCTATTTATTACAGTTATACCAATCTAGTTACTATTATTGTATTAGCAAATAGTAAAATACAAATTTAAATAAAATAATAGGTCTTAATCGTTGTTTACACCATTCTTTTTTTCTTTAGTAATAATTTAATTTTTATTTTCTAGATTACAGATTTTTAATTTTTCTATGATTCTGGTGATATATTTTAACTTCATTGTCAGGTAATAATTAAAACAAAAATGTCCCCAAACTGGCACTAGTAAGTAAAGCTACCAACGTAGAAAAGCGATAGCAAATTTGGATATATGCTTAAAACATGTGAGTTAAATTTAATTTCAATTAATTAAATTAAAAAATTTCATCAGGGAATGCTGCCCTGCAAAGGGTTAAGGAGCATCATTTGCCTGACTAATTAAGATTTTTTTTCTTCTTGAATATAATATCTATGTTCTTATTCCCCATTGTATAATAACCCCGAATGAAATACAAACCGAATATTTATAACTATACCTGTGGCAGTAGGTGAAAAATAGGGTAAGTACAATTTTGTGCATTTTGGGTTATGTGTTTCAAACCAATTTTTTTTTTTTTTCTCTTTCTTTGTGCATAATGGGCCAAGTGATATGGATGTCTATTACAAAGGGAGAATAACCTATAACCTTAAGTATTAAGTAAACTATTTAGCATTACTAGTATATCCGAGCGAGAATTCTCGCATTAGATATCTGTCTTTCTTCTCCCTAATACATTTGAAGGGAAAAAACGTGTTTATTTAAATAAACAATATAATATTACCAAGGAAGTTTATTTAACACACACATTTGGTGAAGCTGGGTAGTTTATAATGATTATGTTGAAGTAACCTCACAGTTTTCTATCACTTTTATTAAAGCCCTAATAACAAATTAAGAATAAAAATTAGGATTCATCATTCTCCGTGAAATTCTCTTTCTTTTGATACCTCATTTGTCAAAATCCTACACTCCAGAGAGTTGGAAAAGGGATCTATACTATCGTTTTATATATATAGACTGGTATACCTGAGCGAGAACTTTTGCATTAGATATCAATCATTCTTCTAATCCCTAATACATTGGAAGTATAAGCGATATTAGGGAAACATATTTATTCATGTAAACAATATAATATTACTAAAAAAGTTTATTTAAAATACACATTTGGTGAAGCTACATAATTTGTAATGACTATGTTGAAGGTACAGTTCATACTGTAGTAATTAGCTAACCCCACCAGAAAACATCTCTTCAATTTAGCAGATAGGCAATTAATTCAGCTATTCCATTTTCTATAAGTAGTATTCATATTTAACAGTGCCCTTTAGGTTTGGGCATAGAAACAATATATGCAAGATAACATAGGGGTGTGCGGACCTATACTGTGCGTTATCTCTAAAACAGTAGGTTTTTGGGCTTTAAAACGCTGAAACAATATGTTCCAAAGGAAGGTATATGGTCTTGATGCCCATATCAATATCTTTAAAACCCCACCCGTCCAGTTTCGATCTGCCAACTCCAAATCGTCGGAGTTTTGAAACCTCTCAGTTTTTTCATCACTTCTCCAAGAAATTCCCTTTCTTTTGATACCTCACTCATCAAAATTCATCGCTCCTGAGAGCCGGAAAAAGGATCTATAGTAATTTAATAATATGTAGTAGTGGTGATACTTAGCCCATTAGACACAGAGAGAAAAAAAAATTAGGTTTGAAACATCTAACTTGAAATCGCTATCAGCTTGCAAGAAAAGACGATGAGCACCCCATTGTGGGGACAAAACCTTCATTAGGCACCTAAAACGATCAGTCTAAACGATTTCTAAAAGGTCTATGACTGGACAAGGAGAATAATAGCCAAACCCTCTCTTTCTAGAACAAAATGGCTGCTAAGGCTAAACAGAAATTAACTCCGATTGATTATCGGAGTACTCACAGACCATTGCAGATTTAAAATACACCTAAATATTTGTGGAATAGTAGGTGATGAAATCTACCACTTGAGCATCATAGACTGCCCTGCATTACATAGCACATTGCGACCTCACTTCTCGGCTATGACAGAAGGAGAATTCATGCAACTTGTGTTAAATGCTTAATGTGTTATGATGCTAACAATTAGCACGAATATTGAGTGAGACCACTCTGTGTTAATCTGCTAAAGTGTTATTGAAGTAAGATTATGCATGATCTTTATATAGTTAATTTCTTTTTTTTTTCCCCTAAAATTCCAAAGCGAAATAAAAAGGCAGAGTTACTCGACTATGTGGTTAAAAATGCCTTGATGTAAGGCATATATGAAGATTCAGAAGATAAAGAAGGTGATGATAGGTAACAGGAGGTTTTTGTTCTCTCTCGTCCAACGTTTTGCCGATTCCTTCAGCATTCTTTTTTTACATTCCATATTGCTTACAAAAAAAAAAAGAAATAAACAAAACAAAAATAGTAAATAAAATGAAAGGAAACACCTCAGATGAAAACATCAAAATATCCTTATCTGTGTGTTAATGAAATAACACAGGTTTACCAGACCTCACTGCTCTAGCAGTCATATTTAGCACACAAATGCTACATCAGTTTCTCGACTCTAGCACACACTAACACGTTAGCACAGGTTGCGCGAATACCTCTAGAATCCTAGAACGCGAGGCTTCATCCATCGAATGACCATCCCTTTTGAATTTCATTAGGAAAACCAGAAGATTTGAAATGGAGGAAAAATATGTTTCCACTGGGTTTCTTGGAAAGGAGAAAGAAGGTAAAAAGGACCATTTGCCGGAATTGTTTCTCCCACCCTTACCAGTCCCGATAACTTAAAATCCACAAAATTACTCATAATCTACTATTCACAGGTGCCGCAGGTATTAAAAGGAACTATGAATCGATAACTTCAATCATTAAGAAATTACTAGACTATTCTTATACATGCAGAATACTGCTACTTGAAAAGCTATTGATGATTTTCGGAGAATCAATGTCAAATTTATATAGAGAGAGGAACAAAATAATAATAAATATTGATTAAAACCTACAGTGGTTCCTGGCCATCATTGCCTCCTTCTTCAGCAACCAGCAGCTCGTATTCTTCAGCTGCGTATCGATCCCAATCAGACATCTACATGGAAAAAATAAAATTATTAAGTACAAATAAATAATTATAACTAACATTTTATTTCCATTAAACTAATTTAAAATATACATCATATTATAACTATATACATTATATTTTCGTTCAACCATATGCCTAAACATCTACTAAAAAAAAAAAAATAACTAAAATAAATCTTTGATAGGATACTTTATGATAGTGAACCATAAGGAGCATTAGCTATAGTAACCAAATATTTACCTAATCTATAAACTTTCTCTAACACAAAATTTAAATATTACATTACATTTCAAACAACTTTAGTGATATATAATTCTATGTTTCTAGTTATATAAATTATATATTCCTTTTTACTTTCTAATACGCAGTAAAGGAGCTATTGTAATCTCGAAAATTTTCGGTTTTCAGATTTCAATGTAAATATCCATTTAGACCATACCTGAATCCAATTTCTCTAGTTTTGTCATAAGTTCGTTCGTATTTCGCATAACTCAAAAACGGATATCCGTAGAAAGTTGAAATTTTGTATTTGGGATTGTTGTAACATCTAGTTGTGAACTTCCGTTTTTGGTCAATATATGACGATCACCGGAAGTGGTACTTTACTTGAAAGTCATAACAGATTTTCATAAAAAGTTATATTAAAGTATCTCAAATTTAGTATATAACATACTAGATTTTAGCTAAATTGGATAACCGGAAATGGTACTTTATTTGATGTTGATAATTTAGTAGTATTTCATCTAAATTTATATTAAAAGATAATGTAAAACTTCTCATACTTGCGATATAAAACTTCTATGTCAAAATAACTTACTATATTTTAATTAAAATTGGTCAATCCGAAGTGGTACTTTACCTGAAACTATTTTTTTTTTTTACTAGTTTTTTTTCTTTTCTTTGAGTCATTGATTTATAGTTTAATAAGTGTACAAGGAAGTCATGTGATGCCAACATCAGATATTTCACACTTATTTATGTTCTATAATTTTTATTATTCTTTTACTTATTTATCCTATGCCCACACATGGCATATTTGCAATTTGGCGCCACACACAATAAATAATTTTTTACTGGTTTCCCTCCCTTCTATTTCCTGCATGACTTCATCTCCTTCAGATCTTACTCTGAAGCAGACGTACAATGTACATCGGCAAACATATAGATCAGGGGTTCCCAGATGGTCGTAAGCGAACAAGCAAACAAAATTGATAGATAAAATAACACATTTGACGAGGAATAACATATTTTTAAAATTATTATTAAATGTATCAATTATAAGATGAATAAATACGATCTAAAATCAATAAAGATAATTCAGGATGGTTGAGATAGTAAAGGCGAAAGTATGAAGTGTTAAAGAGGACTTATTTAAGAATCAAGTTGAGCTTCATGAAGCCTAACATTGATGGTCTAATTGTATATAAACAATATCTTTCCAACTGAAAAATAATGATGCTTTTCTTGACAATGTCCAAATTTCTTAATTTTAAGAACTTTAGGTGCTATAATGTGAATCTTACTGTTGCTGTTATGTGATACTGATAAACTTTTGATTTTTCAACTTCGGTCCTTAAACAAATTTATTGTAATTATATTATTTTGTTTGTTAAATGAACTATAGTAAATCAGAAGGCGAATTTGTAATACAAATATCATAAGATCAGGTAGTGGTACACAGTGACATTAATTCTGGAAACCCCTGATCTAGATTTTATCAACAACCAACAATATCTACATAAGTTAATAAATTATAGATATTATTAAGAAATAAATACCTGTTCAATCTCCCTTGACTGTTTGAAAAATAAAATAAAAATTATCAATACATACAATTTCTAACATAACAAATGATAAAATTAAAATAATCAATATAACATTGCAACTGTAAACTTTCTGAAATGCAGACGATAATTACTTCATTTTCGTGATCCCTTTGTGACGCAAACGGATCCCTCTGCTCATGATCTAAGTACTTTTCTAAATTGAAGAAGGTATCAAAGAAGATGGGAGTCATCTTACATTTTTTCAGATCGGTCAATGATATTTTTCCCGGAACTTCCGGCCTGATCATGTCTAACATCTGGAAATACATCAAGAAATAACAACTGTAAAAATTATCTAGTAAAGGCAGAAGATGTAAATACTTATACCTATTATTCTCTATATATATAATTTTTGTATCTTATTCATTTAGCCCTGATGAAGACTTGAAATGTGGATCGAAACATTTGCTTATAATAAATAGATTAACTATTTTGTGATCTATTTCATGAATGTCACCCGGACAATCTTATGCTTCATTAAAAAAAAAAATTATTTGTGAAAATATGTTTAAAAAACATTTTATTAATATTATTTTATTTACTTGACAAAGGCAATCTTCAAAAGGTAAACATTCAATGCCGATTCCCTCCATTCGCTGGAGCTGTTCGTCATAGAAGTATTCTAATTCGTACATGGACAAATATCCATCACCATCAAGATCCATACATCTGGAAAAGAAAAAAAAACTTAAAAGAAATTTCATTATAGTGATAAAAATATACAATGGAAAATTGCTACTTTGCTGAGTTTTTTTTTCAAAAAGAACATATAGGGAGGGGGAGGTAGGTTTTTTTTTTCGTAGAAACTCTTCCTCCCTCCATTCAAGCTAGTTTTTCTTACATATTTAAACTAAGCATCTTGTAGTCTAGAGTCCAATTTGAGCAACTTTCCTTAATATATACAGTCGAACCTCTATATATCGAAAATCTCTTTATATCGAATTTTTTTTAGGAATCTTGAATTTTTATTTGAAAAAAAAAAAATTCTGTACATCGAAAAAAATGTCTGTATATTGAACAAAAAATATTCCCATTTCAAAAATATAAAATGTGATTATCATCAAAAAGAGGCTTTAGTTTACTTACCTAAGAATGGGTAATAATTAAATAAGAAAAAAAAATTATGTTTCACTGCTTTGCAAAGCAATGGAAATTCAGGAAAAATCATGTTTCAGAAGCACAGGGGTCCCTAAATTCTCTAAACCTCTTTCCTGACATAGAGATAAATTTTTATTTTAAATTCAGTTTAACTTTGCCTTTCCCTTTATGAACATTGCTCCTAAAGATGACTTCGGTGATGAATTATACACAAAAGACAGAAGCTATTTTGTGTGAAAACAAAAATAAATTAATTTTTATGTATATTTGCTTAATTTTAATACATGTCCTTATTTATTTATAAATGTACATTTGAAAAAAATTTGCAATACAAAATGTAATTTGTACAATTTTTCAAATAAGTGCCATTGATCATTCAGTTTTGTTTTTATTTAACTCTAAAAAATTGCCTAAAATATCTCTAACTCTAATGAATTGCTGTAATTGTTTTTAGCCTGAAAAGTGTGAAAAATTGGAATCTTTCTGTATTTCGAAATTTCCATATACCGAATTTTTTTCAACAAACCTTCATGTTCGATATATACAGGTTTGATTGTATATTACAGAAGTGAGTAAAATATTACAAAAACCACTATTTCCTAATTTATATTATTATTAACACAATAAGCATTCATTTGGGCATGTATTCGTTTACTGATAACAAGCATTAATTATTTTTTTCTGGTCAGATTAAGATACCACAGAGTGAAAATGTCAAGGCATGCAAATAATTTACTCAGTTACTCAGTCAGATTGTTGGATCTACTCAAGATATAGTGTTGAAATTATTTTCTGAATGATCGTACTGTAAATAATAAAATTTAATAAATATTATATGTAATATTAATCATATTACACTAACTGCTTTTGACAATTAGCTCATAATTTCCTCGGGCCACTCAGATAAATATAACACAAAAAATTAATTAATTAATAGAAATTATCTTACCTAAACCAGTATTCAATGGCTCTAGGGTGAGATTTGTCTTCCTCGGCTAACAAAAACCAAACAAACTCAGTATATGACATTTTGTTTTGTTTATCTGTATCTTTGGATTGCTTTCCTCGGGTAACGGCACCAGAGAAAATCCGATCGATGAGACGTGTAGAGAGAGCTGAAATACATATATTATTATTACTTAATTATTTTAAAACAACTAAAGTAACAGGAATGAAACATATATTAGACAGAAGTAATTAAAAAAAAATAAATACAACTTATTTTGTGAGTAGGGTTTAATTTAGAATAAAAAATTCTAAATTAAACTCAGAATAATGGCCTTAATCTTAACTACTTAAATAATTTATATGTAATTCATGTATTATAAGTCCATATTGAATAATTAAGCTCAACTTTCAAAATCGATGGCTCAGTAGTGATTTTTTTTACAGTGGAGAAAAAAAACTGTTTTAAAGCACAAATAAAAATCGTCCAAGTTTTTGTGTATTTTTCATGAATCTAAGGACGAGTATCAAAGACAATGATGTTTTTCAGTTTCTCAAATGTTCTCTGTTAGTGATAATATGCGTTATCACCAGAAAAATTTATTCCTCATCAGATATCAGGTGTCGTAACGTTCTATTTTTTGCACCTATCAGTCTCGCCAACATATACGAGGTCATACCAGTTGTTGGTGTGTATTTTCATGATATTAATAACATCAAAACAAAAAGTCTATTTTTTGACAGTTACAAGCAATCACTTCTCAGCCATCGATATATAATTTAAAGAATGCATATGAGCACTAAGTTCTGTATTAAACATCGAAAACTTCTAAAACATTATGAAAGAGAAATTGCAGATCTGTATCATTTTTTTTTTATCTTGTAGGGAATTTAATCACTGTTCAAATGATCACATACATAATTTACTATAAAATACATACTTTTTGTGTCATGCACAAATAATATTTTCTTTTCATCATAAATGTTTTGCTGATACATCATATATATACATGAAAAGTAAAAAGGGCTTTAAGGAGAAGACTTTAGGCATTGTAAACTAAAATCGTTAGAGCTATTTTAGAGCTGCAGTCTATAGAGAATCTCTTTTTTCAATCTATCAGATTTTTTGCCATTGTGTCCGACTATTCCATATAGTTTTCGACAATAGCAACATAGAATTTTTTTTCTCCTTTAATTTCAGAAAAGGTTTAATATAATCAGATAAATGCTCTAAATATAGAAAAATTTCAATTAATTTGGCTTCCTCAATAAGAAAAAACATAACTTTTGGAAATGCTTTTCTTTTGAATATGAAAACGAGGAAATTCAAATGAACCACCTTACGAAGCAGGAGGGTCTTAAAATAAAGATAGTTTAGATAAATCTGAATTAATATTTGGACTTAATAGTCTAGAGGCATTCATTCACAAATGTAATTTACATAAATAAAATATTAGGAACAAAATAAATAAGAATTTATTTTTTCCCTGAAAATAAACTTCGCTAGCACAATGATCCCACAAGCTAGATTAAACTTTAGTTTATATATTTTTTGGATCTTGTCCATTTCCGAAACCCCTAGAATATAAATATCAATCTTTTCAGAAAAGACCCAAGAATATATATCTATATGTATATAAGTATATATATTTTTTTCCCTCCATTATTGAACCTACAGGACCCTTGAGAAGAGAATACAGCTCCTTTACTAAGATAAACTAAGAGAAGGTTAGTTTTGTGTAGCTTACCATGGTCACTATGACGAGCGAGATCATGCTTGTCGATAAATAAGTCGTGATCTCTGTCCAACTCCCAGAATTTGCAATATATTACATAAAAATGTTCGTAACTAAAATATTGTGTCACTTGGTTTATATCTTCTTCCTTTTCCAGTAGCGAGATAACCGGCAAAAGATTACTTCTTCGAAGTTCTTGTAATGTTATCCTACCAGTCCATGAACTGTTCACACAATAATAAATTCGCGAAATCACCTGAAAAATAGTTAAAACTGCAATTACATATTAATTAATTTGACAATAAATGAAAAAAATTCTAGTGGTCTTAGAATTTTAATCTAATTATTTTATAGAGAGGAGAAATATAACTTTAATACAATTACTTACAGTGTGAACATATCGTGAATGAAATTCGACAGCTTCCTTGAGAAAGGTTAGTCCAGGGTGAGTATCCACGACATCTTGGACAAGGGGCATGAAATCTTCAGGAATGAGGTAATCCCTATTTTGGCTGCGACTGAGGATTTTCAGGAATTTGGATGAGGGGTCATGGTAGGTAGAAGTCAACCTGGGAAAATAAAGTATATTGTCAGTAACTTATTACTAAAATAGCAAGAGCAATTCAAATATGTTTGTATATGTATATATATATGCATAGGGTGGGTGTTCCTAATATCGCCTACTTGTGTTTCCAAACTACAATTTGCACTATATATTAAAAAAATGCAGTAATCTTATAGTTCTAAGTTTGTACTAAAAGCAGAATGAGCGGCACCGTACTTATTACTGACAACATAAACAAAATAGTATCTGGAGTTTTTTTAGCAAAAAAAAATAGTCAAAAAATATTTTTTGACAAAATAGATGAAAGTTGAAAAATACTTACAGTAGGTGATATTTGGTACACCTTGACCTTTAAATTTCCTATATAGTGAATCACAGCAAAGTTATTCCACCAAAAAAAAATAATTGTGAAAAAAATCACAAACAACATTGCTCCAGCCACCAATTCAATTGTCAAAAATGTTAATTAGCAATATTGTTTTAATTCTTAAAATATAAGTAAATAATGTGATTAATATATATTAAATGATAAACAAGACTATTTTATTATCTACTTACTCCCTCCAATAGTCTAGAACCATATTCAGTTCGACATAGCCCAGTTTTTCACCTCCACATGCTATAAAAAGGGGAGCCTTCCAGTAGAGAGGGCAGCCACAAGCCTACAAAATAAGCACAAAAACAGAATTAACTACATTTGTTCCAATAGAAATAAATGAAGAGAAGAACATACAAACACAAATATGACTAATCCTTCATTTTGCAGTAATATTAAAAATAAGCATACAACACAAGCAGTCACATTTTTGTCGGATGTTAAATATATTGTTATAATAATTCCTTTAACTTTCCAAAAGCTTCCTAGTTTCTATCTAACATCTATCTATGAACTATTCCTAACACCCGTTCATGAACGGTTCCAGTTGTTTTCTAAATCCATTCCAAGATCTTATAGGGACGAATTGATCTTTTACATGAATCACACCCAATTATTTAGAATCGTTATGTTCTAAAGATATTAATATATGTGCATTGATTTGTTTGAGGATTTCTTCCTCCTTGGTCCCATTTAGTGAGGATTAGACTCCAGCCACTTTGACTGCACACCTCGATCTCTTGCTAGTACCTTCATCTTGTCTTTTTTTTTCTCTCTTTCCTGACCTAACCGTTGGATATCCTCCAACTAGGTTTTTCTAAGCCTACTTCATGGTCTCCTGCCTGTTAGCCTTGCTTCTGTACACTATCTTCAACTATTCTACAAATATAAGAAGACCAAAAGTTCTTTGCTTATTCTCTCATTACTTATTCTGTCTCTTCAAGTTTTATCCAATGTTCTATGCAAAAATTTCAATTCTGCTAAGTGTTTCTATTGGCTGATCCAATTTTCACTGCCATATAATAATGTAGGGAGAAAGACTGCTTTGAAGATATGGAGTTTGACATTATTCTCTACATCTCTTCTTCCAACTATAGTATTACAAATGGTTTATTTTCCCAAATTTTTTAAAAATTGTTCCTATGTAGATATAGTCATCTACATTCTCCAGAACTTCTCAATTACATATTAATCATACATCTTTCACATCCTCTTCATCTCTGACTACAGTCATAACCTTGCTCTTATGGCTGTTGATGAACATTCCTTTACCAAGCGGGTTCTTCTTGCCACGCTATTATGGCCTGTTGTAGTTTTTCAGGAGTCTGTCGGCAGCAGAATATCGTCTGCATACAGGAACTCCTATATTGTTTTGGTGTGATGTGTGCCCATACACATCACATCAAAACAGTACAGAGGTATCCCATACATCAATACTGACATTAACATTAACAGTATACATCCTAGGATCACCTCCCTTCTGCAATGCACTAGGATTTTCAAGGCTCGTAAAACCCCATTAATTGCTCACAACAATTAACCTCTGCTGCAGGCAATCTTTTTGAGGAAATGCACTGCTATTTACTGGAAAATATTTATTTTCATTGTACCCGACAGAATGTTAAAACTATAAAATTTTGAATTAAGATAAATATTTGTACAAATTTTAAAGTATGATACAAAATTTTAGGATGCAACATATTTTAAAGGAATCTTAAAATTATTTCAAAAACATTAATTTAGTAATATCTTTATTATTATAAATATTACTTAAAGAATAAAATTAATCAATTTAAATAAATTAAATATAAAAAAGAATCAATTTATTATATATATTATTTGTTGATTTATTTATGAAATATATTTAATGTAGAATGGACATACTTTCGTAACTGCTCCAAATTTATCTAAGGTAGCTTGCTGGTTAGGAAGACTGAGAAAGACACTTCTTATGGCTTCTTGGATAAGGTGACGTTCGGCCTGATTTTGCACTTTCCCATGAGGGAAGTAAAACCTACATAACAAAAACAGACATTTATTAGCAAAATCATTTAAAGAGTAATATTATAACCATATCCAGTACTTTACATAGTATGAGGATAAGCTAAAGAAATAATTTCTATTATTAGAGAAAGTAATCAGCAAAATATAAATACTGATTGCTATTAAAAAATATAATATAATATATTAATATATATATATATATATATATATATATATATAATAATTTAATATATTTAATATAATAATATATATATATATATATATATATATATATATATATATATATATATATATATATATATATATAATTTATCAAGTTAATACTTAAGTTAAAATTTCCTTTTTTTTTGTGTATATATATAATATATATATATATATATATATATATATATATATATATATATATATATATATATATATATATATATATATATATATATATATATATATTATATATATATACACAAAAAAAAATGAAATTTTAACTTAAGTATTAACTTGATAAATTTGAGTACAAATAAAGATTTTTTTTAAATTAGACTGGTATAGCTGAAAATGAAATAAACTTTCAAACCAAAAAGACTTCACAAAAGACTTATTTGTAAATAAAAATCATTATTTAAAAAATAATAATAAAAAGGTTGCATTATTTGAACTGAATTTGATAAATATTTTCATACAATCATTGTTGAAAATGACTTCCATTTAACGACTTAATTAAATAACACAACTTATTGACATGTGTGACGTTTCGGACACAATATCCTCATCCTCAGATATTATATTATCTGAAATCACATCAACAACATAATAAAATCCTAAATTTTACAGTATGATCATTTGAAAAGCTTCTTGAAAACTTCCTTGAATAAATCATAAAACCATAAGAATAAATATTTTTTTATAGTTTCACTTACCTAGGTAAGAGCAGGCTTTTGTTTGCTTTAGTGTGCCTTTGAAGGGTTGTATGGGGTGGAGTCCCAACTTTCTGGCTAAGGATAGATTCCCTCGAGTAGTTCTGTAACAGAGATAAACGTAATATCAGTAAAAAACAAGGTTAATGTCAAATATAGAATAAATCAAAATATAATATAATTCAAGGGACTGTCACAAAAATATAGCACAGAAGTAAAAATACTTGTACTAATTTCATCACTGAGCTATTTTAATTACAATAAATTTATTTTAAATAACCTATGAGCTTAAAATTTCTGTCATTAAGGTCGTATTTTAAATTATCTTTAATAGTAACTAAAATATCAAAATGATGGAGGTGGAAGAAAAAATTGTAGACTCCCAAAATCTATTTTTCTATAACCAACTCAATTCACATACAAATTTTCAACCCTCTAGCTCAATTTGGAGGGGTTGTAGTGGTACAAAAAACCTTAAAAACATCTTAACATGCCGAAATGTTGACTGAAATTCACGCCCACTTCTATGATATTGTTCTGCCTATAAAACAACCACACATTCTGAATTTCAGCTCATTTGATCCAAAGGGGACTGCTGAGAATGGCCAAATGTAGCGGGGAAAATACATATAAATATATCAGACATCCCCAAACTCCCAAAACCATGTAATAAGGGTTATGGAATGGATTTAAAATGCACCCAGATCCTCTACCTTCCATGGATGGATGAACTTCGAAACAGTGCAAAAGTCTATTATTTTCATAAAAATACATGATGACTTCAAAAAACAAAATTAAATGCTAAAACAAAACTCATGTATTTTCTTAATCAATAAAATATGATTCAGAGCTAAGATCTGGTAACATCAAAAGAACAGTCAGTCAGTTCTGAGGGCGACATTTATAAATATGAACGAATTCAATAGCAATACATTAATCAATAAATTATTAATTAATAATTGGGGTAGAATTTTAAGAGGGAATTAAAAATCTTGTTAATTGGAAGATTGGAATAGAAACTTATCAAGATTACTTAATAAAACTGGATTACATCCATTCATGTTTAATTAATGTTATCTCGAAAAATTGACAGTTCAATTGTAAAAACTATATAAAATTTTTCTTCAACTATTATCAGACTTAATATCTAAAATTAATGGATTTTTAATAGTTTTATAAATAAAACAATTTTATTATGTGTTAGAACAGTAAAATATGCATCAAACAAACTTTTTACTCGATTTTAAAAATTCATGCTTCTTAAAATAAACTTATAACAAGACTTTCAAAACTTTTTATTAATTTAGGAATATACTTTAATCTGAATATCACTAAACTGATAAAATAAACTCTAAATGTCAATTAGTAAAGATGAAAGAGAAAAGATTTCAAAAACATCTTGCTTGCACATACATATTATTAGGCACTAATGTTGAGCAACAAGCTTAAATTTAATTGAAACTAATACAAGATCTATCGAAAAAACAAACCTAAGTATTTATTAAATAGAAAATTAGTGTATATGATAACTGCTTATACTATTATCCGATTTTCAATATTATTTTGAATCAATATTTGGAGTCAAATAGAACAGGTGTTTTAATTGCTTAAGATGCTTTCACATTTACCTAAATGTCCACACATTCTAATATTACATTGTAAAGATTAATTTTGAGTAAGTAGTAAATAAACTGGTTGGAAAAGAAAGAGGTATAAGTCAATAGATTACAAAGAATGGATAATTGTAAGAATATACCAAGTTATAAAATCTTTTAAACTTTTGCTGTTTTTAGATTTACTAGCTGAGAATGACAGTGTAGCAATTCGATATGAGATGTCTCTTTTTTATTTAAAAAGATGTTGCAATGATTATGACAATAATTTATCAAAATGATAATCATTTAGAGACCATTAATTATTTATTTATATAAGTTATGGGCAAAACATTAAATCCTCAAAAAAGTTCAAACTGCACCTACACCACTTTAATTCTGACTGGCTCAATGCATATAAAAAAAAGTTTATTGGACAATTGGATAGAAGATTAGAAGATTTTAGCAAAACAGTTAATATCTCACAACAGTCCAAACTGGGCCAATGCCACTGCTGTCACTTTAACCGCCTCAAATATGTAAAAAAAAAAAAAAAAAAAAAAAAAAAAAAAAAAAAAAAAAAGAAGATATATAAGATAAGTAGATAGAAGATTACTTCAATTTTGTATTTGTTTGACTATATCAAGAACCAATAATCAATTAAAAACTAATACTTGATATTCATTGGGTGAAAAGAAATAGCAGGTGTTCTAAATGTCAACCTTACCTATACATCTATCGAAATATAAGATTGTCGTAAAACCACACAAGATTATTTTAAATCACATGTACTTATGGTGTATTACTAATAATATTCGTAGGCCAGAACCCAATCATCAGTAAGACAGCAATATTTGAAGTGTGTTAAGAGATAGAATTCAACAGGTGTCAAATGTCAACTCTACTTAAAACATCTACAGCTAAACAGAATCATTCTGATTCCATTTAAGATTTTTATAGAAATTAATAATGAATATTTCTTTAAGGTTTTTAATGAATTTCTTTTCTTTATTTTTTTTTATAAAAAGATATAATGATTATGACAGTCATTTATCAAAATGATAATCACTTAAGTACCTTGTTATAAGACCTCGGTTTCGGTTTCTTCCAAGGTTTGTAGGGAAACTTGGGCTTGTTATTACCCTCATACCCATGAGAAAGAAGGTACTGACAGGCCAAACACCATGGTCTCACTACCATGGCATCGTTCCTCCAAGAGATTTACCCTCATATCCTCATCTGACATCACAAACAGAACATATCACTCGACACTAATCCACGAGCTATCACAAAAAAAAAAATAAAAAAATTCAACACATTACTCCCGAGCACATCAGAGAGCACTGCCCTTTTGTCTGTATAATTTTAGTCTCCTCTTATTCCAGCTGAGCTATTTCTGTCCCTGGAACTCGGTACTCTGGAAGCGGTTCCCCCCGTGAAGACTGTAGCAATCGTTCGAATATGGCAACAGTTGGAAGAGGAGCATCTGTGACCTAAGCTAAGAGATTTCGTAAGAGCCCTCTCCCCACTTCTGGAGTGAACTTTCACTGGCTAGAACATGTGGAGGCCCTAACCTCTTCAATTGGGTTCTGACGTGGTGGCGGAAGGAAGAAGAGGGAGACCACACCTAACTATGACATCACTCTACTCCGAGCCTACACAACCTCACGGCGTAACTTTTTTTTCAAGGTCCTCACCTCTTTTAAAGACCTTAATAATCCAAAACGTGGGACAGACTCCATCGGGCGGGCACCTGTTAACATTTATATCCCCCAATAAGGCACACTTGAGTATTCGAGGGATTTTTCACGGTAAATTTACGATGATAAAGAAAAACAACAAGCCTTAAAAATCTTTCATTGAAAGAATAAAAAGTGAAAACATACAGCTAAGTGTTAAATAACTGCTAAATTTCACCTTGAACTAAAAACCCTGTGGGCAGTAAAAAAGGTATTTTTCAACATAGTAACAGTACTCTTTTAACAAATACAAAACATTGTTAAGTTGTACCAATATTTAAAAAATAACTGTCCACAGTGTTGCCAGGTTGGTCCCGTATTTTTCCCCTAAATATCTACAAATTTTCTCCTGAATTCACCAACTTCAACCCTAAACTTATCTAAATTTTCCTTTAAATCCTCCAACATTAACCCTAAATGTTTAATTCTTATTTTTATATTAGTGTAACCAAATTATCCGTTAGTATGAAATAAGAATAAATCATTAGAAAAGTAAAAAATACCCTAGAGGGTGAATAAAACCCTAAATCTAGGGGAAAACCCCCAATCTGGCAACACCGATTGTCCAAACTAATGGCAACAACAAACATTGCAATGAAACCATTTCTAAGCAGTGTTGCCAATTGATGTATGAATCCAGAAAAAAAACCTAATATAAATTTTATCGTATTAATACAATTAATAAGTTACAAAAAAAAAATATAATTTAAAAAAGATGAAAAGAAAAAATCTTCAATTATTACGGGTCAAAAAAAAAGAAAAACAAGTTAGCGACCTGAACGCACTGTTGCTATCAAAATGAACCTTACATCAGCAACTAGGATGAGTTACTAATTAAAGAATTTTATCAGCTTTTTTTCTTCAATAATTTTACGACCTATTTACTTTAATTTTGCGATTGTTATAAACTTTTAAGAGGCAAGAAATTAGTACCTATTTATAAAACAGCTGACGTTAAATAGAATATTAACTTATTATAGAATACACAGGCCAACGATGAAAAAACTTTTGTACTGAAAATACCTTATTCCTATAGTTTTTAGGATGCTGAATCCGAATATGATATTAAAAAAACTGTATCACCCACAATTTCTTCACATTTTATAGTTAATTTTATTAAATTAAGCGATTTTTAAAGAATTGAACATCTTCATAGGCCAACGATGAAAACACTTTTGTACTGAAAATACCTTATTCCTATAGTTTTTAGGGTGCTGAATCCGAATATGATATTAAAAAAGCTGTATCACCCAAAATTTCTTTACATTTTATAGTTAAATTTATTAAATTAAGCGATTTTTAAAGAATTGAACAGCTTTCAGTCTTCCTGAAAAAGGAAGACCTACATATAATGTTAGGCCTCATGTAACAATGTGTAAAGGCTTTGCCTAAAGATGGACCATGTTTCAAGTATCTCTGCCAAAAGTTTCCACGCCTTTCAGAAGTTAAACTAAAAGAAGGCGTCTTTGTCGGACCTGACATTAGAAAAATGATGTTTGATGTTAACTTTGAATCCACAATGACCTTAAATGAGAAAGAAGCATGGGTATCATTCAAACAAGTCGTTACAAAGTTTTTGGGAAATGAAAAAGACCCAGAGTAGGTTTCTATTGTAGCTAACATGTTACAGAAGTTTAAAAAGTTAGAATGTTTGATGAGCCTGAAACCTACGGAAAACTATGGGTGATACAAAAAAACAAAGCCCAGATTTAGATTCATCACATAAAAATCTATAAAGATCAACTATTAAAGTTAAAAAAGTTTTTAAAAAATTTTTTTTTGTTGCCCTGTGATATTTTTAAAAATTAGACCAGACTGGCGGTAAAAATGAAAACCAAAAAATATTATAAAATTATTTAATTTGTAATTCATAATAAAACTAGTATCAAACCATTTAAATAGTTTCATATTTAGGCATCATAAAAGTATTTAATTTGATATTTTCAAAACATTTTTTGTTATAACTTTGGCCACCTTGATTAATTCCTTCGTTAGACTATTTAAAACATATTTAAAAAAAAATAATAATTGGATAAAAAATCTGCCTACATAAAAATGTACGCATATTTGACATGCTTTATCAATCTTTTTTACTTTTCATCAGATTTAAATAAAAAATAGCGTGAGCAGCAGAGCTCCATCACTAATGCCGTATTTTAAATAAGCTTTAATAGTTACTTTCAATACAAAATTGAAAATATCAAAATGGTGCGAGCGAGAGAAAAAAGTTGAGACCCGCCAAAAGGCGCACTTATTTATTAACGCCAAATCAATTCACAAACAACTTGTCTGCATTCTTAATTCAATTTGGAGGGGCAGTAAACTTACGCAAAACTGTAATAACAGGTTAAAGACATAATAGTAGCCGAAATTTCGATTAAAATTTACAATCACTTTTGTGGTATTGTTCTGTCTAGAAAATAATCATATACACCGAATTTCAGCTCAATCGATCCTAGGAGGGCTACTAGAAGTGCCCAAATGTAGCGAGGAAAAAAATATACATACGTATGTATCACACATATCCGAATCCCCAAAACCGTCTTATAGGGGTTATGAAACGGATTTAAAATGCATCCCCACTACCCTGACATTCGATACACTACAAAAGTTTATTATTTTCGGGGAAAATATGACAAAAAAGTAGGTAGTTTTCTTTTCCCTTCGCCGAGTTACACAATTTCCTTACTGGGAATAAAAAAAAAACTTTCCACACAACTTATTCCTAATATCTTCCTCAACACATGATACAACAAGATTGTCTTTATCGTTTTTATCACTTTTGTCAGTCCCAACATTACCCAGATTTTGTATTATTCGCTTGGCATGAAATGAATTGCGGAGTAATTCCATCCCATTGGGGTCTTCAAAAACACAATTCATTCACGTTCCATGAGAGAGAAAAAAATATGAAGTAAGTATATCTGAGAAAACAACTCACAAAAAAAAAAAAAAAAGAAAGAAAGAAAGAATAAACTAGGCTAAAGATGAAAAATGAATCATTTTGTTTCCACAAACTCTTAATACCGAGAAAGGAAGGCTTGGCAGTTTTAAAAAGAAAGATTATTTACATTAATATAAGTTCATTATTTTCACGAAAAATGTAACATAAATTAAATAATTTCATAAAATAAAAAAAGATATATAAGTATTTTAAGGCTAAATCTATTTAGTCTGGAAAACGATGAAGACGAGATAAAAAACCTATCCCTTATATAATATATTTCTTTTAAATGATTTTAATAACATACAAATTAAATAAGAAATAGTATTTTATATTTATTATCTTAGATAGCGCTTTCTAATAATTTCGAACTCGAATAAATTTTATTTTTTCCGCCTCTCCGAATCCATCCTATATTTCACTTTGAGAAATGAATTCACGTTTTTTCACGACAGTTCGAAAATGAAATATCTATTATTTCAGTTCCAAATTAAAAAAAAAGAAAATTAAAAAAAGAGATAATGCTATACATAATGGGTGTGTCTGATAAATACGTTTACGATTTAATAGAATTGTCTGGAAAAAAAATTATGATGAATAAAAATTAACAAAACAAAAATTAATATAGTCTAAAATAATTATATAATCGTTGTATAGTTCTTATTTCGAAGAATGCTTTGTTTTTACGTTCAATAATTGAAAAAAAAAATCTGGTTCATTTGTCACGTCGATATGCTAATGGCAGTGGCAACGACCTCTTAACGGAAGTGATCCGTTCATCTTCCGGTTTACCATATTCTACTAATGCAGTATCCGTCTGGAGACTTATTATTCCTGTTTATGTTAATATAATTTTAAATCATATAATAAATATTAAATTAATTTGATATAATAAGTAAAATTAATTAGACTTATCAAACTTGGAAAAATTCAGGGATTAAAGTACAATGATTTATTATTTTCAAATATTTATATTTAAAAAATATCTGGTGTGTCCATTTACACGACTTTCCTTAAAGCAAGAAAACTAAGATGGGCAGGATATGTGATTAGACTGGAGGGAGAAAGGTTACTGAGAAGGAACAAGGAAAGTGTAGGATGGATCCAAGGAAGGATAAAGTAAAGAGAGAAGCGAGAAAGCTGGGAGTTCGCGATTAGAAGAGAGAGGAAGAAATAGAAAAGGAGAGATACCACAAATTAGTCCACAAAGTTTTTATTTACTTATTTTTTAAGCCCTCGGTATGCTGATTACAAAACACTTTACATTTTCCCTCTATCTTCATAAATGGCTGAGTTATAGGATTATAAAATCTCTAATCTGAAACGAAATAACGATGGTAATCTCTAGTTCCGAGGACGATTTGTGATAACAAATTGAAGAAACTAATTTGATAGAACCAAAACTAATGCTGTTTATCAACATACAAACTGCAAGAGCAACATAAAACGGTTTTTGATTAACTTAAGTAAGGTAATATGGGGTAGTGCACAATAAAAATGTTCCTTAGATGATTATGTTTAAATATTACATTCAAGCCCATGCTTCAATCACGTCCATTTCTATGAGATTGATAATTCAATTTAGTAGTACCTCGTACGCACTTGCCCCAGCCTTAAGGGGTAGGTGCATACGACGTATCTGGAAGACTCATTATTCAAGTAGGAGCGGTTTTGGAACAACTGCAAAATATTTCGATTTCTGGAAGATTATTATACTGGTGTATTCATCGAAAAAAGATAAAGCTTGTCTGAGATTCACTATTTTACAACCTTCATTGAGTTATGAATGTGGGGTGTGAAATATAATTGAATAAATGTGTTGAAAAAAATAATTTTTGTTTTTATTCACTAGTCCGTAGTTGCCTCGACAAAATTTGGTAGTAAGGGCAAGGTACAACACCAGGCACATTTGTCACACAACAGAGGTAATGTTTTGCTGAGTGACTACGGACAAGCACTTAAAAAATAGAAAACTATCAAAAAATATAAAATAAAGACATACTGATATAAAAACACCGCTACAGCTGCTCTGCAAGAATTTAAAGACACAATTTTATCAACAGGTTGGAACTATTATCTTTACGACTCGTTATACTTCACCTTAGCGAACTTTCGTTGCTGATTTCTGAAACACATGCGTTTAGGCTTCAGACTCCGTAAAGGGCAGCTCTTATCAGATAAGGGTTTGGATTTAACGAGACAATCGTGCACTTGTACCAAAAATGCACTTACCCCACTCTGCCGTAAATAATTTAAAGATAACAGACCTCTGTTGAGTTTTTCTGGAAGCTCGAGTTCAACTGGAAACCATATCTTCAAGATTTTGAACTGATAACTCCTCTAATATCACCTAAAAGAGCCCATTTGCTTAAGAAAATAAATGAGAATATGAAGTAAGGAACGACAAGACGGATATTAATTTTTTTTTAATTAAAGAAACTCTATTGAAACGAGTGAATTAAGAATTATAAGGAAGAATATTAAACTTGAAAAATATTTTCGGCTAATGATCATATTTTTGCCATCTTAGATAGTTGAAGTAAAAAAGTAATAAAAACTTTATGAATTGCAATATACTACATTGCAGATCCTATGAAAACAAATACGATGGGAAAATAAATATAAAATAATAATATAAAATAAATATAAACAAAAATTAACTTTTATTATTATTGAAATATTATTATAAACTACCAGAGCCGGTTTCTTTTCAAATGCTCTTCCAGAATCGTCAGGAATTGTGAAGGAGGCTGAGTGAGGTTTGAGGGAAAGGTCAACGGCTTTGCGTGAATGAGGAGTTCAGTGTGTGGAAGGACAGCCGTCTATTTTCGGCCATATCTTGCTATGGGAAGAGGGCATTAAAATCTTCGGTAATTTTTTTTTTTTTTTTTTTTAGCATATTACCTAAGAAACAAATAGGATTTTGGATTTGACGAAAAGCAACAGCACATTATTGCAGACCGGAGATAGCACATCACACTCCATCAGCCTAACCAAACAGACAAAGAAGTGTTACGTGGCGTAATTTTCTCGTTAAATCCAAATTCTTAGCAGGTAAGAGCTGCCCTTTACGGAGCATGAAGTCTAAACACTGATGTATTTCAGCCACAAAAATTCGGTAAGATGAAGTATAACGAATTGTGAAAATATCAGTTCCAACCTGCTGATAAAGTTGTCTTTCAATTTTTGCAGTACAGCTATATCGGCGTTTATCTACCAGTAGGCCTTTATTTTTTGCTGCAAGCGGGACCTACAGAAGCTGTGAGAAAATACTTAGTGATTTATATTACTCTTTGACAGTTTACATTTTTTAAGTGCTTGTCCGCAGTCACCCAACAAAACATGATATAGGGGCAAATACAGACTTCTGTTCTGTGACAAGTGTGCGTGATGTACACTTACCCTTACTATCATGTTTTGTAATTGCCCTAAAACCGCTTCTGCTGGAATAATCAGTCTTCCGAATACCAGGTATGCACCATTAAGGTAGGGGCAAATGCATACTAACTACTATTTAATTAAATAATCAATCTCATCAAAATGTAAGTGGTTGAAACGTAGGTTTGAATATAATATTTAAATGTAATCGTTTAAAGGACATTTAAAAAAAAAAAAAGAAAAATCTAGCTTCAAAAATAAAAATGTTACAGTCCAGTAAAGTCGAACTTTATTATATCACCTACGGACTTACCCCACATTACTATACTAATGATGCCTGAATTGGCGAAACGTTGACTAGTTTTTTATTTACTACTATTTGAGAAGACTCGAAGCTTTGCTTGGAATCATCCTAAAATAAACTAGTAGAAGGTTTTATTACTTTCATTACATAAATGATTTCAATATTCCAATTGTGTCGAACTCTCAAGTTATAATAGCGTAACAAATCACCTTCCAGGGCCAGTTTCTTTGATAATCAGAAAGTGTTTCCGAAACAGTTTATCTTTTTAGAAGAAAACTTTAGATGCATAAGTCAAAACTGATTTAAGTAAGGTAAAGGTAAAGTAGCCAAGTTTTCAATTACATTATCGCCTGAGTAGCGTGTACATCAGTGGTGGGAGGAAGTTAACACGAATAAATATTAAACGTTGATATGTAAAAGAAAACAAGCTATAACTTAACAGGAAATCTAAACGAGCTCAGGCATCTTGGACCATTCAGCAATAAGAAGAAAAAAAAAATTAAAAAAAAGAAGGACATTAACGAAACTAGTCAGGAAGAAATCAAAAGAGACAGGACTATTTCTTAACAACCAAAAGATGTGGTACTCTTGGCATCCGTTCAACATGGCTCATATTCTCTCATTATTTTTTGCAGCATCTTGTTGGCAGAAGATTAGCTACAGTGAAAAGTTTAATTATATTTTTTTTTAGGAGAAGAAATGTTAACGAATACAGTCAGAATAATCGTACAAAAATCTATCAAGTATGCTATAAATACATGTGTTGATGAAAAAAAAAAAAATGATAATTTTTTTACAAATTTCAAAATTTGTCGCCAACATCGCTTCTTTTAGATTATAGTTTGTATATAGTCCCATTCTTGATAACAACTAAATATATAAATAATAAAAAAAAAAAAAAAATCTCTAAAATTTAAGTAAATTTGTTAAAATAAAAAATAGATTGATAAATGAGCACATTTTTTTAAGCTTTTGATGACAATTTTCTCTTTACTATGATAGGCGCTTCAGGTATACCATTCTGCATAACAAGTTAAATCCAACAGATTATACCTAGTCTTTTTGGTTTATTATTTTCAATAATGAACCTTTATTATCGACCGAGAAAAAAAAAAAAAAATTAACACCCTCAAAATTTGAGTTTTTACGTTTCAAGTTACGAATTCCCGAAAATGGAATTTAAAAAAATCCATCTCCGGTTTTTCTCCGTGACTACTGGACCGATTGTTTTTCAGATTCGGCACACAAATTACAGGTCATCCCAGAATGACACTCGGAACTCGACATTGCCATACGCCATTTTCTTTTAAAATTACGGCCAATTAGAGGTTTTATACGCCCAAATCTCGGTAATTTATAAAGATAAAGTAAAACTATAAAGTGCTTTGGAACCCTTATACCAAATACTAAAAAAAAAAAATACTATTACTTTGTTTTTAGTTTTGGTATATTGATCCCATTTTTAATAATATCATTAATAATTAATAATAAATTATAAATAATAATAATAATTAATAATAAACCATTGTGTGATAATTTGCTACGTTTTCAACTTTTGAACAAAGCTTTCTCTTTACTATGACAGGCGCTTCTGGTATACCATTCTGCATAACAAGTTAAACCCAATAGATTATACATAGCGTCACCCAAAACCTCGTATAAAACCTCGTAGCTCCTTGTTTTCTTATAGATTTTATAATTAGGACGATAGTCTTTTTTTTGAAATACTGCTTCTTCAAATACTCTGAATTAAAAAAAATTCTCGGAACGGTGTGGGTTTGATTCCCACCAGGATCAGTTAACATTTATTTCGCGACGGTCTCAAGAAATGAATCTTGACACTTCCCACTCTCATTATTACGGGACGAAGACCTAAAGATAGCCGCCAGGAATTATCAAAAAGAACCACAAGGGCCACTTGCCGGATTAGTTTCCCCACCATTACCAGTACTGGTAGATACGGAGTACAACTTTATGGTTTAGCAAAAACACGTCCACGTACGCAAAATAAAAACATTTCAAACATAAAATACTAAGAAACATTGTCAACGCAAACTGGTTTATTTCAAATCATCCCGTGCACAACATGAGCATACCAACCCATGACGAATAAATACCGGACGTTTCACTCGTACACTCAATATCATCCAAATCCACTAGTGCAATCCCTTACATCATCCATCCGCTATCCGCTCAACCAGAAGAAAGTATAGGAAGGCAATGAATAAAAGATATCTTGATTTATTAAAATAGGAAAATTAAGATGAATCAGAAATTCAAGCCTTTGCAAAAACATCAGATTTGATTGGTGGACTAAATGCGCAGTTGCAAATGTTGTACAAATTAATACATAAACATTTAATGCGCAGGCGGATGAATTGCGTACTTGAATTTAGGATCAGATAATGAAAACAAACCCCAATATAATAATGGCATGGTATTTCGTCGGAGTTGATTTTTGGATATTTGTGTTTAAAGTCAGAGGAGAATTCTAACACGATCCAGTATGCGTATATGGAAAAATACTTCGTACGTACCTTGGGAGAGGGGGGGGGGGAGTGACGAACTAAATAGGATTTTTAGAATGTAAAAGCCGCGGAAACCTTAATCCGATTGGTCCTAAATGATGTCATATTGAAGTGGCATTTCTAGCGAGGCTTTTCCCATATAAAATATTGAAAATGTACAGTAATATTCGGTATATCCTCTCAGACTCCCACGCTTATTTTAGATTATCTATAAAGTGTGAAGAATTCGTTTTATTTTATACTAAAAAATTGTATGCTGATATTTGCGAGATAGTTGTAGTTACGCGAATCTCGTTTGATTTTATTTTGTAAATTGTTTTTTTGAGGAAAACTGAGAAAAGTATAGATACGATATTATTCCAACAATCCTTTCTAACGAATTTTTCAACAATCCAATTGGTCGTTGTTTTATCGGAAAAAGTCCTGATAAAATTATTACACTTTTCTTTGTAAGTTTCATGTCTATGCTGAAACTAAATAACTATAACTTTTGCCGTTTTCATATTTTAATTGTAATATTCGATAACCCGTTGAGATTGAACTAAGTAACAGTGTCTTACATTATATGAATATATATATATGTTGAGATTCATGATGATTAGAGCTTCTATTTGAGGAAGGCTTTAGTTTTTATAACATCACGCTAAGACCCATACGAACGGAGCAGTAAGCATAAATAAATTGATAAGAGAAAAAGTGACCAACTTGCGTAGGAGTCGTTGTCATGGCAATTTCATATCCGTGGTAGCAAGTTGACTTCACATAATTTTTAATAAGTTCGAAATTATTGTATGAAAACGATATTTTCTTAATAAAGTGAGGGAGGGTAAGGGAAAATGAAAAGTGTGAAAACTTGAAACTGCCGTTTATGAAAATGACTCTGTTCCTTCTATAATAAATGAGACTGAACAAATTATTATAGATTATTATTATTCCTTTTCATTATTTGTTGACTTATATAATAGATTATGTTGCTATCCTGGCTAACCGCCAGGTTATAATAAATTCAAAACAATTCCAACATGCTGCGCTAGGTTTACACGGCTTTCACCGCCTGAAAATCCTACTTTAGTTCATCACCGTAGAGGGGACGTAATGAAGTAGCTTTTCTATAAACGCATCAGTAAAGTAGTACATAAAATTATAATATTCTAAAGACAATTTGTATAACCGGTGGACTCAGATTAAAGTATAATGCTACGCTACCTGCAACGGTTGAAACATGACATCACATCATAACAACCTGAATAATATCGGTCCAAATCCAAGACAGCTGTCCCACCGCCCCCTCGATGGGTCCATGAATTGCAGATACTCCTGTATAGCTCCCGGGCAGGATGGAACGCTAACAGATTTAATTTTCATCGGATCTCTCTGAGGTCATCTCCAGGATGAGGTGATCTCGGAGCCTTCGGTATAGCAAACTATATAATCTAGCCATCACTGATTTGTATACACGGCGGATCACTTCTGATAACCATCTTTATCTGTCTGTATCTCGACTGTTCAGCATTTTAGACTACTTAAAATGAGGCTGGACAAGAAACCAACTTGAAGATCATAATACATTAATTCAACTTGAATACAACGAAGGTACTTAGCTATTATCTTGTCGGTCAGTTATAACCTGATCCGTACTTATGCGAATTTATGCGGCGGTGTTAAAAATTCGTATTAATAGAGATCATTAAATTATTACTTCTTTAATTAGATCACAGCTGTCCTTCCACTGGCTACGCTCACTCAAGAGATAAACAAACCCCCAACGGATCATTTCAGTTGAGCCCGGGACCTTACCATAACTTAAATTTAAATATTCGGCTACACTCGGCTTGATGCATACTCTGAAGTCCTATAGCGGTCCATACATGGTCAATATGACAGACAGTATTACTGAAGTTATTAAATATTGACAGTTATATTGAGCGTCTGAGGTAGGTAATGATGGATGAAGCCCGATACTGAGGAATGATCCTCGGGCACATCATTCTTCAATATAATATCGGGTAGGATTGGGGATACTGACAATATTACTGACGGTGTAAGGAGGTTTCTTCATCCCAAGAATTTAAAAGCCAGTGACTGGTGCGTATACAATTATTTCAATAACAAATTACGAATAATACTAATTTGTTATTGAAATAATTTACTTCAACCTAATCGATTAACCATTAATTTATTGCGTCTCGTTTCTCCAATTTATTCTTTATACATTCTAATCTATTTTTCTTTGCTAATTGCTACAATTTTATGTTTTATAGCTTTTTTCTTTATTGGATGTTTAATATTAGTTGATTTATTTTGTTCATGATTTTTTACTTACCCTTACCTATATAAGAAATAAATAGTAAGGAGAAGTATAGTAATCGGGAAAAATTTAAAAATCAATAAACTAAAGTACGCGCCTGAATCCGCTAATCATAAATTGAATTAAAATATTCTTTTGTTTGAGTTTGGATATTTGTTTTTATTGGACACGACAAAAATATTAATTTTAAAAATAATTGTACGCTGGACATTCTGTGATTATACAATAAAATAAGACAAAATAATATGAGCAAAATTATATTCGCACCAGTCACTGGCTTCTAAACGTACTGAGGAATGATGCTTGGAATGAAAAAAATAATTTTACACCGTGAGTAATACTTTCAGTATCTCCACTCTTATCCGAGATTATATTGAAGAGTGATGTGAAGGATTATTCCTCAGTATCGGATTTCATTACATCATTACATACCTCATAAGCTCAATAATACTGTTGATATTTTTATAACTTCAATTAAACTAAAGGCCTAGACCTGTGGCCAGCTACATTGTTGGGATAGCGAAACAAGTACCAATAATATAATTATAATATAATATAACAACGGAACATTTGATAATACAAATATTATTACAAAAAACAAAACAATTAAGATGATTGTACAGGGCACGGCACACAGAGGAAAGAGTACTAATCGGAAAACTCACAATATTAACCAAAATTCGAAATTTCTATAACGACTTTAAAATGTATACAAAATTGTTCTTTTGGCTTTGAAATATATCATAGTTTGCGAGCGATTCCAAAGGGTTTTAATGATAAAATGTTAATAAGTTTGTTCAATCGTTGGATATTTTAAATTATATGATGTGAAGATAGATGTTTTTAAATCTATAATAGTTAGTATTGATCTTCTATTTTATTATAAATATATTATTTCGAAGAGGTTTGAAAAAAAATGGATAATACGTATTATTACATAATTTATTTCCGGATTTAGATTTTTCATCTAAATCAGTTTTTCATAAAACAATGCTGTACTAGTTTTTAACCCTTGATATTTGATATACATTGTGTCATAAGTGTCAAGTTATACCCCCTTAAAAAAGGACATCTTTGGTTTTGAACGCAAAGGATTAAAAAAAATATGTATGTTGGTATATTTATTATATTTATTTTGTTTACCACTTACAGAGTAACCTAAGAAGAAGGAACCTAGACAAAAAATATTTTGAAGAAAACAATTTCTTTGGTGAAACAGATTACATCGACTTTGACAAAAATTAGCATATCTAACTCATTTAACTGGTTCAGTATCTTTACTAATTAAGTAGAGTTTTTTGTTTGTACCAAACAAAAATAGCAGTGCTCATTTTAAGTTTATTTTTTTTTTTTTATTATTATTTTTTTTTTTTTAACCTAGTTAGGTAAGGAGAGGAATTGAAAAACTTCTTTAATGTTACTCTTATAACCAAATGGACTTTGAGTACGATAAAGTACATGAATTGAGTACGACAAAGTACATGAAGTATGACTACCATTGAAATTAATATAGGAAAATATTTGGGTGAATAAAGTATGCCCAGAGAATGGAGCGTTTCGTCCGTCCCATTGTGCGGCAGTGAAACGGGACGATTTCAAAATTAAATTGTTTATTAAAGAATTAATTTTTATAATTTTTTTATATATACAGTACAATAATAGCCATTTGGCGTATAATACAAACAAAAAAATTAAATACGACGTTCATTCACTGATTTCAAAGACATCGTAATTAAAAATATATCTTCTGAAAATTACCTTAATGTATGTCGAAACCTCAAAAAGATGTTTTTGACAATTTTTTAACACTTTTAGTTTTTAAATTGGCAGCAAAAAACATTTTTTTTCTTTCAACTATCAAAATGCCAGGATGCCTCAAAATTCAGAAAGGGTTTTTCCCATTATACGTAAACTATTTATAATTTTTTTTTTTGAACAGCTTGGCACAGGTGAAGCCATCACTTGTTGCACAATTTAGAACTGTTGGCTTTTTTCCAGGGAAAACTTTTTGCTTCAGTCTGATGATAATTTTATAAAATATTTTTATTATTGTTATTAATGTCTATAACATAATAGTTATACCTTTTTTTTTTAAAAAAAAGTGTAAGAATTTTATATTTGTAAGAATAGTGAATAAGTGTGTAAGTCGAAAATTATAAAAAGGATGTCAGTTTCAAATTTAAATTAACGATAATGAAACTTATGGGGATCTTGTAACTTCTAATAGAGATCTTCGATATCTTTCTATCTCTACCGTTTCTGATTTAGTCATTTACACGCGATATAGAAGTGGACTTTTAAAACCTGGTGGTAGACCTAGCACATTTTCGATATAAGTCGACTTATACGCTTATTTATTAATATTGTATAATAAATTGGTACTGGTATACATGCATTATTTCTACATTTAAATATAAATGTTATATTTAAATAGATAAATGTTTAAATTAATATTAAATAGTTTATCCTGATATATGTGAAATGGATGTTACGTAGTAGAGACGAAACAATCGTAGAGATCCGATCTGAGATAATATGTGTAACTCAACCTAACGACTCTCAATTCATCTCAATCCTGAGGCGACAAATAGTCTGTGCGTTCTATCCTTGAAGGTTCATCTTAGTCTTAGAGTGTCCTTCAATCTTCACTCTTACCTCAATAGTTCCTTCCTTTAGAGCGATAAATAAGGAAAATGGTGTAATATATAACGTTCTCAACAGGATTTAGAATATATATATATATATATATATATATATATATATATATATATATATATATATATATATATATATATATATATATTGAATAACTAACTCCGAAAAGACTTACGACAAAAATCGATCTTTCAAGTTGTCAGTAAGACTTTAAGACCTCAATTCAAGATGTTTTAGCGTGTTTGTTGGTTTGTATGTGTATGTGTGACAGAAAGAGATTCTATGACCTAAGACAAATCTCCCATATACGTCTCGGTCTAGCCTTCGGCCGTTGGTTTACCGCTGAATATTTTTTAGCGATTCTTTCTTTATCCGCCGTTCAAAGAAATTATGTCCTTATTTTTCCATACTGCCCGCTTAAGAGAGACTATCATAATAAAAAATGACTAAATATGTGTAATATGTCCATTTATTAGAAGGTACGGTTAATAGAAGTTGAAAAAAATGTAAAGTAAAGGGTAAGATTCTCAGGAAAATATCTCCACTTATCAGTGATGTCCATTTGTTAAAAATGCCTGTAATTATATGCTTACAGTGATATATATATATATATATATATATATATATATATATATATATATATATATATATATATATATATATATATATATATGTATATATCGCTAGAACACCGGCGAATGAAAAAATATTCATTATCCTGAAGATGGAGGAAACATCTCCGAAACGTAGTTGTAGTTGTGGACAAGTGAAGTGAACATTGAAAAATGAAAAAGTTTTTGGATAGTCAGAATTGCTACTTATAATAAAATATTTATCGTGTGACCGCTGTTGAGCAGTTATTGTTTGAACAAAACTGCCACAAGTAAAATAATTTAGGTCTAAAAATATGCCTGGCATAAAAAATACCTTAGACAAGTTACCTCCCGGCATACAAATGAAAATGAGTTTAAGAAACTATTTATGCAATCTATACAATCGTAAGAAAACCTGTAAAAATCCGTTGAAATTTGATGATAAAAACTTCAAGTGCCGTTTTCTCTAAAGTACAAGTTTTGGAGTTCTATAGGTCTTCTTTCAAGGTAGCGATATATATATATATATATATATATATATATATATATATATATATATATATATATATATATATATATATATATATATATATATATACTGCCGTACCTGATGCTCAGTTATCCTCGCCAGAGCTGAGGGTCGGTCCTGACCGGAGCAGGCTGCTTCAAAAGCTGAGAAGCGACTATTGGCGCCCGGCACGGCGGTACCCATCGCACCATCAACATCGGCGCGGATTGGCCTAAATTCAGACTTGGTTTCGTGTCGGCCCGTGACATCTGGAGGGCCTCCCGCCACTCAGGTAATCGTCATTGATTCTCTTCTACTCTTCTATTTATGTAAGCCTGATTCATTTTGATATTTTCTTTACTACAACAATACAACCCTCCACCAGCCCTTCCACAAATCCGTCATATTGTAATAAAGTCAATGGATTTATTGAGAAGTAAACTTAAAAGTTTCAGGAAACTATTATTTTTGTAATATAATATGTTAAAACATTTCATGTAACACATCAAATTGGAGGAGGCTCGTGCCAGTCTACAGTTATTTTCTAATGCGCTGCATGTTCTATGGCTTAAATAAAATTAGTGCGTTTTATACACTTCAATTTTTAAATAATTGTAGGTATAATTTTAGAATTAAGACTGAAGAGACTAATGAATAATTCTTCCGAAACAGTTTATCTTTTTAGAAGAAAACTTTAGATGCATAAGTCAAAACTGATTTAAGTAAGGTAAAGGTAAAGTAGCCAAGTTTTCAATTACATTATCGCCTGAGTAGCGTGTACATCAGTGGTGGGAGGAAGTTAACACGAATAAATATTAAACGTTGATATGTAAAAGAAAACAAGCTATAACTTAACAGGAAATCTAAACGAGCTCAGGCATCTTGGACCATTCAGCAATAAGAAGAAAAAAAAAATTAAAAAAAAGAAGGACATTAACGAAACTAGTCAGGAAGAAATCAAAAGAGACAGGACTATTTCTTAACAACCAAAAGATGTGGTACTCTTGGCATCCGTTCAACATGGCTCATATTCTCTCATTATTTTTTGCAGCATCTTGTTGGCAGAAGATTAGCTACAGTGAAAAGTTTAATTATATTTTTTTTTAGGAGAAGAAATGTTAACGAATACAGTCAGAATAATCGTACAAAAATCTATCAAGTATGCTATAAATACATGTGTTGATGAAAAAAAAAAAAATGATAATTTTTTTACAAATTTCAAAATTTGTCGCCAACATCGCTTCTTTTAGATTATAGTTTGTATATAGTCCCATTCTTGATAACAACTAAATATATAAATAATAAAAAAAAAAAAAAAAATCTCTAAAATTTAAGTAAATTTGTTAAAATAAAAAATAGATTGATAAATGAGCACATTTTTTTAAGCTTTTGATGACAATTTTCTCTTTACTATGATAGGCGCTTCAGGTATACCATTCTGCATAACAAGTTAAATCCAACAGATTATACCTAGTCTTTTTGGTTTATTATTTTCAATAATGAACCTTTATTATCGACCGAGAAAAAAAAAAAAAAATTAACACCCTCAAAATTTGAGTTTTTACGTTTCAAGTTACGAATTCCCGAAAATGGAATTTAAAAAAATCCATCTCCGGTTTTTCTCCGTGACTACTGGACCGATTGTTTTTCAGATTCGGCACACAAATTACAGGTCATCCCAGAATGACACTCGGAACTCGACATTGCCATACGCCATTTTCTTTTAAAATTACGGCCAATTAGAGGTTTTATACGCCCAAATCTCGGTAATTTATAAAGATAAAGTAAAACTATAAAGTGCTTTGGAACCCTTATACCAAATACTAAAAAAAAAAAATACTATTACTTTGTTTTTAGTTTTGGTATATTGATCCCATTTTTAATAATATCATTAATAATTAATAATAAATTATAAATAATAATAATAATTAATAATAAACCATTGTGTGATAATTTGCTACGTTTTCAACTTTTGAACAAAGCTTTCTCTTTACTATGACAGGCGCTTCTGGTATACCATTCTGCATAACAAGTTAAACCCAATAGATTATACATAGCGTCACCCAAAACCTCGTATAAAACCTCGTAGCTCCTTGTTTTCTTATAGATTTTATAATTAGGACGATAGTCTTTTTTTTGAAATACTGCTTCTTCAAATACTCTGAATTAAAAAAAATTCTCGGAACGGTGTGGGTTTGATTCCCACCAGGATCAGTTAACATTTATTTCGCGACGGTCTCAAGAAATGAATCTTGACACTTCCCACTCTCATTATTACGGGACGAAGACCTAAAGATAGCCGCCAGGAATTATCAAAAAGAACCACAAGGGCCACTTGCCGGATTAGTTTCCCCACCATTACCAGTACTGGTAGATACGGAGTACAACTTTATGGTTTAGCAAAAACACGTCCACGTACGCAAAATAAAAACATTTCAAACATAAAATACTAAGAAACATTGTCAACGCAAACTGGTTTATTTCAAATCATCCCGTGCACAACATGAGCATACCAACCCATGACGAATAAATACCGGACGTTTCACTCGTACACTCAATATCATCCAAATCCACTAGTGCAATCCCTTACATCATCCATCCGCTATCCGCTCAACCAGAAGAAAGTATAGGAAGGCAATGAATAAAAGATATCTTGATTTATTAAAATAGGAAAATTAAGATGAATCAGAAATTCAAGCCTTTGCAAAAACATCAGATTTGATTGGTGGACTAAATGCGCAGTTGCAAATGTTGTACAAATTAATACATAAACATTTAATGCGCAGGCGGATGAATTGCGTACTTGAATTTAGGATCAGATAATGAAAACAAACCCCAATATAATAATGGCATGGTATTTCGTCGGAGTTGATTTTTGGATATTTGTGTTTAAAGTCAGAGGAGAATTCTAACACGATCCAGTATGCGTATATGGAAAAATACTTCGTACGTACCTTGGGAGAGGGGGGGGGGGAGTGACGAACTAAATAGGATTTTTAGAATGTAAAAGCCGCGGAAACCTTAATCCGATTGGTCCTAAATGATGTCATATTGAAGTGGCATTTCTAGCGAGGCTTTTCCCATATAAAATATTGAAAATGTACAGTAATATTCGGTATATCCTCTCAGACTCCCACGCTTATTTTAGATTATCTATAAAGTGTGAAGAATTCGTTTTATTTTATACTAAAAAATTGTATGCTGATATTTGCGAGATAGTTGTAGTTACGCGAATCTCGTTTGATTTTATTTTGTAAATTGTTTTTTTGAGGAAAACTGAGAAAAGTATAGATACGATATTATTCCAACAATCCTTTCTAACGAATTTTTCAACAATCCAATTGGTCGTTGTTTTATCGGAAAAAGTCCTGATAAAATTATTACACTTTTCTTTGTAAGTTTCATGTCTATGCTGAAACTAAATAACTATAACTTTTGCCGTTTTCATATTTTAATTGTAATATTCGATAACCCGTTGAGATTGAACTAAGTAACAGTGTCTTACATTATATGAATATATATATATGTTGAGATTCATGATGATTAGAGCTTCTATTTGAGGAAGGCTTTAGTTTTTATAACATCACGCTAAGACCCATACGAACGGAGCAGTAAGCATAAATAAATTGATAAGAGAAAAAGTGACCAACTTGCGTAGGAGTCGTTGTCATGGCAATTTCATATCCGTGGTAGCAAGTTGACTTCACATAATTTTTAATAAGTTCGAAATTATTGTATGAAAACGATATTTTCTTAATAAAGTGAGGGAGGGTAAGGGAAAATGAAAAGTGTGAAAACTTGAAACTGCCGTTTATGAAAATGACTCTGTTCCTTCTATAATAAATGAGACTGAACAAATTATTATAGATTATTATTATTCCTTTTCATTATTTGTTGACTTATATAATAGATTATGTTGCTATCCTGGCTAACCGCCAGGTTATAATAAATTCAAAACAATTCCAACATGCTGCGCTAGGTTTACACGGCTTTCACCGCCTGAAAATCCTACTTTAGTTCATCACCGTAGAGGGGACGTAATGAAGTAGCTTTTCTATAAACGCATCAGTAAAGTAGTACATAAAATTATAATATTCTAAAGACAATTTGTATAACCGGTGGACTCAGATTAAAGTATAATGCTACGCTACCTGCAACGGTTGAAACATGACATCACATCATAACAACCTGAATAATATCGGTCCAAATCCAAGACAGCTGTCCCACCGCCCCCTCGATGGGTCCATGAATTGCAGATACTCCTGTATAGCTCCCGGGCAGGATGGAACGCTAACAGATTTAATTTTCATCGGATCTCTCTGAGGTCATCTCCAGGATGAGGTGATCTCGGAGCCTTCGGTATAGCAAACTATATAATCTAGCCATCACTGATTTGTATACACGGCGGATCACTTCTGATAACCATCTTTATCTGTCTGTATCTCGACTGTTCAGCATTTTAGACTACTTAAAATGAGGCTGGACAAGAAACCAACTTGAAGATCATAATACATTAATTCAACTTGAATACAACGAAGGTACTTAGCTATTATCTTGTCGGTCAGTTATAACCTGATCCGTACTTATGCGAATTTATGCGGCGGTGTTAAAAATTCGTATTAATAGAGATCATTAAATTATTACTTCTTTAATTAGATCACAGCTGTCCTTCCACTGGCTACGCTCACTCAAGAGATAAACAAACCCCCAACGGATCATTTCAGTTGAGCCCGGGACCTTACCATAACTTAAATTTAAATATTCGGCTACACTCGGCTTGATGCATACTCTGAAGTCCTATAGCGGTCCATACATGGTCAATATGACAGACAGTATTACTGAAGTTATTAAATATTGACAGTTATATTGAGCGTCTGAGGTAGGTAATGATGGATGAAGCCCGATACTGAGGAATGATCCTCGGGCACATCATTCTTCAATATAATATCGGGTAGGATTGGGGATACTGACAATATTACTGACGGTGTAAGGAGGTTTCTTCATCCCAAGAATTTAAAAGCCAGTGACTGGTGCGTATACAATTATTTCAATAACAAATTACGAATAATACTAATTTGTTATTGAAATAATTTACTTCAACCTAATCGATTAACCATTAATTTATTGCGTCTCGTTTCTCCAATTTATTCTTTATACATTCTAATCTATTTTTCTTTGCTAATTGCTACAATTTTATGTTTTATAGCTTTTTTCTTTATTGGATGTTTAATATTAGTTGATTTATTTTGTTCATGATTTTTTACTTACCCTTACCTATATAAGAAATAAATAGTAAGGAGAAGTATAGTAATCGGGAAAAATTTAAAAATCAATAAACTAAAGTACGCGCCTGAATCCGCTAATCATAAATTGAATTAAAATATTCTTTTGTTTGAGTTTGGATATTTGTTTTTATTGGACACGACAAAAATATTAATTTTAAAAATAATTGTACGCTGGACATTCTGTGATTATACAATAAAATAAGACAAAATAATATGAGCAAAATTATATTCGCACCAGTCACTGGCTTCTAAACGTACTGAGGAATGATGCTTGGAATGAAAAAAATAATTTTACACCGTGAGTAATACTTTCAGTATCTCCACTCTTATCCGAGATTATATTGAAGAGTGATGTGAAGGATTATTCCTCAGTATCGGATTTCATTACATCATTACATACCTCATAAGCTCAATAATACTGTTGATATTTTTATAACTTCAATTAAACTAAAGGCCTAGACCTGTGGCCAGCTACATTGTTGGGATAGCGAAACAAGTACCAATAATATAATTATAATATAATATAACAACGGAACATTTGATAATACAAATATTATTACAAAAAACAAAACAATTAAGATGATTGTACAGGGCACGGCACACAGAGGAAAGAGTACTAATTGGAAAACTCACAATATTAACCAAAATTCGAAATTTCTATAACGACTTTAAAATGTATACAAAATTGTTCTTTTGGCTTTGAAATATATCATAGTTTGCGAGCGATTCCAAAGGGTTTTAATGATAAAATGTTAATAAGTTTGTTCAATCGTTGGATATTTTAAATTATATGATGTGAAGATAGATGTTTTTAAATCTATAATAGTTAGTATTGATCTTCTATTTTATTATAAATATATTATTTCGAAGAGGTTTGAAAAAAAATGGATAATACGTATTATTACATAATTTATTTCCGGATTTAGATTTTTCATCTAAATCAGTTTTTCATAAAACAATGCTGTACTAGTTTTTAACCCTTGATATTTGATATACATTGTGTCATAAGTGTCAAGTTATACCCCCTTAAAAAAGGACATCTTTGGTTTTGAACGCAAAGGATTAAAAAAAATATGTATGTTGGTATATTTATTATATTTATTTTGTTTACCACTTACAGAGTAACCTAAGAAGAAGGAACCTAGACAAAAAATATTTTGAAGAAAACAATTTCTTTGGTGAAACAGATTACATCGACTTTGACAAAAATTAGCATATCTAACTCATTTAACTGGTTCAGTATCTTTACTAATTAAGTAGAGTTTTTTGTTTGTACCAAACAAAAATAGCAGTGCTCATTTTAAGTTTATTTATTTTTTTTTATTATTATTTTTTTTTTTTTAACCTAGTTAGGTAAGGAGAGGAATTGAAAAACTTCTTTAATGTTACTCTTATAACCAAATGGACTTTGAGTACGATAAAGTACATGAATTGAGTACGACAAAGTACATGAAGTATGACTACCATTGAAATTAATATAGGAAAATATTTGGGTGAATAAAGTATGCCCAGAGAATGGAGCGTTTCGTCCGTCCCATTGTGCGGCAGTGAAACGGGACGATTTCAAAATTAAATTGTTTATTAAAGAATTAATTTTTATAATTTTTTTATATATACAGTACAATAATAGCCATTTGGCGTATAATACAAACAAAAAAATTAAATACGACGTTCATTCACTGATTTCAAAGACATCGTAATTAAAAATATATCTTCTGAAAATTACCTTAATGTATGTCGAAACCTCAAAAAGATGTTTTTGACAATTTTTTAACACTTTTAGTTTTTAAATTGGCAGCAAAAAACATTTTTTTTCTTTCAACTATCAAAATGCCAGGATGCCTCAAAATTCAGAAAGGGTTTTTCCCATTATACGTAAACTATTTATAATTTTTTTTTTTGAACAGCTTGGCACAGGTGAAGCCATCACTTGTTGCACAATTTAGAACTGTTGGCTTTTTTCCAGGGAAAACTTTTTGCTTCAGTCTGATGATAATTTTATAAAATATTTTTATTATTGTTATTAATGTCTATAACATAATAGTTATACCTTTTTTTTTTAAAAAAAAGTGTAAGAATTTTATATTTGTAAGAATAGTGAATAAGTGTGTAAGTCGAAAATTATAAAAAGGATGTCAGTTTCAAATTTAAATTAACGATAATGAAACTTATGGGGATCTTGTAACTTCTAATAGAGATCTTCGATATCTTTCTATCTCTACCGTTTCTGATTTAGTCATTTACACGCGATATAGAAGTGGACTTTTAAAACCTGGTGGTAGACCTAGCACATTTTCGATATAAGTCGACTTATACGCTTATTTATTAATATTGTATAATAAATTGGTACTGGTATACATGCATTATTTCTACATTTAAATATAAATGTTATATTTAAATAGATAAATGTTTAAATTAATATTAAATAGTTTATCCTGATATATGTGAAATGGATGTTACGTAGTAGAGACGAAACAATCGTAGAGATCCGATCTGAGATAATATGTGTAACTCAACCTAACGACTCTCAATTCATCTCAATCCTGAGGCGACAAATAGTCTGTGCGTTCTATCCTTGAAGGTTCATCTTAGTCTTAGAGTGTCCTTCAATCTTCACTCTTACCTCAATAGTTCCTTCCTTTAGAGCGATAAATAAGGAAAATGGTGTAATATATAACGTTCTCAACAGGATTTAGAATATATATATATATATATATATATATATATATATATATATATATATATATATATATATATATATATTGAATAACTAACTCCGAAAAGACTTACGACAAAAATCGATCTTTCAAGTTGTCAGTAAGACTTTAAGACCTCAATTCAAGATGTTTTAGCGTGTTTGTTGGTTTGTATGTGTATGTGTGACAGAAAGAGATTCTATGACCTAAGACAAATCTCCCATATACGTCTCGGTCTAGCCTTCGGCCGTTGGTTTACCGCTGAATATTTTTTAGCGATTCTTTCTTTATCCGCCGTTCAAAGAAATTATGTCCTTATTTTTCCATACTGCCCGCTTAAGAGAGACTATCATAATAAAAAATGACTAAATATGTGTAATATGTCCATTTATTAGAAGGTACGGTTAATAGAAGTTGAAAAAAATGTAAAGTAAAGGGTAAGATTCTCAGGAAAATATCTCCACTTATCAGTGATGTCCATTTGTTAAAAATGCCTGTAATTATATGCTTACAGTGATATATATATATATATATATATATATATATATATATATATATATATATATATATATATATATATGTATATATCGCTAGAACACCGGCGAATGAAAAAATATTCATTATCCTGAAGATGGAGGAAACATCTCCGAAACGTAGTTGTAGTTGTGGACAAGTGAAGTGAACATTGAAAAATGAAAAAGTTTTTGGATAGTCAGAATTGCTACTTATAATAAAATATTTATCGTGTGACCGCTGTTGAGCAGTTATTGTTTGAACAAAACTGCCACAAGTAAAATAATTTAGGTCTAAAAATATGCCTGGCATAAAAAATACCTTAGACAAGTTACCTCCCGGCATACAAATGAAAATGAGTTTAAGAAACTATTTATGCAATCTATACAATCGTAAGAAAACCTGTAAAAATCCGTTGAAATTTGATGATAAAAACTTCAAGTGCCGTTTTCTCTAAAGTACAAGTTTTGGAGTTCTATAGGTCTTCTTTCAAGGTAGATATATATATATATATATATATATATATATATATATATATATATATATATATATATATATACTGCCGTACCTGATGCTCAGTTATCCTCGCCAGAGCTGAGGGTCGGTCCTGACCGGAGCAGGCTGCTTCAAAAGCTGAGAAGCGACTATTGGCGCCCGGCACGGCGGTACCCATCGCACCATCAACATCGGCGCGGATTGGCCTAAATTCAGACTTGGTTTCGTGTCGGCCCGTGACATCTGGAGGGCCTCCCGCCACTCAGGTAATCGTCATTGATTCTCTTCTACTCTTCTATTTATGTAAGCCTGATTCATTTTGATATTTTCTTTACTACAACAATACAACCCTCCACCAGCCCTTCCACAAATCCGTCATATTGTAATAAAGTCAATGGATTTATTGAGAAGTAAACTTAAAAGTTTCAGGAAACTATTATTTTTGTAATATAATATGTTAAAACATTTCATGTAACACATCAAATTGGAGGAGGCTCGTGCCAGTCTACAGTTATTTTCTAATGCGCTGCATGTTCTATGGCTTAAATAAAATTAGTGCGTTTTATACACTTCAATTTTTAAATAATTGTAGGTATAATTTTAGAATTAAGACTGAAGAGACTAATGAATAATTCTTCAATGTAGAGTTTGAAGAGCAGTGCAGGACCTTCCGGGACCCTGGGCGATACGATATTGCGTCCCCCCTCCCCTTTGTTGGGGGCTTTTGAAGGGTGCTGGCACTGGTCATGGTGGGGGAACGATACCGATAAGTGGACCTATAGAATATCTCTCAAGTGGAAGGGTAAGGTTAAGTAAGGCCGGGGGGCTCTCTCTCGGAATAATTTGAAAATTTGAAGATAAAATGGCAGCATTTTATGCCATTTAAATGTTTTAAATTTACTCTCAAAACTTGTTTAAGCAAAGTTGTTTAATTTGTATATGGCGCGGGACCTCGCGGGAAATCTTCAATATGAAAGCTTGAGGAGGCTTTCTTTCTTTCCCAATCCCTTCGTAGTCCAGTAAAATTGCCATCAAAAAAGGGGATTATCCTGGATCAAATGAGATAGGTCTCATCATTTGATATGTAGTATGTGATAGGTGGCTAATGATAAATCCAAGTTTTCAATCTCGACAGACCTCCAGATCATTTTGAAATACTTGAAAAACCGAAATATTTAAGAGTTTAAAATTTACGAATTTAAATTTAAGAATTGTTTAGTTTTCGGCAATTTCGACTCCCGAGGACCAATTTTACAGTAAAAGAGAATATGTAATATCATAAAGTATAATAAAATTTGTAACAAAATGAGACCATTTTTTTTTTTTTTTTTTAGATCAAATGCTTTTCGATATATAGCGACAAAAAGTAAATAAACACGGTAATTGTCAAAAGCTCTGTAAGTTAAGTTACCATGGAAATCAAACAGAACATGTTGGATACAATTGGATACAAAGGAGTTTATTGGCGGGTTATTCTATCACATACCATTTTAGGGGCTGGACAAGGTCTAGCTATATGTTTAGACGATAAATATTGCAATATTTATAAATACATATTTATTATTAATAACATGTTAAATAGGATCACATTCACTACCCCATAGATATAGTCATTTTAAAATTACGCAAATGTGCATTTGATTATTATCTTGATATCACTATGAATTATCTATATAATAAAACCCTTGGATAGATCCGACCATGTCCATTGCTTAGACCAGCTAAACCCTCACAACCTTTCAGTATTGCGGGTACTGTATATCCTCCCCCCGTGTGTATTTCTAAGTTATATTAATAGAAAATTTAGAACATTTGGTTCCATAAAAAAATAAAGTCAACTCGCGGTAACTAGAACTTCTGGAGAATGAGAAATCACTCCAGGCAATGCATAGTTCGAGTCAAAGATATTTTTGAATAATAGAGGCTAGTTTTTACCCGTTTCGAGTTATAGAGGTAATATTTTTATTGAGATTCAAGGGCTTAGAGGAAAAAAAAAATGAGATACGGAGATAAAACATGGTGTATTTTCATCCAGCGGTTACATTTATAAATATGGTGGTGCATTTAAATACTAATAACAATAATCTAATCTAATCTAATAACAAAAATTCTATTTTCTTATAAATGGTTGACGTAATTTATTCTCAGTCTTGAATATAAAATTCAATAAAAAAATTAAATTAATAACAAAAAATTAAATTAAATTACATACAAGCGCGAAGCCCGTGGATGATAGTCCTACAGACTCTTCTTATAGAAGGAGGGCTAGCTACTTTTTGCCACTATGCCTCTTTAAAACAGCTGGCAATTGCTTAATTGGTAATTTTTTTGTTCTAGTTGTGGAGGTAAATAGCTCGCTTCTCTAATTCGTGGAGATATAATTCATCGTGAAATTATTTCGAGTTTTCCTCTTATTTATTTTTCGACTAAACAAGGTTTTCTCAAAGAAACAGAAAAAAGAATTCATATTATCAAAGAATTCGAGTCATTCAGGTTCGAGTTATCGAGAGTCAACTGTATTATATTTGTATTTTTCTAAGTGATTATAAACGTACTTGAAACCGGGCGACACTACCTAAAATTTAATAAATATACATTTTTAAGCGAATTTAAATGTACGAATTTAAAAATGTGCTATAAATATGTGAGTAGTATCCTTCATGCTAGTTAGTTTTCGTTATTCACCAGATAAGTACTCCCGTCGCTCACTAATTGTTGTTTGTATTAAATAAAGACCAAACAAAACATTGATATAAATAATAATAATAATGATTAAAAAAAAACATTGATGGCGGCAGATGTAACGAGAAGCAATTAACAATTGAACGACAATTAGTTGATAGCTTTTAATTCAGCCATGACACAATTGCCAGTAGTAGTTGTCAGTTGACAAATGGTCCCTAGGCAATCGCGATTCCGATATTACGGACTTTAAATGTGATTCAAATCGAACATTACACAATATGTGCCGAAAGGGAGGTGAGAGAAAATATAAATAGAAGCGACTTTAACGACAAGGCCGAAATTTATTGGGATCAGTAAATCGTTTTAACAAAAAGATTTTTAGATCGTAACACAGTGAGCTATCTTCCGGTGTGTTCACAACTTTGCTAGTGTAAAGGAAGTAGTTTGGCTTGGCATGTTTGTGTTTGTGTTTGAATCCGATCCGGTTCTTGCAGGAAGCGCCACATCAGCGCTAGTGTTGCATCCATATCCATATATTGGTGTATTTATATAAATTATATATTTATATGTTTTTATTTTATATATTTAATTGTTTCATTATAAAATAAAAAGAATTTAAACCGAAATTAACAGTCGAAAAAGTTGGAACAGTAGCGTGTGAATAGGTTAGTTTGCTAAGCTTCTGCAAACCTCCTTGACATGTTTGCCGTTCGGTTTGGATTGGGGTTTGCCAGTTTAAGAAACGTGTGAATGCTGACCCGGGCCCGGTTCAATTACGTCTGTGGCAGACAAATTTATTCTAACTTATATCAGTGTACACAATTTATTTATTAAAAACTTAAGGTGACATATATCTTACTAATATAGACAGCTGAAGATGTATCTGTAGATCTGTAGTAGATGAAGGTGTTACGCTACAAATTTAAAGGTTTTATTTTTATGTAATAGTTTAAAGACACTACATATCCAATACACTGAGAAATCATGCGATAAACTAATAATCTCCAGTTGTTGATGTTAGGCGACGATAAGTACGACACCTTCGTTCATAAGAAAAAATCAGTATCTGAAAATTTGTTATATAGCACCTTTATTCATCCATTTCTTCAGTTATACTGTGCCTGTTTTGTTTTTTTGCGACGTGACAAATAATGATTTGAAGAAGCAGCTGCTAAGGCAAAAAATAAATGAGAAGACAAGTAATTGACTTTGTATTAGTGAGAGGAAGCGGATGCCGAGAAGGAGCTCCAGATTTGGAAGGCAGTGATTACACTTCTCTCCCTATAGAGTCACTATTGCCCAACGAGCTTCCTCACCTGATCAAGATGTCCGCCATCATTTATCAAATAGTTAATGAAAGGATCCGTTTTAATAGATTTCTAGAACCGGGCCAATGTCGAATATAACTCAAATCATTAAGAATGGATAACTTTTCAGCTGATCCTTAAATGATTGCAAGGATGTTAATAACTGTCATTTATTGCAGTCCAGGAATTAAAAAAACTTTAAATAAAGAGAAGCACGTGCCGGAAAAAATCAAAGAGAAAACTGATAATTTTCGCAGAGTTTTTAAGAGATTCAGACCAAGCAAAACAGGAATAAAAAATCTGATGTGGACAGCGCATGACTTTCTTGTACCCCTATTAAACTATGAATCGCTATCCAATTTTAAGCAATATATATTATATCATTACTATAATATATTATTTATATAGATGCAAAAGTCTTATATACCAAATTTGAGAAGTTTTGCATTATATTTCAATATAATTTTTGATGAAAATCTATTTTGACTTTCAGGTAAAGTGCCACTTCCGGTGATCATGTAGAGACCGAAACGGGAGGTTCACAACTAGATGTTAAAACAATCCCAAATACAAAATTTTAACATTCTAACTAACCGTTTTTGAGTTACGTGAGATACGAACGAACGCACGTATAGAGGTCACGGTAAAACTAGTCAAAATGGATTCCGGGATGGTCAAAATGGATACTTTGACAATTACAATACTTCCTTTACTGCCTAAGAGGTAGGGAAAATGAAAAAAATCATGTAGTTGCAAAACTTTTAGGAATGTGTAGGGATAAGTCCTCTCAACAACGTCTAATAAAGACTTATCGACTTCGAGGACGGCGAGGTTTAAAGGAAATTTATGAAAAACAGAAATGAGCAAATTGCTAACAGAATCTTATAAATTGAAACCACTTTCGACTAGTTGAAGATGAATGGTTATGTAAATATTCGTATATAATTTTTAAGAAATTTTAATGCTTTAAAACTTGAAAATGAAACTCAAAAAGTTTCTGTAAAACAACAGAGTGTGAAGCTAGAAGGGCAAGTTGTAAGAAAAATGTGAGGCGAAAAAACTTATTTCAAAAATTATCCCTTTTTACCAGGTGAATATTTCAGAAACTACACCAGATAGGAACAAAGTTATTTACAACAATTCGTAGCAAATTTAATTTTTCATTTTGCTATGGAATACATCTATGCGATGCAACGTTTTCGAGTTACCGTTAGCGAGTTAAAAACCGAAAAAATGGGCCTTTAAACCTCCTCCTCCCCCAATCTCCTTGCGTCCCGAAAATCGATGAGGCTTTACAATACATTCTTGAAGGGACCTTCCCAAGACATTCCAGTAACTTTTGTAACTACCTGATTTAGTTTAGTTCATACATTTCGCGTTTTTTGTCTAGTTTGCCTGAGACTACTTAGGTTAGTTCGAGGATAGCATTTGTAGTATTATAAAATATGTTAATAATAATACGTATGGATTTGTATATAATTGAAATATTAAACTTTTAACTGTAGATGGTTAAGAAACATATTGCGGGACATATTGCAACCTCTAAGATTGAACATAAAATCAATGACCCTAAAACTAAAGGCTTTAAAATTTCAGATTATCGGAAAAAAAATAAAACAAACAAATATATTTATATAATATTAAGGTATATATCATATTAAATTTAATACTAAATCATATTTCTTTGGGCTTACATTTCACATTCACATATTGTAATATAAAGATATTATTCATCGAGAGCTGGATACACAATAGCATAGCGACATCCAAGGTCCTAGAAAGGCTATCAGTCATTGGACAATATATCATAGTGTCGCCTGCCTCATTAACACCTGTCGATAGGTCGAGGGGAAGAGGCATGGGGGTGGGGGGAGAGAAAGGGGGAGGATGGAGAGTAGGTGAGAGACAGGTCATCTGTCATAGGATTTACCATCACGGGGTTCTGGCAGACTCTATCCATTGTATAAAGAAAATAATAACAGAAAGCTATATTCTACAATAGTCGTATTGCATAAAGTATAAAAGCAACATAACATATCCCGAAGTATGACGGTAAGAAATCGAACATAGAATTTATAAAAATAAATTATATTTTGAACAGGTACTGGAAGTTTTATGAACAAGATTCGGGGTGTCCAGCGATATAGTTTTTGAAAAAATTCAAGCATAATTAAAAGATTTCAAGGCTGTGAACTGTAAAATTCAAGCATAATTAAAAGATTTCAAGGCTGTGAACTGTAAAATTCAAGCATAATTAAAAGATTTCAAGGCTGTGAACTGTAAAATTCAAGCATAATTAAAAGATTTCAAGGCTGTGAACTGTAAAATTCAAGCATAATTAAAAGATTTCAAGGCTGTGAACTGTAAAATTCAAGCATAATTAAAAGATTTCAAGGCTGTGAACTGTAAAATTCAAGCATAATTAAAAGATTTCAAGGCTGTGAACTGTAAAATTCAAGCATAATTAAAAGATTTCAAGGCTGTGAACTGTAAAATTCAAGCATAATTAAAAGATTTCAAGGCTGTGAACTGTAAAATTCAAGCATAATTAAAAGATTTCAAGGCTGTGAACTGTAAAATTCAAGCATAATTAAAAGATTTCAAGGCTGTGAACTGTAAAATTCAAGCATAATTAAAAGATTTCAAGGCTGTGAACTGTAAAATTCAAGCATAATTAAAAAAATACAAGGCTGTGAACAGTAAAATTCAAGACGTTTTTCGTCAATTTTTTGGATTAAATATAAAACAAAATTGGAACCATAAAATGTTTCATCTGGTCGGCTTATGATAAAATGTACAATTCGGATTTTAGAATGATTTCGAATAATTATAAAGGTTGTATTACTGTTTGATAATGAAAAATTGTTACTTAACACTAAACAGTGGGGGCTCAACACATTGCCAAAATACACTACAAAAACAATTTCAAGTGTAAATAAATAAAATTATCAGTCAATTTTACCAAATTTTATTCATAAATTTATTTTACATAATATAACAAAATAATAATCAATAAACTTTCTTGGAATTAGCGATGGTAAGCGGAAATATTACGCCAATCTTCTACTCAATATTTTATACAATTGTTAATAAAATTTCCCGATGTGTGTCTGTCTTTTATGCATAATTCCCGATTTTTTCTCGACGCGAAAAATTCAAGCAGAATTTCCGGTCAAGACTGTTGTAGGACACCCTGAAGATTATTTTAAATTTAAATAAATTTAGTTATTTTTTTGTTATTAATTTTAATGAAATTCACCACTGCGGTTGAAGCCCTTGTTAGCTTCTCCCTCTCTCGAAGAAATCAATTTATATGATTTTATGTGCGAAAATCTATTTAAATATAATATTTAATTAAAATTATTGAATAAACAGGGCAAAAGTTAATTGCTCACGGGTTCTCTGCTCTAGACCACTACGTCTAACCCGACATCTCGCATTTCCAGGAAACTGGAATGAAGAAATAGATGAAGTCGGATGGAGCAGTGGTACTCCTGGGAGGACGCCGGACGGAGGGGGCCCAGTAGCTGATGATGTCGCCCAGGAGAGGACCGAAAATTAAGGACAAGAGTGCATAAAATGTAACCCAGAGGAAAATTATTGGCGTACCCATATTCAGCGTAATTATGCCAACAGCCAAGGTAGTGGGAAATTATTACAAAAAAGGTTATATATTTCTCCAATCTTCACAAATAGCCGAGATATGGGTGTATGAAACCTTTAATCGTTCACCATTTTGAAACGAAATGGTAATGCCGAGTTCCGAGGATCGTCCTGGGGCGACCTGCGACTTTGTCGCAAAAATAGTTTCGGAGTAGCCACGGTGAAATGATGAAATTTTTTAATTAGATTTTTGGATTCTACTTATCTTGAAACCTATAAGCTTAAATTTTGAGAAGGGGGGAATTTTTTTCTTGGTCGATAACAAATGTTCATAATTGAAAATAATAAACAGAAAAGGATAGAGAAGTGAAAGTTTTTGCATTTGATTTTTATGTATTGTTGAACGAATGGTATGTGTAAATCATCATGGACTCTATAATTTGAGAAACATAATCATAATCATTTTTAAAAATAATTGTTATCATATTTTTAAATTTTTTTTTTGTTTTCGACAGGTGTAAATATATAAATTAAGTAAAAAAAAGTTATTTTATAAAATAAATAGGAAAAGAAAAGGTAACTTCATTAATAACAAGTCAATTTAAAAACAAGAGTTATATCTTAAAATTATTTTCACAATAGTAAATCATTGTTCAGAAATTTATTTTTTAATTCTGTTCTTAAGAAACAGTTTGAAATTTTCGTTTGTTTGAAAGTTGAAAGTATCTTTTTTAATGGCTTCTGAACTAAAACTGACGATTTATACTTAATTATATTTTTTGAATAATGTAAACTACTTTCACGCTTCTACGCTTCCAAATTTTTATTGATTAGTTTTTATTTTAAATAAAATGAGTTGGTACTTCTAGATGTATTTTTTAACACTAAGAGCACGTGAAGTATTTATAATGCAAACGGCTTTATTGAATACGTGTAGCATATATATGTACATCAAATCAAATCTTTTTTATTTTTTAATGAGCAGTTCGGATTAACGCTAAACATATAAATATATACACACACACACACACACACACACACACACACATATATGTTTTTAGAGTAGAACATAACGATAATGGGGGAAAAAAAAAGTTGCCTCTATCGTTGTTCTCAGACATGACAGTCTAGCTACCTGAGTGATAACTTCCAATCTATACCATATAGAGATATATTATCTTCCAGTCTTCTTATCTCTAAGAAAGACGTATTTCAGTCTGGATCCCTAAGTTCTCAACAACTGGATACTAATGTTTTCCTTCTTTTTTAAGCTTGAATTTTCGTTTGAGCGCGAATAAACCGTGAATGAGAATGGTTTGAACTATAAACGTCAGAGACGCTATCTACAGATGTTACGTCTGCATTAATGTTATCTTGAGGTCTGTAGGTACTCTTGATGATGCCCGATTCGGCGAAGGTTTGACCATATGAATCTTGTTCAATCTTTCTCGTTAAATATTAATTATAACAGATAACATAAAAGATTGTTTATAGTAAATTTGCACTAAAGTGCATCGAAAAATACTTGTACAGGCGAAACCACTGAATATCAAACTTTTTGTAGTCAAAATTTTACCTAAAATACATTGAAAGCGAGTTACTGAGGAAAATCTGAAAAAAAAAATGACGAATTTGTTGAACTAAAAAATTTGATTGCAACGGATCTAGAATGGAAGACATTCTTATTTCCATTCTATTATGAGAGTACTTTCGGCCAAGACGATCGAAAATTTTCTTGAAATCAGACACGTTTTTTGGTCCCAGTTTCTGGACTATAACTAAGCAAGTTGACTTATCTAGTTGCTCTTCGCATTAAGGCAAGTATAGTTATTAATATTTACCAATTTTAGTTAAAATAAGTAGCCACCATTATCTCAAAATCATAAAAAAATATTAATAAACGTTTTAATCAATATAAATGGCAATTAGTTATGTAATTATATATAACATTCATCCTAAGTTAAATTGAGAACAATGCAAGGAGGAAAAAAATATTTTTTCTTTTAAGCATATTTTGATTTAATATATAACAATCTGCCAATAGGTAATGGTACTATTTAGAAGGAGACAAAAAATCAGACCATAAAGAAGTTTAAGAAATAAAAAAAAAATGTTTAATAAATATTAATACTAATTTAAAGCGTAATTATTATAATTTAAATTTCATTTATTAATTTTTTTTTACTAAAATGCTAAAATCGGAAGGGAAGAGAGAAATTATGACGTCAGGGGAGACAGACCTTGAGAACACTGAGCGATGTAGGCGTAGCGGCTATACCACACCCGCAATGCAGTCCACAAAATATTCAATAATATATGTAAACATTTTTCTTTTACAGATATCAATTTTTAAAATTTATTTTAAGAATTAAGCAGTTTAAAATTGTCACCGTAATATACAAATCTTTTTTATAATATTTATATATTTTCTAATAAAAAAACATTATGAAGTAATTACAAAACAAAATAGCCAAAACATGTGTTTCAAATGAGCCGTTTATTTCCAAAATGAACCCTAATCATCATTGACAAATTTTCAGGTGTCGCGAAAAACTATACTTTCTATTCCAAATGTTATGAATTTTTAAACTATTTATTTTTAAAAAAATATATTAGAAAAATTCATTTTAGCACATACGTCCAAAAAATCGTTGATTAAATTAATATTAATTAAATATCATTTAAATTTTAAATAAAATTTGATTTCCAAAAAAAAATCGTTTAGTTAGTTGACATCCGCATGATGATGTAGAAGGATCAATCACTAATTAAAATCGTTTAGGGTTCATTGTGGATATAAACGACTCAAATTATAATCAAGTAAATATTATTTTCAATAAATTAATGAGTGCAATGAATATAGCAGTAAGTGAGCTATGACCTTATTTTAGTAATTAAAATTAAAGAAATGCCATGTCACCGAGAAAAAAATAAATAAACCAATATGCCAAAATAGAATGTGTGAAGGTTTAGTATAGTTAATAGTAATTTAATATTGGACTAAGGTGACACAATAATATAAAGTTTGAAAATGGACAACAAATATATTAAATAAGGCCGAAACGTTAGAAAAAAAATAATACATGATGACTATGTAAAAAAGTTTTTATTACCAAATGTATTGTGGGATTAATAAGGTCTATTATCTCTTATTCTAAATTGATTAATTTAAAATGAAAACTATATCTCTCTTATACAAAACGTTTTTTTTTTTTGTTTTCCTAGATTTATCAGGACTATCATTTACATCACTAATTTTAATTTTTACAATACCGTTTTAACAATATAAGTTCTTTTACTAAGAAATAGAACAAAATAAAGATCCTCAATCTACTATACAAATAAATAAATAATAATAAAAGGTGTTTGGACCCTTAGAGATTGCAAATCTGAATCTAACTCAGGTACGAAAAATACGATGTATACTATGTATGTGTCTGGGTGCCTTGGTGTGGGGTGCTGTCCATGGTTAGTGTCATAAGGATTGCGGATGTTAGTGCTGCATTTTTTGCTTTATATACTTTTTTTTGTCTGCTTTTTTCTTTTATTTTTTTTCTCCTTCTGTCCTGATGATGCCTAAATTGGCGCAATATCGACAGTTGGTTTATTTTCTGTTATTTTTGAGACTTTTGGCTTCTTGTTAGGATATTTTTATTTGGTACCTAGTAAATAAAAGAAAAAATAAGGTTGCATTAATACAAATGATTGATTCCATTTCGGGGAAAAACAGATTTTTTGAAAAGGATTTCCTCAATACTTCGTCCCAAGGTTGAGAGGGAGGCAGTGTTGCTGATGTGTGGAGACTGATTGATGAAGTCGATTATTTATATGAATCGATAGTCCAGACCTAGAATATATTACCTCACACATCGGGATAGGGGTTTACAATATTTATGAAGAGGAGAGCGGCTGACGAAAAACCCTTTCCAATGAAGTTTTACTTGAGTGTTGATATATATATATATATATATATATATATATATATATATATATATATATATATATATATATATATATATATATTATATAACATAATATATATGTTAACCTTACGACCCGTAGGAGAGTATTAAGAGGATATTATAGTGAAGTAGCTAGACATAGGTAGGTAGCAAGTACAAGGCCACTTCAACATCCTCCTCACTCCCACATTTAGTCCTTCCTACATGAAATTACATTTTTTTTTCTTTTTAATGTTTTTAAAAAAAATTCCGATCACAATATCAGAGTATTGTATATCAGTAATTCCTAACTCAAATATTAAGGAAAACAAAATTATTAAAGAAAAGGGAATTTAGAGTTAAAAAAGAAAGAAAAGAGAAAAAGTAATTTTTTTTCTACTCAAATTAATTACAATGAATAATTGATAATGGAATATTAATACAGAATTCATGATCTTGATACTACATAGTATTCAAATTAAGGTAATTTCATATTTTTATAACTCGATCAGACAATTCATTAAAAAAGAGGAGCTACAACCTAATTAAGTTTATAGTACAGGCTACAGGACTCCTTTTATAAAATTTCTAGCACTCATCTAAAACTTCGTGAGTGACTTCACGTTTTGAGTTCCCAACAGACTTTTGGCCTTATTATACTAACTTTTAAACTGCTCCAAAATTACTTAACTTTTACAAAATTAGCGAAATTTGAGTGCGAAAACTATGCGTGATAGAGAAAACCTAAATTAAATCAATTTTGAGGCACATTTTGACAGCTTTAATTTTGTATTGAGTCATATTATCGCTAGGACGCATAATTTCCGAGACATAAGCGAATAACCCCCCCCAAAAAAGGCACCTTCTACCGTCTCATTTTTGTAGGTTAAGCGATACGGATCAATGTTCTTCTAGGTTGCTTGGGAAATCTACCCCGATCTTGTCAGAAAAATTACAATTTGGGCTTATTTTCAAATATCATTATCTCATTTAATTCTTAACGTAGAGTTTTGTACATGAGTTAATTTTATAACTAATTTAATTAGCTACAACGTTTATTATGGATGTATTTTTGATGAAAGGATTTCTTTTGGAGGAAAAGGAAAATTTGACAGAAAAAATTAGATTTGTTGTGGTTTATTGTGACTAGCGCCTTGCCTAAGGGTCGGCTCGATATTTTTATTGATATAATATCGCATTAGAATTTGATTTCCTATAACAATACCTCATTCCATTGAACATTCCGGAGTTATGTGCGCTGGAAAGGTACTGGAGAAAGATAGAGGGTTAAATATGACCTCAAAGGAAACTCCATGCGATACAGCCTTGCCTCACCAAGTTTCATCTCTGAATTCCAAAAATTAAGAGGATGCCAATCGGGTCTTGAAAAACCTGTGTATACATGTATAAAAAATTGTTTTATTCAGTAAGTTATTTGTTAATAAATAATGCGTAAAACATATGTGTTTGTTAATACATTAGCCTGTATTTGATCTCTTGTCTTTATTAAATTCATAAATGTTTTATAATACATTTAATTTAATATGTATAAGTATATGTATTTGGACGACATATAATTTAGTATGCATAATAACACCAAACTGTATTTTAAATTGCTGATTTTCGATTTTTTGTGTGTTTTTAGAATTGAAGATGAATACATAACATCTGAAACAAGTTTTCAATAAAACATGTTTATAGAAGTGGCAAATCATTTATCAATCCCTAATTAAAAAAACAATTATGTTGATAAACCATTGTCTTCTCAAATAAAGAAATTACTTTTTTTGTTTTTTATGTGTTCCTTTCGCCATTTACATAATATAATGAACTATTTGTATATAACTCAATGATCCTAAAGTTTTGTTTTGTAAAAATACATTAATGAAAATTCCAATTAATGCAACCAGAAATTTTATGTTTCTAAATTCCTTATTATTTCTGATTATTTTATTGTTTTATAGCATAACTACAACTGCGTTGCATCGCATCAAGCAAATTCATGTCGTTGTTGTATTCTTGTCCACATTCTGCTTGATAATCTCGATTGGTCTGCTTGATAATCTTGATCTACTGCAGGAGGTTCACCATGAGTTGTAGTGCCAGAAAGGAGAAAAGAAAGATCTTGATAATGTGACTTAATTTTAAATTACTGTTGAATCAGAAGATCTTTAGGACATCGTCTTTTTACCCTCGCTTCAGAATGACCGGGTAACAGGAAAGAGATAGAACCAATGGACTTGTGGTGATTCTGAATTGAAGAGTGAAATCTGGTGTATTTGCCGTGAATGTAAGATTTTACTGTTGGGATGTTCAAGTCGTTATGTACGGTATGATTCGAAATAAACCAAGGCTCATTTACAATTTTTCGAAGAATTTTTGGATCGTGTGGTTTGTATTTTGTATAGGTGTGTTTTGCTGAACCCCAAACTTCTGCTCCGTATGTCCAAATAGGTCTTACGTTAGTGAATGTGATAGTTGTTTGTATCGTCTTATCAGTTATTCTGTTAATTAAATTTAATATAGTTTTCGGAATGTGATAAATTTTTAAAGTTTATAACAGGGAATGTCCTTTGATGGCCGAAAAGTCGAGATAATAAACGTTTCGAAACAAGGAATACACAGTTATATTTTTAACTTTTGTAGATATCAAAAAATGTTTTGTTTTCAAGCCAAGCCTTTAAGAATAATTTATATATTAAATAATTGCTAAGGAAGTTTAACAATCTTGCCACAAACACTGTAATATCATTGGAAATTTGTGATGATTTACAGTGTGTGTGACAAGGATGTTAAAGAAAAGTAACCCCCAGATAATTTTTATAATGAAACGATCAATGAATGACGAAGTAAAATTATACAGATGTCGGGACATGGGGAGGGAATTTTGTAATTTAAAGAATATAAAGATTCTGATGACGAAGAAGTACTTCGAAAGGTCGAAAACAATATTATAAACATGTTTTTTTTTAAATATAAAGTTAAAGATCAATGGGAAGTTATCCTTTACAAATTAATTTATAATAATAATTTTTTTTTTAAAATTAAATATAACCAATTTAAGTGATATTAATGTGAATAGCTCCTGTAATATATTATTTCCGCACATCTGGGCGAAAACTATTTCCTGGAAGGAAACATAAGTCCTGTCATCGTCACCATTGGTGCTAATTGCCAAAGACCTTCCAGCTGGCAGGATAATGCCTCCCGTCTTGGTATTGAGTCTTTCAGGAAAGGAAAAGGACATGGGCAAGTTGGGTCTATTTATCATCACTAACGGCCCTAATAATATCCCAGAGATAATTACATGTTTCTGGCAAAGGACTTCTGTTCTCGAAAGATAAGGAAGTTTTCTCAGTTGGAAAAAGAAAAAAAGTCGGATCATATATAGGGTGTACCGTAAGTTACTGTAAATATTTAAAGATATGATAATAGACTTCATGAGCAACAAAAAAATTCCACAAAGAAAAGCAGGAATTTTAAGTTTTGTATTTTTTTAAGTCAGTCACGTTTTTAGTTGAATATCAAGCGATCATTGAGAAACTATTTAACGTAATTCCAATTACCTTAATTCCAGGATCCAATATGGCTTCAACAACCAAATTGGATCTTGTTAATCTTTAACAGGCCGCATTCATATTAAGATGCAATTTTAATTTTTTTTTCTCGCGTTTATGGTTGTCTAATTTTTCATATAAAACATAGCAATTGCTAGTTTCAGATAAAAAAAAAAATAGTAGAATTTTTCGGTATGTTCCCAACTGGACTGCATCTAAATGAAACTTTTATCATAAAAATAAATTTAAATGTAAAATATAAATTGTAATAAACTCAAATTTGACTTTTTGCTCATTTTTGCATGCAAAAATACATTTTGATTTTATATAAGCAAATAGAAATATTGAATGTTAAAATTGTATGGAACATTTTGCTGTTCCAAACTCCGTCCCCCGACGAGAGTGGGCAATATTGTGCCGATAACCCAGTCCCGACGCCAAGGTTCAAAAAAAAAAAAAATAATCCAGAATCTTTCTACTCACCAAACCATCAAAAATAAAATACAATTATATCTCCTATATTTTTTTTTTTATAAAAAAACAAAACAATTGAAGTTCGGACGCCACACTATTTTAAGGAAAATAGTGAAATCCTAAAAGAAAAATTCATAACAAAAAAACCAAGGAAACATATACCGATATAAATAAATTAAAACAATGATAGAATAAATTTAACAAAAAAAAAAAAGGAAATAATTATTTAATCGTCTTGCTCAACAAAATCATTTAATTAAAAATTCTTAAAAAGACCCTTAAGTCGCAAAAAAAATAATGATAATTAAAAAAAATAATTCAATTATTAACAAAAAAAAAGATACCTGCCGGAGGTAGCTTCGAACTCAGGGCCTCAGTGTGACCCTCTTGGCATAACCACTAAACTCTTTGAGAGACATAGTTCATATGGACATTCCTAAATTTTCCATGGTAAAATATAATAATACCAGAATAATATAATAAACGAAATAAAACAACTTGTTTCAAAAAAAAAATATACATAAATCTTTTATTAACCAAAAAATAAAAACATTAGAAACAAACAAAATAAACTACTCCAGCCGGACTCAAACAAAACCAAAATTATTATCCTTAGTTTAATGTATAAAAGAAACAAAAGAAATAAAATACAAATCTGAGGAATTAGATGGGGCAGCCAGTCCTATTTTCTTGGTTCTTCCTGTTCTCCGGTGGCATCCTTTTTTTTTTATCTCCTTGGGAAATTCGCTATACACTCTCGTATGACTCGAAGCTCTAACTCTTTGGACACACACAAGAAAATATTTGATTAAACCGTACAGAACAGAAAACAAATTCCGCACCTCGGGCACTTCGATCAAAGTTCACCCTTCTCTCGTCCCTTGTCTGCCCCCAGCTGACGAGATCTCTCTAATCCCTGCATATCGCACAGCTGTTTTGGGATCGTTATTAAATTTATTACGTAACTTAAAACTATTTCTAATATTACGTCCTCACTAAGTCTCTCAATATTGGTATTAATAATTACAATTTTTAAAAAAATAATAAAATAATAAGCATAACGAAATTTCAACGTAACAATTTTATTATCAATAGAAAAATAAATTATTCGATCGGAAGCCAGATGAATGTTGAGAATGGAAACTGATCTAGAGAATTGAATCAATTATTTCAGAAATGACACAGGTGTCCTTAGTAGTTTTGAGTTGCGAGTGGTAGGAAAATTTTCTAATGATACTTATATTCCTAAAACCTGGCACAAATACTGCAAAGATTGATTTGCTTTTTTCTCAAAATCGTGAAAATTTCACACCTGTCGTTTCTGAGATAACCGATTCAATTACACAGGCCTACATAATTTATTTTTTTTTGGGTCAAGAGTTTAGAACTGATATTATCTGGGTTTGGGGCGCTGAATCTAAATATGAAATAAGTTTTTCTCTATCATCTCTTCATTTTTTAGATATCAACTTATCCATCGATGTGTTTTTCTATTCAATATATTCAAGCATGGGTGATTTAGCTTTAAATTAATCATCTGTATATCAAGTTAGTTCCTGGAAAATCCGCTAGAAGAAATAACCTATCCGGTAACTGTTGTAACTTTCAATGTTTCAACTAAAGTTGAGGTTAGCTTGCGAGCTCCCTGTGGAGGATGTATCGAAGTGAGACTCACGTGATATTTCAGTTTAGAAAATGAGTTGTTATAAAGTTGACCTAAAACGTATTTTGTGTTTAGATTGTTGTAGAACGGAAATAAGATGAGTTCAACTCATTAAAAGGACCCTACCATCGTAATTACATGAATTTGGCAGTGCGAAAAATTTGAACTTTATTGTTGAAGTTGTCGAAAATTTTCTGCGCAAACGCAAAACTTGAAACCATGTTGAAATGGAAAACGAGATGCTGAATAGTTTTGGATCCCTTGGGCGTGAGCATTAAGGTGTACTAATTAAACAGTTTTCCTGAAAATTTAGTAGACACCAGAGATAAACCAAAACAAGGATTTCATTTTGGTAATAATCTGCGACAATACACCCTTCATACAGCTTTAATGAATTACAGGAAAGAAGATCATGGAACTCCTGCTGTTTAGGCACATTTGTATTTTTTATTCGTCAGCATAAAAATATTTCTACCTTGCATACTTTAATTTTTGGTCAGGTGTTTTTTATGTATGGAATGTATTGATGCTCTCCGAGTAAGATTTCTTGATTTAGATTGTTAAAGGAATAGAATAAAATTAAAAAAAAAAAATGTATATATTTTTTTAAATATCCAGTTTAAAAGTGCCCACTTCCCTGAGAATGGCCCATAATTCACTTTTTAAGTTTAACAAAGTCCAAATCGTAATTTTTTCAATTAAATTCTAAACTAAAAATTAAATCATTCCAGGTGCAGTTATAGGTTAGAATATGTACCTTTCTAACCTATAACTTTAAAATATAATCGAAATTCCATAGATGGACAAAGCTTCTTGAAAATATAAAAAATTCCTATTCAGTAATTTCAACACGGCGTGAATGAATAATTTTCTATTATTATTATCAAGAAATATAAGATATGAAAAAAAAAATGAGTTGGAGAAAATTTAGTGGATTATATATGAAACTGTTGAGCACGCATAGCTATAAGATGCAATCACTGCAGACAAGTATACTCTTTAGCACGGGAGATGTAATATCGCAAACCATCACCAAAGAACCCGATGAAGGTTATGATTATTTTAGAACTTCAAGATTTACATTAATAGGCCTCCTGTTGGGTCCGACGATATACACATGGTACAAGCTTTTAGACAAATTTATCGGAAAGGAAAGAAATTTGAAGACGGTCGTGCAGAAGGTGATTGCAGACCAGATGCTAATGGCACCGGTCATAATAGCCTCTGTGATGTCCGCAGCGACTTTATTAAAAGGCGAGGGTAGAGAAGGAGTTGTCGACAAGTTGAAGAGCAAATATCCTGCCTTGCTTAGGGACAACTATAAGCTTTGGCCGTTCGTACAGATGGTTACCTTCGTCCTGCCTACCAATTTCAGGGTCCTCTTTCAGCAGTCAATTGCTCTAGGATGGAACACATACGTATCGTTTAGGATCAACCAACCAAAGGACAAAAAGGAATAATAAATTTATTTTCGATATAAAATCACGAAAAAAATTAAATTCAGTAAATCGTCATATTTCATTCAGTATAATATACTTCTTCAATGGTAGTTCAATTTTTTTTTTTAACAATAAAGGCTGACACACTCATTAGCAATAAGTAACAGGGCTATAAGAATCCATTCATACCACATATACAAGATAAACGAAAAAACAACAACACATAAGTAAATAAATATCATATACAAAGAAAAAAAAAATGTACATTACTAGTAAAAATAAATAGATAGACAAATAAATTAATAGCAAAATGAGAAACAACCAAGATAAAGAAAAATTAAAATAAGTCATCTTCAACACATTCATATCTATGGTACTTCAAATTAGGGAAAAAATATGAAAAATTCATACAATGATTACTGTATGAATTTTTCATATTTTTTTTTCAGGCTAACGCGAAACATCGGATAAAACGAATTAATTTCTTAGCCCCGTCAAAAACAATGCATTTTCTGGGATATTTTTCAAGAAATCCCCGGTTACACACGAATTATTCGGTTAACACGAATCTCGAACAATTCATAGACAACGTTTGAACTTATTATAGGTACGAATATTTATTAAACAATTCTCGGCAACCCCTCAGCTGAGATGTGTATGGTTCTGGCCACTTCTTCCTGTAAGGTGCGTTCACTCCTTTGCCAAATCTTGGCAAATCAAACGTGCAAAAGGGGTAAGTTTCCTTGGCTCGACTTGGCTTGTCTGTGTTGGAGTCCTCCGGTTCTTGCAAAAAGCGCCACATAAGCGCTAGGGTTGCATCTACAAATTTGTGTATATGTATGGATTATAATTCTTTATTTTATACTTTTAATTGTTTCTGATTAAAATAAAAATAATTTAAACCGAAATGAGCTCGAATAGCCGAAACAGTAGCGTGTGGACGATAGTTTGCTAACTTCTGTAAGCCCCCTATAAACGTTTGCCGTTCAGTTTGGCTTAGGACTTGCCATAGTTTGGTAAAAGTGTTCAAGCACCTTTTAAGGTTTTTATTTCAGTGAATTGCCCATTATTAAATGAGGCATAAAAATTAAATGGAGATAGGGGCACTCCAGCTCGTTACGGTTGATCTGGCTCTACTATTGGCAGCTTTAACTGCTCGATATGAACCGTTCTTCTCTTTTTTGGTTCGCTGATACTCTCAATGGTGGCAGTGTTATGTTCCTTAATTATAATCACCCTGAATGGCCCCTCGTATCGCAGCGGCTCCTTTCCCCTATTGGAAATTATCTTCCGGTAAACAATGGACCCAATTCTTATCGCCCCCATCACGTCCTTTACACGAAGATTTTCCAGCGCTACCCTACTGCGCTTCTCCTTCTCGATTTTCGCGCGGACTTTTTCCCATCGCTGTTCTAATTCCATTCTGTTATTCAACAGGTCTCCCGCGATTTCATTGTTACCCGTTGTATCCCCGTAATTCCTGCGCCATTCCCTTAAACCGAAAATTATCTTTAACGGCGAGAACCCCGTTACCGTATGGATGGAGTGGTTGTACGCCGCTATAGCCTTCCTCATCGCCGCATCCGGCTCCAGCCCTTGTTCTACCTGGTACACACTCAAGTGGTCGCTCCGTGTAGCCTTTCGATTGTCCCTCTACTTTTAGGATGTCCTGGCGTATTAAGATGCCACACTACATCCATTTTCTTCATTTCATCCCTAAGCTGAGCATTATCGAACTCCCTCCCTCCATCGGACGATATTCGCTCTGACACCCCGTAAAATTGGAACCACGTCTGGAGAGCTCTCAGTACCGCTTCCGCCGATCGTTCATGAATCTGGTGTGCCATAGCTACTTTACTGAAGAGATCGATGATTGTGACCCACTTATACCCTCTCCAGGTGAACGTATCCACTTGTAGATCTCCTAACGGTGAATCTGCAGTTGGCGTCTCCTCCTGTCTACCTTTAGGGGAATGTCTATCGTATTTGGTGGTGAGCCTCGATGGTCTCTGTGACGGATTTCTTCATGCCCCACCAGAAATACTTTCGCCGCAGTGTGTACAAAGTTTCGGTCACCCCGCGGTGATTAGTCTTTCCTTGGTGGTACGCAAGCGTCAGCTCTTTCTGCCGTTCCTCGTCTCTCACGCTCTCTACCATTAGCTTACAGCGGACGAAGGTTCGGTCCATAGCGATTTGCTCGGACCGCCATAATTTCTTGGTCTTCTCCCAAATCGTGGCGTTTCCCAGGTAGAGATGGTAAGTCACTCCTGGTTTCGACGCGCCCTTCAGCGCTCTGCAAATTTGGTCTTCTCTCGCTCCTGGTTATAGAGTTAATCCTGCTGCGTCCATATCGGGAGTATTCCACCTTTATGAGGCCCGAAGTTCTGGTTTTCCAAATTATTTGTCGCCGCTTGTCATTGATCACCTCCTCTATTTCTTCCATCTCCGCCGGTCTTTCCTCGGTCGAGCTCGTCTCCCCAGGCGACTCTTCTGCTTCGTTCGGTTCTCTCAAGCCTTGTTCTCCTTCTCTTACGGGTGTCCATTCCGTCCGAAATTGACGCACGTCTCTCGATGGTCCTCCACCCTCTTCCTCTCTGGCATTTATCATGATGGCTCTGGATAACCAGTCCGCGACTACATTTTCTTTCCCGGGCTTATACACTATTTCCATATTGTACTGGGCCAAGAGCTCTTTCCATCGCGTAACCCTCGCTGAGGATTCCTTCAAAGTCCCCACCCATTGCAGAGGTCTGTGATCGGTATGTACGCGGAATCGCCGCCCGAACATGTAGGGTCTAAAGTGGCCAACGGCCCACACTATGCCTAACAACTCCCGCTCCAGGGCGATGTATCTCGTCTCTGCGTCCGTAAGGCGTCTACTGGCGTATGCTACCGGGCGTTCACCGCTGTCTGCTTCCTGGGATAACACCGCCCCTAACGAGTATTCGCTTGCATCCGTGGTGACATTAAAGGCTTTGTTAAAATCCGGATATACCAATACCGGCTCCTCTTGTAACCGCTGCATAAATTTACGGATGTTACTCTCCATGAGCGGCGTCACTATGATCTTTGCTCCCTTTTTTTAGTACTCTATTGAGAGGGACAAGGTACTCCGCCTGTTTGGCACAAACAGTCTGTAATAAATAAGGGTTCCCAGTAGCCTACGAATTCCCTTTACGTCTCGCGGAACCGCCATCTTCCGAATGGCCTTTACTTTATCGTTGTCGGGTTTGACTACTTCTTTCGTGATGGTATGACCTAAAATTTGATTTGGTCCTGCCCTAAGACTTTTGATTTTTCGCTCGATAATTTTAGACCGAAGATGCGGACCCGTTCGAACACACTACACACTACGCAGGTGCTTTGCGTGCTTGGCTTCAGTTTTACTGAACACTAATAGGTCGTCCATGTACACCTGACATATTGTTTCGTCGATTCCCCTTAGAAATTCATCCATAAGGCGTTGGAAACTTATTGGGGGATTCTTCAACCCGAACGGCATCCGCGTGAATTCGTAGTGCCCTCTCTCAAAAGTGAATGCCGTTTTAAGTTGATCCCTGGGGTGCATTCGGATTTGGTGGTATCCCGCCTTTAAATCCAGAGTACTAAATACCGTCGCCCCACTCAGTCTACCCAAAATGTCCTCAAACCTGGGGATCGGGTATTTTTCGTCCACCGTGTTTTCATTTAATTTGCGGTAGTCTATCACCACTCTGTATTTTTCCCCCTCTACTCCCGGTGCACTCTTTTTCTTCACTGCCCACAGGGGGCTGTTATACGGTGACGTACTGTCCACAATTATTCCCTGACTTTTTAGACTGGCTAACTCTTCCCGAATATGTTGCCATAGCGCTTGTGAGTACCGCCTCTCTTTTATATAGGTCACCATCTCCTTTTTCAGCGGGATCTCGTGTATCGTTTTTCTCGTTAGTCCGAGTGTATCTCCCTCCCTAAAGAAGATGTCTCTGTACTCCCTCCTGATCGCCTGCCTCCAGTCCTCCGCATGACTAATTGTCCCTATCCGTGCCCTGCCGTCTTCTATAAGTTTCTGGCACTCGTACCTTCTCGTCCCTATTCTTATATACCATCTTTTCTTGCGGATCCTAACGCGCCAGATTCCCAACAGATCGCATCCGCTAATCCCCTGGTATTCCCGTGGCATCCTCTCTACTATATGCACCCCTAATGTGCCGTTCTCGATTCCCCACCTATTCAATCCTATCTCCGCTTTCCCTTCTACTCTACGTGGGCCACCCAGAGTGATTAGTTTACAATTACATACCTGAATCTGGGGTGCCCTCTCTCCGACACACAGCTCCTCCAGCGCTCTCCGGGTCATGATGGTGTTGGAGCTTCCTGTGTCCACCAGGCACCTCACTCCTCCGACTACTCTTATCATAGGCAACCAACAAGCCTCTTTTGCGATGTTATGGCTTACCAAAGTACGGTTACCTCTCTGCTGGCATTCTCCTCAGATCGCCTCCTCTGCTCTCCAACGTCTGCTTCCTCCGCTCTTCCAGCCGCCTCTGTTTCCTCCGGTTCTTCGGCCTCCTGGTTCGCCACATTCTTCCTCTGACTCGGACGAGCCCGATACCTCCGAAGGTTCTCGCGATGATCCGCTCCTTCTTGGTGAGTCATCTCTCCTCTTTACTCTCGGTACTTCCATGGGTTCCGCTCTAGGTGGGTCCTTTCTCTGATAGAGGTATGGACAATGTCTTGCGATGTGTCCCTCCGTCCCGCATTCGAAGCATCTGGTGCGTGGGCACTGCGCTACCAAGTGTCCGCTCTTTCCACATCCGTGACATTCCCTGCTATCTCCTCCTCTCGTCCTGGTCTGGGGCCTGCCTTGACCTACCCTATTTTCTCCAGGTCGACGGCATGTTCCCAGGTCGCCCGTAGGTTACCTTGGTCCATCCGACCTCTTCTACTTCCATCCGGGTCTCCTCCTCTCTTGCGCTGCTGTCCACCATTTCATGCGCGCATTCCATGAATGAGCGCTCCCCTAGAAGCGCAGTCCCCTTGGTCCCAGTTTCCTTGGCTAGTTGTACCTTTAGGATGGTGGACACAAACGCCATCCTTCCTGCTGCCTCGGCCGCACTCACCGTCTCTCTCATCTTTTCTGTGATTTGGTTAAATTTAGCCAACAGGGCTCCGGCGTACTGTCCTTTCGTCTGCTGGGACATTTTTATCTTCCTGAATAGCTGCAAGATATCTTCTTCTGGTGTCCATCTGCCCCCGCCATATGCCTTCTTAAACCTCTCCTTCACCACCGGCCACGGTGTCTCCTCATCCGCCTGTATCTGGTTTAGAATGCTACGTTTGATTCTACACACCAGGGCCGCTTTCAACGCTTCCGCGTCTCCAGGGTTCATCTTCCGTTAGTTTGGCCTCTATTCGTGCTATTAGTCGGTCACCTCCTTTTATGAAGTGATTTAACTCACCTATGTTCCCCGAGAAGCGCTCCACGTCTGATACGGAATTTTCAGGTCCCGTGACGTAGCCACTCTAATCTTCATCCATTCCAGCGCCGCCGCTAGCGTGTCTTGGGGCTATGGCGGAATGTTCTGCACGTTCAGGACCGCCAGTTTCAGCACTCCTTCGCTGGTCATTACTTAATTCCTTTTCCGTGACGTCTTTTAAAAGAAATAAAAAAAAATCTTATACGAACGCTTCGTCCCGGGTTTCGGCACCAGTTAAGCGTCAGCAACTCCAAACATAAAAAAAAAAAAGGAAAAGGTTTAAGAAATGACACACACAATATCCGAAATAAGACTAACTTTATTGAGGTTTTAATTCTCCTTTTATACATTCTGACTGTTGTTTAGAGCCGAATATGGAATTAAGGCTAATAATGCTGCACTCCGGACCTTAACTTATATATTACTAATATACCCGAGCGAGAAATCTCGCATTAGATGTCCATCCTTCTTATCCCTAATATTTGCGAAGTGCAAGTGATATTTGAGAATATTTATTAGTATAAACAATATAATATTACCTAGCAAGTTTATTTAAAACACACATTTGGCGAAGCTATATAGTTTTTTAATGACTATTTTGAAGTAACAGTTTATACTTAATAAGTAATTAGCTTGTCCCACTGGAAAATATCCCTTCAGTCTAACAGTTAAGACTCAGCTATATAATATAATATTAGGGTCAGACATGAGAAAGAATATATAGTTTCCAACTTATTAAAAGGTTTTTGTGCGAAGACTCAACTTGCTTGCATAGATATGAAGTTATCATGACAGCGGCACGTACGCAAGATGGCATAAGGCTCTTCAATCTTGATCTAAAAGCGATAGGTTTTAGGAATTTAAAAAACAGATCCCAATATGTTCCATGAGAAAGTTCATGATCTTGATGTCGGCTTCGAAAACTTTAAAACCCAACTTATCCCGCCTCAATCCGCCGACTCCCCATCGTCGAAGCTTACCTCCCAATTTTTGCATCACTTTTATTCAAGTCCTAGTAAGAATTTAACAATGGAAAGTAGGATTCGTCATTTCTCTATGAAATTCTCTTTCTTTTGATACCTCACTCATCAAAATCCATCGCTCCAAAATCATTCGAGAGTCGGAAAAGGGATCTTTAGTATTTGGTACCGTTTTTTATTTAGAAACGATAATTAATAACATAAAAATATTTCTTAATATTGCTTATTATAATTAGTTATTAGAATATTGTTTATTAAAATTAGATAATAGTTTTTTAAATTGTTCACTATAGCCCTCGTCGAAGAAGTGAAAATATTGGTGTAATATTTCGTTAGTACGTATTTCAACCGTATAATGAATGAATGATTACTATGGTTAATATAATTATATTAAAAAAAAACAAACTAGATAACAGATACAGGAAAATAAATGTAGCCATTCAAATTTATTCAATCTAGGAATAAGATCACTTACTCATGGAGCATTCAATGGAATACTATACTTTCTTAAGCCTCCCTCCACCTTTTTTATTCTTTAATTCCTCTACTTGCTTGATCCTATAGGCTGCGTATGTGTCCAATCCCTGTGATATAGACAGGCAAAATAGGACCCTGAAATTGAAGGGTAAGACGAAGGTAACCATCTGTACGAACGGCAAAACTTTATAATTTTCCCACAGCTTGTCGGAATACCGGTTCTTAAGATTTTCAAAGATATCCACGTCCAAAAAGTCGATGTGTTCGAATAAAGACGAGATGCCGAGTACCCAGGCTATCACCAATGGTGTCATCAGCATCTGGTCCGCTATTACCTTCTGAGCGACCGTCTTGATGTCCCTCTTCTTACCGATGAACTCGTCTAGAAGCCTGTACCACTGGTACGTCGCCGGGCCCAACGCTAACCCAACAAATGCCAACTTCCCAGTTCTGTAGAAATCGTAACTATCTTCGGGTTCTTGGATGAGCTTTTGAGTAATGGCATCTCCCACGGCAAAGAGGATTGCTGACTGCAATGCTTGCACCTTATGGGTATGCGCGTTCAAAACTATTTTGTACATTCCCATAGCTATTTTAAAGGGCATCATTTTTGCTGTCTTGATAATAATAACAATATTGCAAAATTATCCCATCAAAAAATACTGAATAGAAATTTTTTCATATTCATACACATTTTTCACATATTCAAAAAACGTCCATCTTTTACATAACCTTTCGCATATAGAATTTCGATCACATTTTAAAAGTATAGGTTATGAAGCCACATCCTAAACATCTTGCACCTGAAACATTCTAATTTTGAATTTAGAATTCAAATAAAAAAAATTGAGATTTAACACTTATACTCGTGTTTTATACATGAAAAGTGAAATTTCCTTACACAGGCATTACATTTTACAGTGTGAGTGAATTTTCTAGCATCCATTTTCAGCAGTCATATGTCTTCGGATCCAACAATTAACACTATATTTTATTCTCGAAAAAGTAAATTTTTAGGCGATAGTTAACAGATCTTAGGCTATGGATAGTTAACATTTTCTTAAATTTCAGCGGTGTCAAATCCCAACTTATCAGCAGAGGAAAAAAAAAACTTTTAAAGAATAAAATTTTCATCAAATTGAGGTTTTTTTGTGTTTTTTTTGGCGAATAAAAAAAAAAAAGAAAATGTTTGTCGTAAAATTTAGGCAAAAATGAAAAACCTAAATCAAAACGTTATGTGCTTCTTAGTTTCAAATTGTGACCGACGAAATTGTTTTCAAAGATAGTAATAAAATTAATAAATCAATTTGTTTGATTTGCTTGGAATATCTTACTCTTTATACGCATATAATTATAAAAATCTGGTGCTATAATTATGTGAGCATAAATAAATTATATTACCTGAGGCAAAACTCAATACATTCGACTTGTATACAATTTTTAGGCGGGTTTTTTAATACTCCCTTCCCAGTGCTCTGATTATAACTCGAGTTTCTTACAAGTTTATATACTAATTAAGTATCTATATTCTTTAGCTGAACAATTTAACGACACTTGTGTATGAAGAATTTCAAAGAGAGGCTACGCCTATAAAAAATAGGAGAACTAAATATTCGACATAAGGCGCAAAATAGGGAGCAAAAAGCCGTCCTATTCCGTTTCTTCCTAAGAGCTAACATTTCATAAATAAATTAATTTGAAAAAATGAGTTAGTTGAAGATGTTCTCTCGGCACATAGAAGTTCTCAGTAATCCAAAGAGGTATGATATATAATCTACTCAGAGCGCACTCTGTTTGATAGGGACAAAATATTTCTTCGAATAATACACCTGCTGCCCTCTGGGCGAGATATAGGGTTCGAAGGATAAGGCCCAAACTTTTGGATTAGATGCAGAAAAGCGGTACTGATCTACCAAGTCAATAATAACTGAAATATGCACGTTCATGCAAGAGTAGAATCGAGGATCTCATTTAGTTTACAACTAACTACAGTTGAGTTCACGAAAATTGAAGCTTGAGACCCGCAATACATGAGAAGCTAAGTTGCCGCTCAGATTACACCAGTCCTATTGACCTCTGTACTTCGAAAGTCGTTGAAATCATTAAGAAATAAATTTAATTATGCCATTTTATGCAATTGATTAAACAACAGGTTTGATTAATTTAGAATTTATTGCACATATTGGGTTTGTTTACATGATTACTACCTCTTAATAAATAAGTTTTACGGAAGTCTTAGGTGGGAACTCCACCCCGATGTTTTATTTTTTTGTTTTGTTTTATTGTTTGGGCCAATGAAAATTTCTATAAACAATCAGATTAGTTATACAACCAAATAATCACAATTCACTTTTCAAATCAACTCTCTATTAATTCTAGTTAATATTTAAAAAAAACATCTGTTATTGAGATTATAACATGACTGAAATAGTGAGATCACATATTCAGGTGGGAATCTTGGCACTGTGAAGAGAATAGAAAACCACACCTTAAAATACCAATAACCAAAAAATAGCAAAATTTGCAGATATACCACTTTTTTATTGCACTGACAATATGTAATATTAATAATTCTCGAAAAGACTCCCACACGTCAAAAAATGGAAGTCCTAGTTCACTCACTACTAACGAATGTAATATTAAATGCTAATCAAACATAAAAAATATCATTGCAAACAAACGAAAATATAACATTCATATAATTAAACAAGAATCAGACTTAAACAACACAATTGAGCCAGATATAAACAATGAGCACGAATCAGAATAAAACAATAGACAAAAAATTTTAAAAAACTGGTAACGGTGGAGATGCCCTCAACGAGCATGTCACGAGAAGGGAACACCGCGCCAAACAACCCCTTCAACGTAAGCTTCTAATTCGGTGAAGTCCGTCCTTCGTACAGAAATGATAACAAAGAACACGGTTCTAAGCTTTACACGAAAAAGGCCAAGAGGGCTTTTAGCCTGCATTTAAACATTATTTCCGTTTTAGTATTTTTTACTTAGTAGAATATCGATTTCTGTTGTACATATTAATAAATGGTTTATAAATTATAACTGTACCAAGCATTAAAAAGCTTAATAAAAACCTTTAATAATAAGGTTTTAAGGTATGGTTTTACCGTAGAGCCCCTGTGACACTGAGAAACAAACCGTTGGATCCCCTGACCCAGGATCTGGCCGAGAACAGCAGGAACAGCCTGACTCGTTGATTTCTGCAAGTAAAGGTAAAGATGAAGTAAAATTACTCGACTCTAAGCCTAAAAACTGGAACATGTAGAGTTTTATACTTGCCTCCCTCACGTTTATTATCTGCGCCATACGTAGGAAGGTAGTAACTATGAAATGACAATCCTTCAATTCATATTGTTCATGTGGGTCTGATTTAATGATTGATAAAGTAAAAATCAAAGACTAACACGTCTGCTATTTTCTCTCAAGATTGCGGATAACAGTCTAGCATTGCTAAAAACCTTTTTACAGCTCTAAATAACAACAATAAGAAGTTTCGATTTAATTGGTTAAACCGATATTCTATGAAAAACGAACGAAAAATCTGAGCTTATGATCCTCCGCCAATTTGTTTTGTTTGAGTTGAGGTCATATTTTCACTACAATACGAAATTGAAAATATCAAAATGGCGGCAGTGGGGAATAAACTTGAGATACCCAAAATACACTTCTCTAACCGATTCAATTCACAAAAAAATATTCAACATTCTACACAAGTTACCACCTATAGCGACATCGGTTATAGCGACTAACCGGCTATAGCGTCAGGTCCCTTGAACTGGGTATACGTATTACATGAAATTTTAACTGGATACAACGACATCGCGTGTGATGACTTAACGGCTCTAGCAACTAGTTTTTCCTTCAGCTAGGGGGTAAATACATCGGTGTTAACATTTTCAAGGAAGAAGATGATGAGCAGGAACTTTCAATTTGTACTTTACAAAAGTTTTTAATAGTAAAAAATGAGCATCATCAAGCAGGGTATTGACGCTATTGAGCCTAAAATACCTTATCCATAACACCTAATACTAAATAAACAGACGCTCAAAGCAGTCCTGCATAACTATATTTTATTTTAAAAATTTAATGTTTTATATATATATATATATATATATATATATATATATATATATATATATATATATATATATATATATATATATATACTGGAATTGGAAGATTCCAAACACAAAGCCTCAAGTCTCTAAAAAATAAGGCTTTCTCGACGGTTGATTTTCAAAGATATGATTTTTTGGTGTATGTCCTGATGATGCCTGAGTTGGCAAAAAATTGATTGGCTAGTTGTTTTCTGGTATTTTTGAGACTTGAGGCTTTGTGTTTTGTAATATTTCAATTGTTTTCCTGCAAATAAGTTATGTCTCTTTTTGAGTTTTTGCTCTTTTATAGTTGTATATTTATGGGTCGGAGTGGCCGAGCCGTCAGCCTACCGGAGGCAACTCACATAGGCCGGGCGTAGGAGGGATGATCCTACCCCGTGTACTTAAATTACGAATCTCGGTGTAGTTTTCCAGGCCGTAAAATAGCCGCCCGGAGGTTTGGTCCATGGACGATCTGCTTCGGAGAAAGAAATATAGGTCCTCGTGCGATTGCTGACTCCGAACAGCCATAATCCGTGGTTCTTGATCGTTTTGTCGCTTTTCTTGAACCCGAGTGAGTCGGTGGGAATCCATAGCCTTCCGCTGCATCATGGAAACGATTGTTCGTAGCAACGTGAGTTTGGGTGACACCCTCCAGGCTGTCTGTTCTCCCGCAAGCAATACATGTCTGTATGAATGCCATATCGCGCGACCAAAGATCTCTATGTTCTATAATGCCAACCGAAAATATATATATATATATATATATATATATATATATATATATATATATATTTATATATATAATAGCGATAAATGACTTTTAGTTGAATATATATCTCTATTGAGACAGAGAAGACAGGGACATATTGAAGAGACAGGCTAGGATTTGGCGAGAATCCAAGCTCGAAACCTCGTTATATTTGGTCTTCCTGGATATAGCCGTGTCCTCTTCTGCGGTCCCCGTGTCCTCTGCCTTTCTGCTCCCTTCACTCTTCCTTAATATCTTGTAATCTTTGTCTTCTTCTCTTGTATAATCTTGTTCGCAGTCTGATATTATTTTTTTATCCCGTTTTTTTTTTATCTAGCGGTTGGCGCCTACAAGACTGAAATGTCTGTGCGTTTCTAAAATGCGAAAAACTCGATTTTGTAGAAAAAAAAAACTACTTTAAAAGGTAAACTTAATTTCGTTTAAGACAATTAAAAACTATAAAATACATTAATTACGTGCTAAATCAACAACTTGTAGACCGCTATCATAATTCGAATAAATTTAATTTCGTTATATGTAACTTAAATAAATGTTTAGTATTTAAATAAAAAATAAAACCTGCTTAAAAAAATTTAATAGGGTATAAATAATATTTTAGACATAATTATAACAGGTTATAAATAATAATAAAAATAATATTTTAAGCCGATTTAACAATACAGTTATTTCCAGCGTTTCGGGCCGTCAGCCAATTTTCAAGTTGGGGCAGAAACAGTTCATTGTACATTCATATAAACATTACAATAAATTAAAATATAATTTAATAATATACAGATATTCAACATCATTCCATGCTATTTGGCATGTATAATAATTTTTAAACTTTGAATTTACCTTTTTAAAGGTCAATATATTTAGGAATTATTTAAAATAAAAAATAAAACTTGAAACATATCGAACTAAATCTCAATAAAAAAACAACATAACTGTCACAAGACTGTGGTGGAAGGTTATTTTTAGTTGTCAATTACAGCAAACAAAATGGCAAAAATCGATTATTACTATTAAGCTCAAAATATTTCTCCTCATGTAAAGCCTGTACATGTTCTTAATAATTATTAAGAAAATTAACATGTTCAGCCTTTCTTCATTTTGAAATCGAAATAGAGGCTAAATGGAGGAGGCATTTTCCCTTCAAACTAGCGCATGCGCAATTAATGTTGCTTCTTTAAGTTGTTTAACTATAGAAGTTATTGTAAATCAATTTGAAGAGGTTAAATCGATTTCATGCATTAATATTATTATTTTTTTTTTAAATAAATGGTGAGGTTTTTTGAAGAGAGTTGCGGTTTCAATCAAATGTTTCAGTTATTCAGAGGGCATCCAAGGAAATTTTTAATCGAAAAAAAATTATATATAACTTATAAGTTACGACCTTACATTTTATATTTCGCAATCTCGGCACCATATTGATGTCTGAAAGGTTGAGAAAGAAAGTTAGATATATCAGATCCAAAAAATATGAGATAATCTAACTCGGATGCCGTAGATAATTTTACTAAGCTATAATTTAAATCGTACAGATTAATCTCAAATATCTGTTGCGATCAGAAACCATTTCTAATTATATAATATGAGAGAGATTTTTTGAATGAGGATTTAGGAAGCAGTTTATCGAATCGAACAGATGTCGACTGCTATCCTCCATTTTGAAATCGAAATAAGAATGAAATTCGGACAACTAATTAAAAATATAAGAAAGAAAAACAAATTGAAAAAGCGGGCAGATCTTGTACTTTATATCACTGAATAGCCTCTTTCAGTATCATCATGAGTCCAGGCAAACAAGACCAAAAAAGCCGAAATAGACGAACAAATCATGTTCTTTTGATCCAAAAGTTTCAGGAATAAACGGCCCTTGAATAACTTATAATAAAGTACCATCGATTTTCGGAATGGTAAAGGGCGGGAGGAGGAGTTAAAGATCCCTTTTTTTCGTTAATAACTCGACAACGGTACCTACCACAGAAAATACATACATTCCATAAATATAAACAGAAAAAATGAACGAAGGTTAAATTTCCTACAAATTGGTAAAAAAAAAAGCTGTCTCGGCTGACATTCACAATTTCAAGATTCATGATTGGACGTTTTTAAAAACATATAGATAAAATATAAAGTAGTATGGATAAATAAAGTAATAGCCCACAAAGAACGGAAATGATCAAATTGCTAGCAGAAGCATGAAATTAATCTTTTAAATTCAAACCGCTGTAGCTTTCGACCAATTAACGATAAACGGTTCAGTAAAAATATATTTTGAAGAAATTTTAATCCTCTAAAACTTTTATTCTGACGATGTTTCTCTGAGAAGAGTGAGAAGCTAGAAGGGCGAGTTTTACGAAAAAGATTAACTTATTTTTACCGCTAGATATCTCGGAAATTAAAACAGATAGGAAAATATTATTTCCACCAATTTGCAGTGAATTTAATCTTCTTTCAGTTGGCAAAGGAATATATTTGCATTATTTTCTAGTTATAAGCGAAAAAACGAAAAAAAAAAAAAGAAGAAAAAAAAGAATGGTTAAATTTCCTCCACACCCTCCGCCATACCAGAAATCTCAGGGATCTACCTCTCACATTCCTGAAACTTTCGGAGCTACATTATTTGATTCGTCTAGTTTTTTTTTTTATTTTGCCTGGACTACATTATTTTTTAAATACCTAAATAATATATTTATTATAAAAGTAAAATCCGCTGATACTAAGTTGTGATGAACTTATAATATATTATATTAACTCATATACTAAGTTGAAATATATATATAATACAAAGAGCAAAAATCCAGCATCCTAAAAATTTATACTCAGACCGTAGATTAAAAAGTTGTGGAAGTTGTTCTGGAAGAGGTGAAATAGAGCCGGCTTATATCTCTCTAATATAAGTTTGGAAATGGTCCCCCCTCGCCAGGTGTCATTAATATTCAGCTCGGAAACCTAAAAGCCAACCAGGACTTTTACACAACTCGAAAATTGTTTTCAAAATCTAGTTGTTAAATGTTTTTCTCTCTCTCGGAGAAGTACGATGTACCTTCGCTGCTGATGAACCTTGAAATTGAGGTTCGATTCTCGGGGCCGTTGAGGAATATTTTTTAAGAGGTCACTTAGCCTCATAAATAAAAATGTAACGGCCTAGTCCGTAGAACCAAATCATTGAAAAAGTTCTGATATTTAAAGGCAGAGAATATTTTGTGACAAAACTTAAAAAATAATAATAATAAATAGAAAAAAATAAAATACTTCAATAACTTAGAAAAGTTGTTGTATAGAAAAAAAAGAAAAGCCAAATGATTACAATGTGGTTTATTATTATCAAATAGTTACATATCCAAAAAAAAAATAAAAAAAATATTGAATAATTAATAGTAGACCGTAGATCCTATATGAAGGAATAAGATTCTCCGAGAGGTGGTAAAAAAAATGGATCGCAAATAGTAAAAACTATTTATTAGAAACCGGCTAAATAAACAAGATACGAAAAAAAAATAATGATATATACTGTGAATGATATTAAAATTTACAAAGTTTTAAAATTTTTAAATTTAAAATTTTAAATAAATAAAAAGAAAAAAGTAATGAATTTGTAAAATGCTATAAGATTAAACTGATAGAGTAATAACAATAACTAAAAAAAAATAATAACAGTAATAAATAAGTAAAATTGGGAAATTATAATATAAAAATAAATAAAGACAAAATTTAGTTCCTTGAAGCTCTAAGTGTGGTAAAGGAGATATGGGTTAGTCATAAAAATATATAAAAGTATTGAAAATAAAAAAATAAATTCAAAAGAACAAATGTAAATAATAAATTAAAACAAAAGTAAATATGTAATATGGGCAGAGGAGAAAATAAAAAATGATCAGAATCCATGAACAAAAATTTGAGCTACAGTGCCATCTGTGGGGGTTAAATGAACAAAAACCTTGTATATACAAAGGAATGTATATGTAATCCTGATAGAAAGTTTTCTTCAATGTCCTTACACAGCTGATTATCTTAAGAGTATAAATTATGGGTATGATAACAAGAATTAAAACTTTAACAATATGCTTTTAAAATAAAAATAAATAGGGATAAAAATAAGAGATAATAATGAAAATAAAGTGACGGAATCAAACTGAAAAGAAGATGACTAAATTGTACAGGATAGACAAATTTTATGTAAAGGATTAAAATGTAATTACATAGGTAGAAATTAAATACTGGAGAAAAATGACACTTAAAAAACAATAACTACCTGCAGTGGGTAAATAGGTAGGCCTCCAAAAAAATAAAAGACATGCAAAGTGGGTCGAAATGTCGGTTTCTAATGAATAGTTTATACTATGTATGATCCATTTTATTTTTTTACCGCCTCCCAGACCATCTGATCCCTTAACAAAAAAAAAAAAAAAAATAGATTTTTTCCTAAAGTCTATCGTTTATGATTTCCTTCTATCTTCATCAATAGCTGAGGTTTGGGCGTATGAATACTTTAATTGGCAATTTTGAAACGAAATGACGCATGGTAATTTCGAGTTCCGAGGATCATTCTGTGTGACTTTTGTGCCAAATCTAAAAAAGATCGGCCAAGTAGTCTCGGAGCAAAGCCGCTGAAGGCGAACGGACGATTCTTTTTTTATTCGATTTTTAGATTTTACGTATCTTGAAACGTAAAACCTTAAATTTTGGGGGATATTAAAATTATAAAGGTTCATTATTGAAAATAATAAATCAAAACAATACGGTTATTAATAAGCAATACAACGAATGGCAACTGATGATGAAAATTATTGTGAAGAATAAATCCATCTTTAGGATTCCTTTGTGTATCCTTACTTCATTCGTAGCCGGAGATTCAGAGAAGAAATATATCATTGCTAAGATATTGCCAACTGACCTTAGTAATTATAATGTAATAACTCGAGTTTTCCTAATATCAGATAAAAGGCTGTTTGGCAACAGGGAAATTCCTGCGATGTCCTTAATTACCCGCGCCCTAGTTCAAACTGATCTATCTCGCCATAGTAATCTCCAATATAACTCCTTAGAACTGTTACAGTAATCTCCAATATAACTCCTTAGAACTGTTACAGTAATCTCCAATATAACTCCTTAGAACTGTTACAGTAATCTCCAATATAACTCCTTAGAACTGTTACAGTAATCTCCAATATAACTCCTTAGAACTGTTACAGTAATCTCCAATATAACTCCTTAGAACTGTTACAGTAATCTCCAATATAACTCCTTAGAACTGTTACAGTAATCTCCAATATAACTCCTTAGAACTGTTACAGTAATCTCCAATATAACTCCTTAGAACTGTTACAGTAATCTCCAATATAACTCCTTAGAACTGTTACAGTAATCTCCAATATAACTCCTTAGAACTGTTACAGTAATCTCCAATATAACTCCTTAGAACTGTTACAGTAATCTCCAATATAACTCCTTAGAACTGTTACAGTAATCTCCAATATAACTCCTTAGAACTGTTACAGTAATCTCCAATATAACTCCTTAGAACTGTTACAGTAATCTCCAATATAACTCCTTAGAACTGTTACAGTAATCTCCAATATAACTCCTTAGAACTGTTACAGTAATCTCCAATATAACTCCTTAGAACTGTTACAGTAATCTCCAATATAACTCCTTAGAACTGTTACAGTAATCTCCAATATAACTCCTTAGAACTGTTACAGTAATCTCCAATATAACTTCTTAGAACTGTTACAGTAATCTCCAATATAACTCCTTAGAACTGTTACAGTAATCTCCAATATAACTCCTTAGAACTGTTACAGTAATCTCCAATATAACTCCTTAGAACTGTTACAGTAATCTCCAATATAACTCCTTAGAACTGTTACAGTAATCTCCAATATAACTTCTTAGAACTGTTACAGTAATCTCCAATATAACTTCTTAGAACTGTTACAGTAATCTCCAATATAACTTCTTAGAACTGTTACAGTAATCTCCAATATAACTTCTTAGAACTGTTACAGTAATCTCCAATATAACTCCTTAGAACTGTTACAGTAATCTCCAATATAACTCCTTAGAACTGTTACAGTAATCTCCAATATAACTTCTTAGAACTGTTACAGAAATCGTAGCCTGTACCGGGAAATAGGACCATCAACTGGTAAAAAAATGATGATATCGCTGTGACTAGTAAAACTTTTCAGAACGTGGTCTGATTTTAATTTAAAAAAAAAAAATTGAAAAAAACTTGAATTATTTCACAAGCTTATTAGTCTAAACACATCTCTTATAAACAAAAATAAAAAAACGCTGCAAATTATTACACAATGATTTATAATTTCCAAATACTTATATTTCAAAAATATCTGGTGTGTTCACTCACACGATTTTCCTTAAAGCAAGCAGGTGAGAGGGCGAAGAGGAAAATGTTGGAGACGCACTTCACTGCGAAAACGAAAAAGGAAAGACAAAGAAGACTTGCATTTATATTTTCTTGTTCGTATTAGGCCATACATAAATTCTCTTTAGTGAAGTCAGATCCGGTACAGAGTAATTTTGAGGGACAACCGGCGAATATTTCTCGTTGAAAACCTAAAAATGCTAACCCTAATCATCAGATTATCTCATCAATAGCACCATAATATTAAATTGTCATCGGGTTTATGTATTTGTACAAATAGATTGAAACCTGGGAAAGTATATAAAAAAAATAATTTTATTTCAATCAGAACATGTATTTTCCTAACCGCTGTATATCCTCATGAATAGAATTAATATTATAATGAATTAATAATAATAAAGTATTATCGCAAAAGAAACCATTATTAATAAGTGTCAAATTAAGTTGAGTCCTGGAGGAAGTTATTTCCGTAGGTTAAATTTAATCCATCGATCTTAGTCCTAGATTATGCAGCCCCTTCAATAGTGCATGCCTTGCACCAGCCAGGGAGAACATGCAATCGGTTAATTACTACATTCAATGCACCATCAATGTCTTCCGAGGAATGCAAGGACGCCGCTTCTGCCTCTAAAGTAGGAATACGCAGGATAAACACATTAGCTCTCCCCCCCCCCCTTCCCATCATCAGATATCTTTGTTAGCTAACCACTTAGTTATTAGAACCTGAAGGAGGAATCAATCAAGATGGTAATTTGTAGTCATGAGTTGATTCAAAAGGACAAATAAGAAAAAAAAAAAAAGGACACTTTTCTTCTTTTTTTAATGTGAATTCTCAATAAAATATAATATAATCTCATATAATATAATATAATCTCAATAAAAAAAAAGGACACTTTTCTTCTTTTTTTAATGTGAATTCTCAATAAAATATAATATAATCTCATATAATATAATATAATCTCAATAAAAAAAAAGGACACTTTTCTTCTTTTTTTAATGTGAATTCTCAATAAAATATAATATAATCTCATATAATATAATATAATCTCAATAAAAAAAAAAGGACACTTTTCTTCTTTTTTAATGTGAATTCTCAATAAAATATAATATAATCTCATATAATATAATATAATCTCAATAAAAAAAAAGGACACTTTTCTTCTTTTTTTAATGTGAATTCTCAATAAAATATAATATAATCTCATATAATATAATATAATCTCAATAAAAAAAAAGGACACTTTTCTTCTTTTTTTAATGTGAATTCTCAATAAAATATAATATAATCTCATATAATATAATATAATCTCAATAAAAAAAAAAGGACACTTTTCTTCTTTTTTTAATGTGAATTCTCAATAAAATATAATATAATCTCATATAATATAATATAATCTCAATAAAAAAAAAGGACACTTTTCTTCTTTTTTTAATGTGAATTCTCAATAAAATATAATATAATCTCATATAATATAATATAATCTCAATAAAAAAAAAGGACACTTTTCTTCTTTTTTTAATGTGAATTCTCAATAAAATATAATATAATCTCATATAATATAATATAATCTCAATAAAAAAAAAGGACACTTTTCTTCTTTTTTTAATGTGAATTCTCAATAAAATATAATATAATCTCATATAATATAATATAATCTCAATAAAAAAAAAAGGACACTTTTCTTCTTTTTTTAATGTGAATTCTCAATAAAATATAATATAATCTCATATAATATAATATAATCTCAATAAAAAAAAAGGACACTTTTCTTCTTTTTTTAATGTGAATTCTCAATAAAATATAATATAATCTCATATAATATAATATAATCTCAATAAAAAAAAAGGACACTTTTCTTCTTTTTTTAATGTGAATTCTCAATAAAATATAATATAATCTCATATAATATAATATAATCTCAATAAAAAAAAAAGGACACTTTTCTTCTTTTTTTAATGTGAATTCTCAATAAAATATAATATAATCTCATATAATATAATATAATCTCAATAAAAAAAAAAGGACACTTTTCTTCTTTTTTTAATGTGAATTCTCAATAAAATGCTAACAAGAAAAATGGATGCGCGCTATTAAGATAAAACATATATACAGTTTTTCAAGTTTACAAAAATAATATTGCTAACATCTAAATGAAAAAAAAAAATATCTGATGTGGACAACACACGACTTCCTTGTACGCCTATTAAACTATAAATCGGTGGCTCAAAAAGTGATCCTGAATTTGGTTACTAGTTTCCGAAGATTGCAGTATCTCGGCGTCGCGACATCCATCTATTGACACACACACACACAAATGGGGAGGAAAACCAGTATTTTGCACTCAATTTTAACACTTAAAACAAGTAATAAAAATTTTTAATTGTATTGGAAAACAAATTGCATTTGTAACCTTTATTACCAAAACATATGATTTCTCTTTTAATTTAAATATAATTTTTGATGTAAGCTTATTATGAGCTTCAAGTAAAGTACCCTTTTCGGCTCACGAATCTTAACCAAAATCTAATAAATACATTTGTATCGATATTTACCAAAGTCCAAAGTCCTATTTACATTAGTCCTATTTACCAAATTTGAGATGTTTTACATTATATTTTAATATAAATTTTGATGAAAGTCTAATATGACCTTCAAGTAAAGTACCGCTTCCGGTTTTCCAATTTAGACCAAAATCTAGTATGTTATTTAAGTCAATATATAAATTATAAACACTAAATTTGAGAAATTTTGTATCGTATTTTAATATAATTTTTGATGGAATCAATTATGACCTTCAAGTAAAGTACCACTTCCGGTAATCAAGCAGTGACCAAAAAGTGAGGTTCACAACTAGATTTTACAACAATCCTAAATACGAAATTACAACTTACTAAAGCTAACCGTTTTTGAGTTATGCGAGATACGAACGTACGTACGTACAGACGCCACGACGAAACTAGTCAAAATGGATTCAGGGATGGTCAAAATGGATATTTCCGTCGAAATATGAAAACCGAAAATTTTCGCGATTACAATACTTCCTTTACTTCGTACAAGGAAGTGAAAACCGTGACGAGCAGAGCTTTGTCATATCTGAAATCTAAGTCTTTAAAAATTCAAAGTTGAAAACATCAAAATGGTTGGGATGGAATAAAAAAATTGATGCATCCAAACGGCACTTCTCTAAAGGTGACCGACCCTACACTATCGGTATTACAAGAGACCAGTGGAGGACAGAAAAAAAATAATAAAACAGCATAAATATATTGTATGCAAATACAAAAATATACAATATAGTGTGTGCAACTACATCTGTATAGTGTAATACTAGGAAAAGACCACTAATAATTTGAATCAATTAACATATTCCTAATAATGATCAAAAATTTCATCATAATGACATAGATGAAGGAGATAGCAAATCAATTAAGGATCCATTAATAATTTTAAATAATGGGTGTGTTTTTCGTATTGGTTTATTCATACTATTAATTTTAGGTTTTTATACCTTGCAATATTAGATACTACAATTATAGTTAGTAATAAATATATGATTACAATTATAATTACTTGAGCTGCTATTATGTTAAAAATTTTAATTAATCTAATTGTTTCATTTATGGATAAATTATTACATCAGTATATTTTATTATATATAGATAAAAAGATACTACTGATGATTATAGTAATAAATGTGCCCATAATTATGAAAGTGGTCTAAGTCAAAATTTAAAAAAAATGAATTTATCACTTATTTCACAGGACATGATTTTAAACTAAATTTATTCAATGTAATTTTTACGATATCTTCAAAAATGAACCTTTAGATAGTAGTTGTAATTATAACGTTATACGGAATTCATTTAGTGTTAATTATGAAAGTGGTCTAAGTCAACAATTTAAAGAAATTATATAAACATAACTTAAACTATTATATAAACCTAAAAGAGGAAGACCAAAAATATACGAAAATATTCAATTACTTCCATTATACAACACCACTAGACCAGTAACGGAAGAAAAACATAAAGATCTTATGTGTTTACTACCATACCACACATCCCTCCATTTTTTCAGGAACATTTTAAAAATCTTAAAAACTCAAAATTATGATAAAAATGATTAATAAATGTTTATGAATTATTTCGTTAAAGTTGTTGTTTCAAATTAAAATCACAATTTTTTATTACTTTAAGTCAATTATAGGACATTCAGTTAATTTTGAAAATGGTCTAAGTCAATTCAAGCTTTAAAAACAACATTTTCCTATGAAATTCACACAAAATTTCATATCTATAATAAATTTCCATTAATCAAGACTAATAAAATTATAAATTGAAATGTCGCATAAAATAAAAATATTTTTTAATTTATTCAAATGCGATTCATTAAATATCTGAAAACAAGAAATATATGAATTAGACCACTTTCATAATTATGGGCACAAATGATAAGATGATTAATGAAAAAAACGTTAAAACTGCATCATTCAATCCTAAAAAATCCTTTTAAAAAAACCTAAAAAACCATGGAGGAGAAAAAAGTTGAGAAACTTCCAAAAGGCACTTCTCTAAAGGTGACACTACACGATCGGTATTACAAGAGACCAGTCGAGGACAGAAAAAAAAAACCCCGTCGTGATGGAACGATGGCGTTAAAACTGCATCATTTAAGCCTGAAAATCCTTTAAAAAAAAAAATCTAAACATCAGATAGGAGAAAAAAATTAATACACCCAAAATACACTTCTCTAAAGCTGACCCTTCACGATCGGTATTACTGATGTTACAAAAGGCCAGTCGAGGACAGAAAAAAAACAAACAAAAAACCGTCGCACAGTGGCTCAAAACGCACTTTTTCCGGGCAAAACTCCGCCCTGGTCGTTCTATTTATGATAGAGCAACCATCTCAACGCCATTTTACTCCTAAGTAAGTTCACTTTAAATGTTTAGATTATCAAATTTATAGCTAATTTTTATGTAATAAAAACCTATAATCCTTTTTGGTTATATCAGAAAAAAATTTGCTTACTAATTAATTCTTATTTATATCAATATTTTCTGTATTTCCCAATGTTTTTAATTTTTGTGATTTTTCCAAAAATGTCGTCAAAATTATAATTTGGTTACATATCTCAATATATCGATAACATATTGATTTGCGAAGTGTGCGTAAAATTTTAGTTTTGTTTCTAAATTTTACCATGAAAATTATAAAAATATACGTCATTTTTTACGCTTCTGGCGAAGTGTAACGCGGATTTTCCTATAGACATTTTTTCAATGAGTAGACCAAAAAAAAATTGTCATAGAAAAATAGTTTAATCCATAAATTAAGACTTTCAGTAGAAAAAACATAGTGAAGTTCAGCCCCCAAGCGAGATATAGCTACAAAGCCATAGTGAAGTTCAGCCCCCAAGCGAGATATAGCTACAAAGCCATAGTGAAGTTCAGCCCCCAAGCGAGATATAGCTACAAAGCCATAGTGAAGTTCAGCCCCCAAGCGAGATATAGCTACAAAGCCATAGTGAAGTTCAGCCCCCAAGCGAGATATAGCTACAAAGCCATAGTGAAGTTCAGCCCCCAAGCGAGATATAGCTACAAAGATAGTGAAGTTCAGCCCCCAAGCGAGATATAGCTACAAAGATAGTGAAGTTCAGCCCCCAAGCGAGATATAGTTACAAAGATAGTGAAGTTCAGCCCCCAAGCGAGATATAGCTACAAAGCCAAAGTGAAGTTCAGCCCCCAAGCGAGATATAGCTACAAAGATAGTGAAGTTCAGCCCCCAAGCGAGATATAGCTACAAAGATAGTGAAGTTCAGCCCCCAAGCGAGATATAGCTACAAAGCCATAGTGAAGTTCAGCCCCCAAGCGAGATATAGCTACAAAGCCATAGTGAAGTTCAGCCCCCAAGCGAGATATAGCTACAAAGCCATAGTGAAGTTCAGCCCCCAAGCGAGATATAGCTACAAAGCCATAGTGAAGTTCAGCCCCCAAGCGAGATATAGCTACAAAGATAGTGAAGTTCAGCCCCCAAGCGAGATATAGCTACAAAGATAGTGAAGTTCAGCCCCCAAGCGAGATATAGCTACAAAGATAGTGAAGTTCAGCCCCCAAGCGAGATATAGCTACAAAGCCATAGTGAAGTTCAGCCCCCAAGCGAGATATAGCTACAAAGCCATAGTGAAGTTCAGTCCCCAAGCGAGATATAGCTACAAAGCCATAGTGAAGTTCAGCCCCCAAGCGAGATATAGCTACAAAGCCATAGTGAAGTTCAGCCCCCAAGCGAGATATAGCTACAAAGATAGTGAAGTTCAGCCCCCAAGCGAGATATAGCTACAAAGATAGTGAAGTTCAGCCCCCAAGCGAGATATAGCTACAAAGCCATAGTGAAGTTCAGCCCCCAAGCGAGATATAGCTACAAAGATAGTGAAGTTCAGCCCCCAAGCGAGATATAGCTACAAAGATAGTGAAGTTCAGCCCCCAAGCGAGATATAGCTACAAAGCCATAGTGAAGTTCAGCCCCCAAGCGAGATATAGCTACAAAGATAGTGAAGTTCAGCCCCCAAGCGAGATATAGCTACAAAGCCATAGTGAAGTTCAGCCCCCAAGCGAGATATAGCTACAAAGCCATAGTGAAGTTCAGCCCCCAAGCGAGATATAGCTACAAAGATAGTGAAGTTCAGCCCCCAAGCGAGATATAGCTACAAAGATAGTGAAGTTCAGCCCCCAAGCGAGATATAGCTACAAAGCCATAGTGAAGTTCAGCCCCCAAGCGAGATATAGCTACAAAGATAGTGAAGTTCAGCCCCCAAGCGAGATATAGCTACAAAGCCATAGTGAAGTTCAGCCCCCAAGCGAGATATAGCTACAAAGCCATAGTGAAGTTCAGCCCCCAAGCGAGATATAGCTACAAAGCCATAGTGAAGTTCAGCTCCCAAGCGAGATATAGCTACAAAGATAGTGAAGTTCAGCCCCCAAGCGAGATATAGCTACAAAGATAGTGAAGTTCAGCCCCCAAGCGAGATATAGCTACAAAGCCATAGTGAAGTTAAGCCCCCAAGCGAGATATAGCTACAAAGATAGTGAAGTTCAGCCCCCAAGCGAGATATAGCTACAAAGCCATAGTGAAGTTCAGCCCCCAAGCGAGATATAGCTACAAAGCCATAGTGAAGTTCAGCCCCCAAGCGAGATATAGCTACAAAGATAGTGAAGTTCAGCCCCCAAGCGAGATATAGCTACAAAGCCATAGTGAAGTTCAGCCCCCAAGCGAGATATAGCTACAAAGCCATAGTGAAGTTCAGCCCCCAAGCGAGATATAGCTACAAAGCCATAGTGAAGTTCAGCCCCCAAGCGAGATATAGCTACAAAGCCATAGTGAAGTTCAGCCCCCAAGCGAGATATAGCTACAAAGCCATAGTGAAGTTCAGCCCCCAAGCGAGATATTGCTACAAATGTATTTTTGTAGGGTATTTTTTTTAAATTTGATATACCTATGCAATTAAGTAATGTGATAGCTAATGCTAAAATGATAAACTAGAATGTCAGATAAGATGGAATTAATATTAAGAATAAGAAAAATTCTGTCCCGAAACGCGATATAGCTATTTTTTATTTTATTTTATTTTTTGATTAATTATGACTTTAACTAAACTTTTGACGAGTGCAACTCTTGAAGGAGAGAATAGACAGCTTAGTGAATATCTGCTTATCTTCAGGTGGGAATAAATCGGAATCGTTATTGAGCCATTTTTCAAATACTTACGAGGATTGTTCAGAACATTTTCAAAGGCTATCTGAAGAACTTAATTTAAAATTTCTAAACAAATTCAAAGCGAGAAAGTTAGATTGGAACGGAATGACGGAACGTTTTTTGCAATTAAACGTAATTGGTTAAACAATAGTTGTCATGAATGGTCATACATTTTAGAGAGAAATCGATTGCAGTTTCATCTAAATCTACGGCAGAAGGTGATGAACCTGAAGGTAGGCGGAAAAAAAATTGTTTGCTACAAAAAACAACAACAAAGAAGAGCATAGGAAATAGCCACATTTTCAAGAGATGAAATTCAATTAGCTCGTGAATACAATCTTTTTCAGCATAGTGATGGTAATGTCGCAAACAAATAAATAGCCTTATAGAAGAAGTTGATAAAATTGCAGAAGAACCTGCAAAACGTAACAGTAAAGACAACTTTAATAAAGAAGAAGCATTAGCACGATCTATCGATGCGAAACTTTGGAAATTTCGAAGTAAATAATGTTTTTACTAAGTAAGCCATCAGTTTCATTTAACCATGCTGGACGGGAAAGGACAACATAATATTTTGGTTACTCCTTCGTCTGCCACTTGTTCCATTTGCGGCTGTAAACCTTCTGATATGAACGATTTATCCCATGTGAAAAAATTTGGTGCGGTGCGCGCATCACACAACTTTCCCTTACTCTCCTATAATAATCTTTTTAATACAATTTTAAAGAGTTCACATAAACACTGCTTCTAATAAACTCAGCAGCATACACATATTCTCCCACTTAAGTACAATAAAAAAGTTTTTTAAACAATTTTAGTACAACAATCCTGTACACTACCTATATATTTTAACATTGCCAAGTTGCAAATATATTTTAAAAGTTTCTGGTTTAGTTTCCATGGAAACATTTTCTTTCCATTAAATAATGGAGTAAAAATTATTAAGTTAATTTCCACTTATGTATTCTTAAATTACTTTATTACAGCTACAACAGATTGGCGGATTGGTGGGAGGAAGTTTGGTCGCATCCGTCTCCTTTCAGATGCGCTTGGTTACCCATCTAGGGTCTTGTGCTCCTCATAAAATACCCTGTATCATTGCTAATACTGGTCCGATTTTTGTGATTCTTTTATTATTTTTTAGATAATATAATTACCTTTCATACAATACTACAAATAATTTAGCGAAGAATGCATACTTTTTAAGCTATACGCAAATAAAGTATTCTTTTCATCATAACTTTTTTCCCTGCAATTCCTCGGTGATTTACTACATTAATGAAAAGTTAAAGACCTGTATGAAGAATAATTTAGGCAAGTTTCATCAAAATCCTTTGAGCCGTTTTCGAGAAAATTGTAAAAAAGTGTAAAATCGATGATATAATAGCTATTTCCGGGTAGTCCGATGCGCTGTATCTTTGCTAATACTGGTCCGATTTTGATGATTCTTTTATTGTTTTTTAGATAATTCAATTACCTTTCATACAATTCTACACATAATTTACCGTAAATTGCATACTTTTTATGCTATGCGCAAATAAAATATTTTTTTCATCATAACTTTTTTCCCTGCAATTCCTCGGTGATTTACTACATAAATGAAAAGTTAAAGACCTTTATGAAGAATAATTTAGGCAAGTTTCATCAAAATCGTTAGAGCCGTTTTCGAGAAAATTGTAAAAATGTGTAAAATCGATTATATAAAGTTGCACTTCCGGTTAATCGATTTTGACGAAAATGTTGCTGTAACATCACATGCAGGTACCAACCTTCAATACGCAATTTCAGTATCGTATGACTTTTCGTTTTTGAGCTAGACTGTTCACATACACACAGACACACAGACCATTTTGCGAGACTTGGTCATTTGGACTCAGGAGACCTTAAAACATGTATTTCCGTTGAAAACTCGAATTCGAAAATCGAATCGATCGAAATACTTCCCCTTACTATATACTTCGTATATAGGTAAGGGAAAGTAAAAACTATAAGTATGCCCAAACACAACTATATATGGGTTTTCCACTTTTCATGCGTATATCCATTTCATGGAGTGTTTTCTTCACGTATCCAACCGACTAAAATTTAAAAGTGGAGTGCTAGAGCAGATTATAAAATAAAAATGGCTGAAAGGGAAAAAAAAAACACAGTAAAAAAAGGCTTGAAAAAATACCTTAGTCTGATGATAGATGTACCAAAGCAAGGGTTTGGTACTTCTAATCATGGAAATAAAGCTAGGAGATTTTTTCGAAATTGGAGTATTATATACAAAATAACTGTGATTGATGTGTGGGTTAAGTGTTGACACATCTAAATTTATTATGAAACGGCAGAATTGTTTGTTTCATTATACCCGTGGTTTGTTTCATTATACCCGTGGTTTTACATACCAATTTCAGTAAACAAAACATTGACGCACGTGACATCAGCCTCCCTACCAATTGGAATGATGTCTGAGGAAGCTCAAGAGTCTCGAAATAAAGATTTTAAAAGATTCTGTGAACGTAATAGCAGGAAATGTTCAAAATAATACAGAAACGAAGATATTGTAAATAATTCATAGGTATTATTGGATCCAGTTATTTCGAGAATCAGAACTGACCATGATAAACCTTCATTTTACCATCGAAAATATCTGATGTCAACAACACATGACTTTCTTGTACTCCTATTAAACTATAAATCGTTGGCTCAAAAAATGATCCTCAATTTGGTTACTAATTTCCGAAAATTGCAATATCTCGAAAACGAAATTCGGCATCGGGACACCCATCTATTGACACATACTCTTGTTTCCGTTATTAAATGTCGTTTTTTTTTTCAGTTGGTAACTAGTTTCCAAGAGATTTCTTCGTGTTCCGTGACAACATTAAAACTGTCAATATCACTAGATAAAGCATTAGAAATCGAGTTTCGACATTTTAAGCGGAAGAACCCACTTAACTTATATCTTATTCTCCTGCTACAGATTTGTTCATCGCACAAATGGGGAGGAAAACCAGTATTATATGCCCAATATTAACACTTAAAATAAGTAACAAAAATGTTTAATTAGAGTATAAACAAAATCGCGTTGGTAACCTTTATTACCGAAACATATGATTTCTCCATTTAATTTTAATATAATTTTTTATGTAAGTTTATTATGACCTTCAAGTAAAGTACCCTTTTCGGCTCACCAATTTTAATCAAAATCTAGAAAATACATTCATATTGATATAAAAGTCCTATTTACTAAATTTTAAATGTTTTACATTCTATTTTAATATAATTTTTGATGAAAGTCTAAAATGACCTTCAAATAAAGTACCTCTTCCGGTTTTCCAATTTAGACCAAAATCTAGTAAGTTATTTAAATCAATATATAAGTTATAAATACTAAATTTGAGAAGTTTTGCATAGTATTTTAATATAATTTTTGATGGAAATCAATTATGACCTTCAAGTAAAGTACCACTTCCGGTGATCAAGCAGTGACCAAAAAGGGAGGTTCACAACTAGATTTTACAACAATCCTAAATACAAAATTTCAACTTTCTACGGCAAACCGTTTTTGAGTTGTGCGAAATATGAACGTACGAACGTACGTACAGACGCCACGACGAAACTAGTCAAAATGGATTCAGGGATGGTCAAAATGGATATTTCCGTCGAAATCTGAAAACCGAAGATTTTCGCGATTACAATACTTCCTTTACTTCGTACAAGGAAGTAAAAAAAAGCAAAAAACCTCCTGTAAGTTCCAAGAGTGGAAGAAGCTATAGAGTCAGATGAGTAGCTACTATACAGAGATTTCAGGTATTATCGTTTTAATAGTATTACATATGATAATTAGATATATTAAATTGCGAAAAATGAAAAATAAATACTAAATTAAAGGTATACTTATGTTATAATTATAAAAAAAAACCTATATTGCGTTTCGGGGGAGAATTTTTATGATTTTTAATATTAATTCCATCTTGTCTGACATTATAGTTTATTATTTTAACAGTAACTATCATGTTTTGGAAAACAATGGACTTTACTTTAAAGAGTAGTATTCAATAATGTTTAAAATATGTAATCTGAAATAAAGCCATAACTAATGCACAAGGACTTTTCTTAATCAATTGACGTTCGCATGATGGTATAGAAGGATCAATCCCCAACAAGGACTTTATATATATATATATATATATATATATATATATATATATATATATATATATATATATGTATATATGTATGTATATGTATATGTATGTATATGTATATGTATATATATATATATATATATATATATATATATATATATATATATATATATATATATATATATATATATATATATTTACGATTTACGGGATATTTACGAATACAAAATTATTGAATGAATAAATCAATGATAATAATATTTTTAACATTGAGTTGCGTTAAAGATCATATAAAATATGCAGTTACCGGTACTAAACAGGAAGAGATCTGTAGACTCTAAAATCTCGAAGTGATTAAGGTTTCACTTACCTGTAAAAAAAAAAAAAATAATGATGATAATAATAAAAAATAAAATAGTTAAAATTCAACATGATATAAAATATATATATTATTTAATTATTATATAATAATATTATAAGTAGACAAATGCTACTGGAATTGTTCGTTGTTATTATTCTTAAAGGACTAGAAGCCCCAGAAAAAAAACTCTTTAAATTTCATTACAATATTATTTTTCTATTAAGGTATTACATAAGAAAAATTAAATAACAACATCAGATTAAAAATTATTTAGATTTGTTTTATTACTCTTATCAAAAAATTATACCAGGTCTATTGAGCCCAGTACCGAGGACACTCTTAGAGATAAGTGTTCTTCAGTTGCTGAAAGAAAGATTACATCTCTTTTCATCAGCTTTGAAACACCTTCTTGGTTATGAATAAAATAATAACGTTTTCTTTTTGAGTAATTCAAGGCATCATTTGAAATTAAATTTATAATTATAATTATCAATTATAATTGTTTACGTCAGAAGTAAACTTTCGTAATTTTTACAGGAGAGCAATAATAAGTTTCAGATCCCACTGTATTTCTTATTGTGGATAGGGGAACAGCTCCTAGATTTCGTGGCCTGCCCCTCGTACTAAATAAGAGGCCGGGATCTTCCCCCCTTCCTCCATGTGATATATATATATATATATATATATATATATATATATATATATATATATATATATATATAGAGAGAGAGAGAGAGAGAGAGAGAGAGAGACGAACCTCTACATATCGAACATGAAGATTCCTTGAAAATGCATACATAGAAATTAATTTATTTTTGTTTTCGCGCAAAATAGCTTCTTATATATTTTTTGTCATCACGTAATCTTGTTTAGAAGCCATACTCTCTACGAGAAGGCCAAAGTTAAACTGAATTTAAAATGAAAATTTCACTCTATGTATGGAAAGAAATTCAGAGAATTTCGCTCTTGCCGTAATTGCTTCTTCTTAAAGAAGAGCTTCCCTGAATATCTTCTTTGCAAAACAGTGGAACATGTTTTTTAAATTTAATTATTACCCAATCTTCTATAAGGACCCTGTTTGATGACAACTAAATTTTTTATTACTTTAAATAAAAGTAAAACATTAAGGACATTTTGTTGGATATATAGAAACTTTATTCGATGTACAGAATATTTTTGTCTAATAAAAATTCAAGGTTCCTAAAAAAAAATTTCGATATATAGAGATGCATAGATGAGTATGTTTTACTCCTGTGGGTTCGGGGATAGAGTAGACCCGCAGTATTTACCGCTTGTCGTAAAAGGCGACTAAAGGGTCCGTTGACCTCTTTCCTTTATCCCACCCAGTCTCTCCAAAGTTCCTTCTTATCCTATTTCATTACTCCTGAATTTCCTAATCCTCCACTGCCTTATGGGTTAGAACGAAAGTTCAGAGGCTAAGGGAGTAAACCCCGACAGAAAATCCCGGTCCTTCAGGTTGGGGGTTGGGCGCTGGGCCAACAACCCGGTCCTATAAAAACATATTGTTACGAAAACACAAAGAGAAAATAGCCCGACTGTTTTAAGGTTAAGACCGACGCTTGGAAATGGACTTTTGCATATCGAAACATGGAACGTTAGAAATATGTTTCAGCCAGGAGTCAGTAAGATGTTAGAACAGGAGCTCGTGAAGTATAAAATAGATATAGTAGCCCTGCAGGAAATAAGATGGAAGGAAGTGGACATAGTGACTCTGAATAATTACACTCTCTTCAACAGTGGCAGTAAGACTAATGTGTTCGGAACGGGTTTTATGGTAAGGAACATTTTTAAACAAACAGTAATTGATAACGAGGCAGTCAATGATAGAATCTGTAGGCTAAGACTGAAAGGAAGGTTTTCAATTTATCTACAGTGAGCGTGCATGCACCGACAGAAGATAAATCAGAGGAGAAAGATGAATTTTATGGAACACTAGAAAGGGTTGACGGAATCCCGAGATACGATGTGAAGCTTGTGTTAGGAGATTGGAACGCCAAAATTGGGAAGGAAAGTGCTTTCCATCCAGTTATAGGAAAACATAGCAAACACGATGTTTCCAGTAATAACGGGATACATCTGATAGACTTTGCTGCATCTAGAGGAATGAGGGTGAGTGACACCTTTTTTGCTCGCAAGAATATTCACAAGGAGACCTAGGTTTCTCCAGATGGAAGGACTCGGAATCAAATGGACCATGTATTAGTGGATAGCAGGCACGCGAAAGATGTACAAGATGTCAGTAGTTTCAGAGGTGCTTGCTGTGATTCGGATCAGTTTCTAGTTAAGGCCAGGTATAAAATGAAAGTAGCCTCATTCCCAAGAGCCCGAGGAGAGAGGAAATCGATCTTCAATCGAGAAAAACTGCTAGCTGAGGAGACACGAGATCTATTTAGGACGAAAATTGAAGAGAGATTAGAGAACTTAAAAAATACCGAGTCAATTGAAGAGAACTGGAGTGACTTAAAAAACGCATTGAAGAATGAGGTGTTAGGGAAGAGACATCAGATAAAGAGAAATGATTGGTATGACAAGGGATGTGATAAAGCAGTTAAAGAAAGAAATGAAGCTAGAATGAAACTGATACATAGAAGAACGAGAGCCACCACAGAGGACTATGAAAGAAAAAGGGTGAAGGCAAAAAAGCTTTGCAGAGAAAAAAAGAGGGTTAAAGAGAGAGAGAGAATCTTGAGAAGATATAGCAGGAATTCGATATAAAGAACAGTAGGAAGTTTTACCGGGGGGTTAAAGATATTAAGACAGGATATGCACCAAGGCCCGCATTTTATAAGGATGAAGGTGGAAACAAGGACGTTTTGGACAGGTGGATTAGGTATTTCCAAAACTTGCTGAACGTAAATAGGATAGAAGATGGTAGTGGTGTGGAAGAGCAGTTGGAAGAATGGAGTGAGGAGGGAGATGATGAAGAGGAAGTGCCACCAGATCAGGAGGAAATAACGGAAATAATTGCATCACTGAAAAATCATAAGGCCCCAGGTACTGACGAGATACTGGCGGAATTTCTCAAGTATGGAGGACAGGCGGTAATGTCTCATATATATATATATATATATATATATATATATATATATATATATATATATATATATATATATATATAAATTGATATGGGATATCTGGACTCAGGAAAGCATGCCAAGAGAATGGAGCAAAGCTATTCTTTGCCCAGTTTATAAGAAAGGCGATAGAATGGCATGCGAGAACTATCGCGGGATTGCTCTGTTGTCGACTGTGTATAAGGTGCTTTCCATTGCTATTAACCGGAGGTTGGTGAGATAGTCTTATGATGAGATGGGATTACTGGAGACTATCAATGTGGGTTGAGACAAGGGAGATCTACAACGGATTTAATTTTCTCACTGAGACAGCTATTGGAAAAGTGTTACGAGCATAAGGTTAGTTTGCATCACTTATTTATAGACTTCAAACAGGCATATGACTCGGTAGAAAGAGAAAAGGTGGCTAGAGATATCAGGTCTTTGGGAGTCCCATCAAAGCTGGAGAGATTAATTGAAATGACGTGGAAGGAAACCAAGTTTCAGGTAAGGGTTGGTGGAGCCCTATCAAACGAGTTTGAATTGACAGGCGGGCTGAAACAAGGTGACCCAATGTCACCCATAGTATTCAACCTGGCCCTCGAAAAAGCGATAAGAACCAACCCCGGAGGAAATGTCTATAACAGGCTGACCCAACATATGGCGTACGCAGACGATGTAGTCATGACAGCGCGCACATTACCAGCACTGTCAGGAGCGCTAGAAGAGTTTGAAGCGGCAGCAGTGAGCAAGGGCCTAAGAATTAATGAAAATAAGACAGAATATATGAGGACGTCAAGGACACAACTAGGTAGAGAAGAAGAAGTGTAAATCAATGGACACGACTTCAAGCACTGCAAGAGCTTCAAATATCTAGGATCTCTAGTAACAGAGGAAAACGATATAAGTACAAAGATCAAAGCAAGAATAGCGGCTGGTAGCAGATGCCTTTTTGCGCTAAATAAAATGCTTAAATTCCGAGCATTGTCTCGATCTGCAAAAATCACCATTTGCGAGCTCGGACAACTTTTTGGCGAGCCTAATATTGTGACCATTATCAAAGACGGAAGATTGCGGTGGCTAGGCCATGCGCAAAGGATGTTGGATGAGAGGCTACCAAAGAAGATGATGAATGGCAGGCCAGGCGGAAAGAGATTGAGGGGAAGACCGAGGCTGAGGTGGTTGGACGACGTGGAGGCGGCTTGGAGTGAGAGGATGGCGAAGGAAAGCGGAAGAAAGGCAGGAATGGCTATCAATTCTGCGTGAGGCCAAGGCCCAACTAAGGCTGTACTGCCATTTAGTTAGTTATATGAGTATGTTTGTATGGGCAAATATATCAAATGGTATTTTATATTAAAAAATAAATGCAATGCAAACCAAATTAAATCTACCGGACACCTTGAATAAAAAAGGTCCAGCAACTCACATCATGGTGCCCTGAATAGTCGTAATCTCCTTGGAAAGAGCTATTTCAAACTGTTATAAAAGATGCCATTAACCCGCCTCGGACAACAACATCAATTAATTACAGTCAATTAATTAGCACGGGCCCTATATGTAAGTAATTAACATATAGTATGCTGTAACAATAACTAACGCTATCCACTGCTGATACTGATCGGCCTGGTGATTGATGGGACCGAGCTGCAGCAACCTCTAGCACTCCACCTCGAGGCTCTGCTAAACGAATTCTAATGCCATCAGTTCTCTGCTAATACGATCATGATTACAGTCCGGGTCGGGCCTGCTTCAAGATGTAACAGCTTTGGGGTCTATGTGTGGGAATATCGACTAATAGGAAATTGATCTAAAGATATCCTCCACAACAGGAAAATTATTGTTTGTTATTAACGATGAATAATATTCTATCAAGTACGGACTTAAAAGAATGACATTTGAACTGTTTCTTTGATACACCTACTTAATTAATCATTGCAACATAATTTTTGCTTCATTTAATCCCATTTTAGACGTAGGCGATATTAAGAACATGCGGTGGGCGATATTGGGAACAGTATTTTACAAATAACAAATACTTGGCAGTCGCAAAAATATCTTGACATATCGTCTTTGAATTCGATTAAATTTATTTGCCTATAACAGATTACAACTATTTCTAGACAAAAGGAAAATGGATTTGTCCTGGAAGACCACAACACGATTCGCGATCGAGGTATGGATATAAAAAAAATCGCTATTTTTAGAATATATCGAAATAGCGGTTCGATATATCGAAAAATATATCGATATCTCGATACATCGGCCCCGATATCTTTAAACTTTTAAAGGGATACACACATATCTATATTTCTGTGCCGATATAATCAAGATATTGTTTTTTAAATATCGATATTTCATTGCCGATATCATTAAAATGTGGTTTTTATTAAGTTTATTTACATCAGACATTAAATAATAAGAAACAGACAATTTCCTATCCACCTTTGGATACGTTTAGATTTTTTTTTTTTTTTAATTTGATAAATGAGTTAACGATATCTAGAAAAATCTATATTTCTCTGCCAATTGAGATATTATTGCTATCCATATTCTTCCATATTCGTTATAATTGAGATATTTTTTTTATTAAGTTCATTTCCAGCAGGATTTAAATATCAAGAAATAAGTATCTCTTAACCTTCCTCCAATTCGTTTAGACGTTATTTAATTTTAGAAAAAAACTAACGATATTTTTGCACCGATATTATCAAATATTTTTAACCGATATCGATATTTTGCTTTTTACATTCCTTAAAAAACACAACCTTTATAGATAATAGAAAGTTTGTATGTGTTATATGTCGAATCCGACGTCTCTGTAAATTTTTTTTTATTTTAAAAAATGATGTTTTTTGATACTTAAATTTCAATATCGATAATACGACACATTGAGAAAAAAATATCGACATTGTTTTTTTAAAAAATCGATATTTCTTCAACATCCCTAACTCAGGGAATGATCACCACATCTACTCCCATTAGGCTGACGAGTCTCACATACTCCCGAGGGGGGGAGGGGAGGGAGATAGTCGCCTGGAGAATCTCGGGTAGTGCGGCTTTCCCCGGTAGGCGGTCACTCATCCAAGTACTAACCACGTTCGACGTTGCTTAACCATAATTACGTATTGCAAGTGCCTTAGCCTGCATGGTCATCTCGTAATTAGAACATCTCCAGAATTCATATTTAAATATCATACACTTGACAATACGAATTAGGTATCTGTATATTGAAAAAACATAATATGTTGTATTTTATACTTCAGGTTTACACTTCAGAAGGCACTTAAAATACTGCGATTTTATTTGTATTTGTTCACAAGGAAATCTAGCCGAGAGGAAACAAGGGATTTCCATTTGACTAATTAAAGCTAAAGAACATTAACACTAAGATGGCTAAGGCTGTTAGGAATCGATTAGGTAGGGGGAGGGGGAGGGAGAGGGTATCCAACATCTCTAATCCTGGCTCCAGAGCTAAATGTCCTAGAAACTACTAATACAGTATTTCAAGCGGCACCAGGTAATCCTCACTAGTTCCTAGTTCTGCCTAGTTAGGAACCAATGAACAGGAGTGGTCAAGATTAATATTTAATTTAATTAATATAGAAGAGCAAAAACTCAATAAGATACATAAAATAATAGCCTTAATAATAATAAGCCTAGATTCTCTAAAATATCCCTAAAATAAATCACGACAGAAACAATAAGATCAACTAAATGCAGACAAAATGCAGCAAATCACACATCAACAGTCTAAAAAGACACATCAACCAGGGACATTACCTCACTCCAATATATCTACACCCATACTTAAGACGTATGAATATTGAGTGTGGATATTTTCTATAGTAGTAAATTGGGCGTATGTTTCAACAACGCTGCAGCAAATTATTAATGATTTTATTAATATGCAAACATATATACATATATAGGAGGGGATAAAAGCGTTTGCAAAAGTGCACCTGCTTACAACCCCAAAGGTTGTGTGCTCGAATCCGAGTCACGGGATTCTTCAAGCATCACCCTTCTCTCGGTCATATGCACGTCAGTCGACTGGAGGCAACTAACACGGACCAGGCGTAGAAATGATGCTCCTACCCTCAATACCTTGATCGCAAATCGCCTCAGGATGTCAATTAGCCTCCAGCGGTTTGGTCCATGGACGGCCTGCTTCGAGGAGAGAAATATAAATCCTCGAGCGCCTGCTGACTCCGAACAACCATGAGGTGTGGACCTACACAGATCTATCACTGTCCTTGAACCAGACCGTTTGAATGTCGGTGGGAAGGACATTGCCGAAATGGCTCCAAAGGGACTGGTTATGGAGCTATGGGTAGCCTGCCGCTGCACCATGGAAACCATGGTTTCTAGGAACTTGAGGTTGGGTGACCCCTTTCCAGGCTATCTGTGCTCACGCAAGCGATAAAATGTCTATAGGAAGACCATACCGCGCGGCCAAAGATCTTCATGGTCTATAGTGCCAACAGAAAAAAAAAAAAAAAAATATATATATATATATATATATATATATATATATATATATATTTTTTACCAATTGGTTTTAGATTCTTTCAATTGTGTTCACTAATTCGTAAGTTGACTGTTATTTCAATATCAAAAGGCTATTGTTAGAAATGCGTACTAAAAGATTCTTTCTTTATTATTTGCCTGTACCCCTCTCTCATGTATATGTTTAAACATATATATATTTTTAGGGATTGATATTATGATATATTTTTTTCTTTTCTTTTTTTTCCCTTTTGTGGTAACCCCATAAAAGGAGAATTTATTTATTGAATATATGTACCATGCCTTTTAGAGGCATACTGCAAATATTGTTATATGTATATATACGCGTGTGTGTATTGTTGTTATAGAAATCTCAGCTCCAGACAGCTCAAATGAAACACCTGCTACAAGATGTCAGATGAGAGTTGGCTCATTGCCTAGCCCGGATTTGGTCTAGACCAGTCTATAAGGTTCATAGTCCTCATAGAGCCAATGCTTCTATAACAAACTATAATTATTTAAAGAAAGCTATGATTCAACATCTCAATGGGAGAGAATAAAAAATTAGGTCGTGTACAAAAATATAATCGAAATCAGACCGTCCGCAACTTCTTTATTCAAATGAATACTCAATAAACTGTTAAAAATATGAATAAATCAATTTTCGATACTTTGTCAGTTTCGAGTTTTATTCTTACATCGAATATACAGAATGAAAGGGACACAACTCAAAATCTTTTTTTTTTTTTTTTTTGTTAAAACAAACATTAGACAGAGGTTAAGCTCTATATAGAAGAAGGTCGCTAAGTATTTCCTCGAACACATTTTGCCGGTAGATTACCTATTGTGTCTATTGTTTAGGCCTAATATTTTATCGCTGGCTGCTCTTTGGGATAATAGCGGTGCAACTATTATGATTTCGGACATTATTTTGAGTTGTGTCTCATTAATTCTGGATGAGCAATAAGTTATCTGGGTCCGTTCTCATGATACTTCAATTTCGCATGTTATGACTCAGGATATTTCTACATGCCTCTTATTATTATGGAATTTGTTCCAATTTTTGTATATATCATTGGTGAGTACACTTATCATTAGTAAATAGTGAATGGCCTAATTATTTACACTTAATGTAAATTTAGTGTTTACTAAACACTACTTAGTTACACTTAATGTAAAAATTCTCAAGTATATTACCGTCCACATTGGCATACATTGATGAAAAAAATCCTAGCTTACACTGAAAGTAGCACTAGCAAAAAAAAAGTATAGTATTTTAAAAAAATTAATGGCATTCAAATTTTTGAACTTTTCCAATGATTAGGAGACATTTTCAAGAATATGTCTCCAGGGAAAACGACAACTCAAGTTGGTGGTACAAATGTTACCACTGATTTCAGTTGTAGGTTCAGTTTGACACAAATTCTCTGGATTCCAGTGTAATACAGCAACATTATCAGATATTGTATTGTCCAAGGTCAGAGAAGTTCAGGGTTACCACCTTAGAAAACGAATATTACCCGAGATAATAGTGGTAACATACTTGAGCTCTCATTTTCGCCATTTCCTGAACACATAACTTTTTGATGACGTCTTAACCAATTAAATTAGGGATTGATAAATTATTTGCCACTTCTATAATTTTATTTTTATTGAAAACTAGTTTCAAATGTTCTACATTCATCTTCAGTTCTAAAAACACACAAAAATTTAAAACTAAAAAATTTGAAATACAGTTTGGTATTATTATACATATTAAATTAAATGTAACATAAATTATTAATATAAAACATTTATGAATTATGAATTTAATTAAGACAAGAGATCAAATAGATGTTGGTACACACCAAGGTTTAAGAAGATTATATCAAACAGAAAAGGCTACATTGGTTTGTTCTCGCACTAAACTAGTAATGGAAATTATAGTACTTTAATGGGGGAAAGGTGAGGTGTTTGTAGGTAAATGGTACGGTTTAGGAGTCGGGGTTTTCCGAGTAATTCCGGTGAGTAATTGTTTTATTCTACTATCGATGGGAATAAATTTAAGATTGGACTATTGGAGATATTTATTTGGTCATTTAAGCAAAAATCTGGATTGGATTTGGAGGATTTTATTATTTCAAGTGCTTCGTATATATTTAATTTGAGACTGTTTTCAACGTGATGTATTAATTTAACTCCTGAGTCTTAGGTGAATTTATGGTTTTCTTCATTTAAATGATTTGCAAAGTTGGAATTCCCCGTTTTATTGTTTTAATTATAAGTCAACTGATTAACCATTTTAACCACAATTTATATTAGATGCTAATATATTGGCCATTCACTATTTACTAATGATGGATGAACTCAGCAATAATATTGAACTCCATAATAATTAGAGGAATGCAAAAGTACCTCAAAGTCATAAGATGCGAATTTGACAAGCCCCGTGAGAATGACTCAAATACAAACCATACGACAAAAAATAAAATACGACCTTAAGTTCATATTTTTATGATATTGCCGTTTTCTTTTCAATTAAATGTTAATCCGAAATTTGACATTTATGATCTAATCGAATACTGTGAACTTTTTGAGGTCAATTCGCATTATTGGCCAACCTTCCAGGAGTGACATTTTCAGAAAATTATATGACAAAACAATATTTCATCAAATGTCAGGAATGGGAGAAAGGTTTATCGAGATGACAATTTTCTCGGAAAAAAGTGACACATCTATTGAATGACAATTTATGTAAAAGTTATGTGACTTATAAATATATATTTTTTAAAACCTGGCATCATAAATGAGGATCAATTTTTAGAAGAATTTTTCATTGTAAGCTGTTGCTACAACCAGCAAGTACACTAACTAGTATATTGACTATATCCTTATAAACAAAACACTGGACCAAGTAAATCAGTTTTCACTCCGGACAGCTACTTATTCGCTCGAAAAGTTACTCGGTTTAAGCGAAGCGAAGCACAGGCAGAGTGGGACAAATATGAAAAAAACTGAACATAATTCTTTATGTTACGAACAAGAACCAAATTTTGTGCATATGCCAGTCTTCCTTAGCGAACTTAACCTCTCGATAGTATGGGCTTTAAGGAGAAGACTTCAGCAAGTTTTATCAAAATCGTTAAAACCGTTTTCGATAAAATTGCAAACAGGTGTATAATCGATAATATAAAATGGCACTTCCGGTCAGTCGATTTTGACGAAAAAAATTGCTGCAACATCCCATGAATATATCTACCTTAAATACGTAGTTTCAATATCGTACGACTTTTCGCTTTTGAGCTAGGCTGATCCATACACACACAAACCTTTTTGCGAGACTTGGTGATTTGGACTCAGGGGACCTTAAAATTTCTATTGAAAATTGGAATTCGAAAATTTTCAGGATCTTAATATTTCCCTCCCCTTGCTATATATTTCATATATAGGGAAGTAAAATATTTCATATATAGGGAAGTCAAAATATATACTGATAAGTTTTTCAAAAAATTCTTATTCCTACCGAATTCGCATGTATCTCATAAACTGCACGTACGTACACATACAGTAGAAAATGAATTGCAGATTTAATTAAGTTCAGGAATACTAATTTGAAAAGAGGGTTATATATTTAGTTTCTTGTCAGAAACACAATCATATCCACACTAATGTTTATTTTTAAAAAGCAGCTTCAGTAAATTACCGAAATAGACGAGAGTTGGCTTGAGTGAGGGGGAATCAATGATTTGCGGTCTACTAAGAACTTCTGTCCCAGCTTCAAACGATACATTTAACATCAAATAAATAGTAGATTTTAAAAATATAAATCACCTCCAGTGATAAATAACAAAAAAATAGGCATAAACATCAAAGTTTTTTTTTTTTTTGTGAATCATTCAAACAATTTAGTACTTATGTATTAATCGCTCGACCATATGTTCTATTGGTTATAACCAACACTGTAACCCTTGTTATCAGTTCTGTTTTGTTTACTAATGTAATTTGTGTATTAATAAGTTCTGATATTTTTCTGTTTTATATTTATAAATTAGTTCTGCTTCCTGATATTTTTTTCCTCTTTTAATTACATTCTACGGGAAGAAAATCCAGTAACATATTCCCAAAATTTAATAATTATTCCATCGAAGGAAGCCTGTGCATGATATTTCCATTTCATAAATAACTAAATTTAAATTACGATAAGGTCTTGATATCAACTGATAAGGATCCGCTGGGGGTTTGTTTATCTCTTGAGCGACCGTAGGAAGTCGAGAGATGTGATCTAATTAAAGCAGTAATAATTTAAATGGACATTAGTAATCCCAATGAATACGAATTTTTAATCGCGACACCTAAATAAAAAGTTTCGATTCTTTTTTTTAATAATAAGGGAATTTTAATAATAAAATGTAATTTAATTTGATTTTTTAACATAGCCACATATCGTCGGCCCTATGTAAAACTTACGAATGTGAAAAATTCGATTTTTGTTTTTGTTATTTTTCGATAGTATTTCGGTTGACAAAGCCTGTAGTAAAGTTACAAATCTATTATGGAATTATTAAATGCTGAAATCATAACTGCATTTTTACGAAAAACTTCTCAAAATCTGAAGCTTCCATTAACAAATATTATTATTATAAAGGTACAACAATAATTACATATGAAACTATGTGAAAAAAAGAAATACAACACCAATAAAAAAAAAAAAAATTAAATAATCGAAATCAGCCTTTAAACAGAGAATGGTGTGATTTGTGCTTTTCTGAAAAGTAGTGATTTTCACATTCGTTCAGTTTATCGAATGATAATACACAATACGACAAAGACACACGTTATCATGTTATGGTGTCATGTTATAACGGATAACAATAGAAGATATGATCGACTGCTTAATACGTAAATAGCGACAATACAATTTTACGTGAAGGATAAAACAATATAAACTTACCAGAATTTTATTATATATAATATAAAGATTCAGCAAGCGATCGAAATCTTTCAGGCTGTGCATAATATCGATCATTGACGCTACAAAATATCGATAGTAGAAGAGACACAATACCCGACCATTGCCTAAGGTGTACTGACGACAAACGGTCTTTAAATACATAATAGGACCTTATGACTTATTAAAGACGTTTGGGCATCCCTAGATATAATACACTGAAACGTAGAACTCCAGCTCATAATACAATATAACCAATTAGAAATCTTATTTAAGCAGTGCTCTTAACTACCTTAAAAAACTGATCATAATTAATATATATACATAACTTTCTGCAGAATAGGTCGTGATACTGTTAGAATCGATCGAGACCGATATAACAGTTAGGAATTATTCAAGAAATCGATTATGGTCATCGCCCACATCCATTCCTTGTTCTATTTCCATCCGATAAGTGTAAAATTAAAGTAGATTGGGAGGAGAGTTTACATCTTTGTGATTATATTGGATTTTATTATAATTATGCATTAAATATTATAATCGATTAAAAATAAATCAGCTCTGACAGAAATTTAAGGTGGGGTTAGTCCAACACAGAAATTAGGAGTCTAGACTTTGACTAATCAGGCGATTTTTCTCAGGTTTTTAGATTATTTAACCGATTTTTTTCAGATTTCGCACCAAAGTCACAAGTTACCGAGGGTGATCCTCGGAACTCAGCATTATTATCCACCTTTTGAATTCGAAATGGTGGCCGATTAGAGATATTATTCGCCTATAACTCGGACATTTATAAGAGGAAAAATCCAAAGTTTTTTAGGATCAGTATTCAAGGAATTAAAAAGATAATGAAATTCGTTACAAAAAAAAAAAAGAATTATCGCAATCGGAGGAGTCTCAGCTGAGATATAACACATTGAACTTTGTTGACTAACAACCTGGCGCTATAGGTAAACGTGACTCTATAGTAAGTCTTGGTCTCTTTATCTAATGGTGAAAACATTTACTCTAATGAGATCCTTACTATCGAAACAAAAAATCGAATTTTTCACATTCCTAAGTTTAACATGGGATCGACGATATGGCCAAACATAAATAATCATATCGTAAAATTGTTATATAATCCACCGCTAGAGACGTTGACAGAGCTTTGTTTATATGCAATGCATTATTAATACGGTAGACAATGTCGATTCTCTTGCTTTAAAGGAAAGTAATAATGTGATAATTCAAGAAGAAAGTGCATCGAGATGCCGTTACGATAACAACCTACGCGATTTCTATGCAAATTCTACGATCGGACAACGCCATATATGTAAACTTGAATGCAATTTTTTTTTTTCATCAGATATACATTTTTCCAGTTGAACTAAAAATTGTTTCCTATTTCCCCCCTTACCATTTCAGAACTGTCCAGATATGGAGTACCTTTTACGCCCACCCTTGCAACCCTGACGGCGAGTACAAGAGCGCCACAGCAAATATGAACCCGAGGATGGAACACATAGCCTAAACTGTTTACAAAGAGCAACGGCCTTTGCTTTTGTGGCTTCTGAGAAATCCAATAACTGAAGCACAGCTGTGGGGCAGTCTTTCTCTCTCTCTCACAAACACACACACACACAGTCTTTCTCTCTTACACACACACACACTCTCTCTCTCGCTCTCTCTCTTCCCACTAGGCATCGACAAGCTAATAAACAGTTTTAAGTATTCCCTAGTAGAATCGAAAAATAGTTTTATAGCTTCCAGATGCTCGAGAATGGTGTTTGTTATAATAAAAACCACAGACAAATCAAAGTTAACTACACATCCATATTAAAAAAAAAATCCAATAACAGCATTACATTATACACAGAGTTGTACTCCCATACCGTTTATAATAATATATATTTTAAAAATGCCATAAATAATTTAAATTTATAATTAAATATTGTACAATTTGATATATGTGAACAAATAAATAACATATAAATACATATTACTTATAAAGATAAACCAAAAATAAGATAAATCAAAAGGTCCTTGACAGGTCATCGGATTTATTTACGGGCGATACGACGCGGCAAAATTTATGTTGCCGAATAAATCCTACCCGAACATAAAGATAACTATAAAACACGAGCAGCTGAACATTAGGATAGATAAAAGGATACACAATACATCAACAGGGATATATAATGATTTAGCTATAACCCAATAATTTCTTCTTTTGGGAGAATAACTAATAGTTACAGATGAAATAATTATAAAAATTTGTCAACTATCCAGCAGAGTTATAATAAAAACCAAATTCATCTTATGCTTTCTTTTAAACAGCAACAAAAAAAAAAAGTAATAATTATCTCATTAAATAATAATATCACTAGCCAGCATAATTTGGGCAGTGAAATATTTTTTAACTTTTGATAATTGATTCCTATATATTTTTAACGTTGAATCCGCAAATGGCCTTCATTTTTTCCAGTTGACATTCGCATGATGGTATAGAAGGATCAATCTAATTAGGGATTGATAAATTATTTGCCACTTCTATAAATTTGTTTTATTGAAAACTAGTTTCGAATGTTATACATTCATCCTCAGTTCTAAAAACACACAAACAATTCAAAAATAAGCAATTCAAAATATAGTTTGGTATTATTATACATATTACATTAGATTAATATAAATCAGTATTATAAAGCATTTATGAATCATGAATTTAATTAAGACAAGAAATCAAATACATGTTGGTACTCAACAAGGTTTAAATGGATTTTATCAAACAGATAAAATCCAAGTACAAACTTTTCTGTTTGATAAAATCCATTTAAACCTTGGTGAGTACCAACATGTATTTGATTTCTTGTCTTAATTAAATTCATTATTCATAAATGCTTTATAATACTGATTTATATTAATCTAATGTAATATGTATAATAATACCAAACTATATTTTGAATTGCTTATTTTTGAATTTTTTGTGTGTTTTTAGAACTGAGGATGAATGTATAACATTCGAAACTAGTTTTCAATAAAACAAATTTATAGAAGTGGCAAATAATTTATCAATCCATAATTTCATTTTTTCCCATCACGTAACGATTTTTCACAATCTGGAAATGAATATTTCACAAACATGGAAGAAAATATTTTTCTCTGTACCTAAACCAGGAGTATGAGATGCCAGCTGCTAGTTTTCTTTGGTCAGATGTAATTCTCAAACCGAATCGTTTAGTTCAGACTGTGAAAAGAGTTATAAGATTGCATTGAATAAGCCAAAAATTATAAGAGATAAAAGTTTTGAGTCTATTTTGAAGTCTCATATTTCCGCAATTTTTTTTTTACTTTTTACACATTTTGAAAATTGCGTCTGCGAAAAATCCGGACGTGATGAAAGAAAATGGAGGCTATTTTCGGATTCAGCTGTTAAAATACACAAGAATCATTTATCAAAAACTAAGAAACACAACCATCGCATGCTAGTGTAAGAATAGCTAACAATTACTAGGTAAACCACATTTTTAGAGAAAAAAAGAGTTAAATGTTAATAAGAAGTAAATGAATTTTTAAAATACAAATAATTCTATTCGAGATAAAAAAAATGTCGAGCTTATATTTTGAATGACCCCACAGTTTTTTAATGTAAAAACGGTTTCAATGAAACCTTTTCAACTTTTGAAGGAGAGTGGGTTTTTGTCATTCTGAGAAAAAGGCTCCATGGACACAAACAATTTCTAATAATGAAATACTGCGGGGTCCTTTTTTTAAGTATATCATTTCTATTTTTTCTTGCTTTAAGAAGCTTTGATCAAATTCACTTTGATCAAAAAACTTACTCGTCTGAACCAGCCCCATCATCAGGATCATACTGCAATATAATAATTAATGGTATTATCATTAAAAACTAAATTTTAAATCAAATATTAACAAATGTTTTTTAAAAATATAAAAAATAAATTAAATAATGAATCCAATTTACCTTATAATATGATAGTTGAAATTTTGTGAAAACCTGACGATATTCATCACCTTAAAAGGTAAATAAGATTCATTATTTAATGTATTTGTAATATTTCTAAAAAAAATTTAATATATAATTTAAATGTGGGACACAGCTCCGGAAACGTTGACCATGTGTTGTGAGTGCCAATAAAAATTAACAATTGGGAAGGCTTTGTTTTCACTATCTTTTTTATAAGTTAAAATTCTTAGTCTTCCAGGCAGAATTTTTCATCATAAATTTTAAGAGATAACCTGTTTCTTAATCTTTTTTAAATCCTGCTGAAAATGAACTTAATATAAACAAATCTTAATTATATCGGCACTGAAATATCGATATTTCAAAATATTGTTAGTTCTTTTATCGGAAGGAGATTAAGAGATAACCTGCTGCTTATTATTTAAATCCTGTTGTAAATGAACATCATAAAAATTATATCAAAATGATATCGTCACGGAATTCCGTGCCTTGAAAATTCTTTCTGCCAGAGGAAGAAATTTTTGTTTACACTAGTTATTCATTCGCACGATGTTCAGTTAACAGACTTCTTAACTAACAGTGGTAATTATGAATTGTAATGTATTGGAAGATTGCACCAGTAGAGGGCAGTGCAGTCTATTTTCATCGGCCATGTTTTCTTTTTAACTAACATAGGAGCAGCTTGTTCTGGAAGCGAGCCAACCGGAAGACTGGGCCTTAAAACTGGTCCAGAGCCTCTGTACCATATACATATTTTGCACTTAGTTATCTAATGAACATTTCTTTTATATAATGTAGGAGGCTTAGGTTATTAATGCAAATATTTTTATTTTATTTTTCCAGAATAATATCATACGCCATTTTATCTCTTTTTAAAATATACGACTTGTCATAATGTTGACAAGTGTAGTATGGTAATGGAAGGCAAAGACATGAATGGGTTCCAGCTCACCTTGAGCGAAACGTTCTCAATGAGCCAGTCAAATGCTACCGGTTCATTATCGGATAAAAGTGTTCCAATGGAATTGAATATTAATTGCGTAGTATATTTATTCATGGTGAATGTATTCTTAGCCTGTCTCTTTCCTGTTAGTGCCCCTTAGAATTATAGCATCGATTTCTATTCAACTTAAATAATTTTCCTAAATGTTTTTTCCGAAATCATATTTGTTTTATAAATTTAGTTATAACATTCAAATTAATGTTTATCAAAAGTTCGGAATAGTTGAAAAGTTCGGAAAAAAGTTGGGACACCCAAAAGGCACTTCTCTAATACTAACTCAATTAACATACAAATTTTCAACCCTCTAATTCAATTAGGAGGGGCTGCAGAGAGGCGCAAAACCTAGGCCTAAAGTTTGGCTACACTTCTAAGATTCTATTATTAATAACCAACAATTAATAAATTAATAACATACTATTAGTTTTTTCTCTCATTACTTAATTCAAATAAAATAATCTAACTAAAATATTTAACTATTACAATAAAAATTATTATAAATTTAAAATAATAATAAATTCCCAAATTAGGTTAAAATTTAGATAAAACAATTTACCGAAATAAGAATAAAACAAACAAAAAAAAATTAACACCTTATTATTGTATATCCCATATCCAATGATGCAATTGATTTGAGTCATTAATAATCCCTGCAATTATAATATATAAGTTACAATTATAATATATAATAATTAAAAAATGAAAAAAAAAATCTGTACAAATGAGCACGTGATCCCACCAGCGGGTCTTTTTTACTTTAGGTATGTCAGTTATTTTTAAACAGGAAAAGTATCTGTTATAGAAAAGTAATAGCTATTATTATACCATATATTGTTTTATATTTAGAGTAGGTTATCTACTATTTTATAATAATTTGCAATTGCGTTTACTATGAATTTAATAAAGCTAAGTCGTTGCTTAAAATCAGAGGTAGCTTCATTCACGGCACTCCAAAAGTACGTCACAGGAACAGAAATTGTAGGAAAGGACACGTCATGAAGGTATATTTTCCGAAAAGAAGTGCTCCCAAATATAGATGAAGTTGTCGACAAGATATTGGAGCGTACGTTGGAACATGGTTTAACAATTATCGATGGTCATTAAGGAAAAGCGTGTTGTTCTTTTATGCTCAGGCGAATGCCGATATGCACTATTAAGTTTTGGCCACCCAACTAAAAAAAAAATAAAAACGTTTAAAACATCTGAAATAAAAGATTTATTACAAGTTGCAATATAATCTGTTAACAGATTTTTATATAAAGGAAGAATAACGACATTGATTCAAATATAACTAAAACTTTTCTCTAACTAATACTTTTCCTATTTAAAAATAACTGGCGTACGTAAAGTAAAAAAGACCCCCAACTAGCTTTATAAAATAACAATACAATTACATACTTGGTAGTATTAAAAAGAAATAGAAAATATTAATTTAAAATGGAGTAAATCAACAGAAACAGGACGCCTTCATTCTAAAAGACGTTACCCGCACAGCTGAGGCAGCGAGCTCCCTAGAAAGGACTGGGAGGTGGAGAGAGGGCTAGCGTACCTAGGTACGCGTTGGAGTGGACCATCCCCGCCTGCCTATGATCGCCTCATGTGCACAAATTTCTTGTGCACCAGCTCGCCGCTCCGGTGCAAGAATTCTTTGCAATAGCAAATTTAGCGTACAAAAATTAAAGTCATTTCGAATTTATGTATTAGTTATTTATTTTTACTGTATCAACAAACTTTTTAAAAATAAATAAATTACTCTTTATTTCTCAAGCGAAAAATTAGACTGTGTACAATTAGCCCTTTTAACGCTTTATAGTTGTTTGGAAACTGCCTTCTTTACATTAACTTAAGCGGTGTAGTAAAATCACAAAAACTAAAGATGCCTCTACTTATGTGAGGTATTGTAGGTCGTATTTTTGAATTGGTCACTATGAAGATTATTTGTGTGCACCACCGTTGGAACTAGGAACCCTCACTGGTTGTACAACTACAACCCATGATGCTTCTTGGGAACAGTAAATGGTAATGAAGCAGTGTTTCTTTACCAATAGTTATGCAAGGAAATAATTATAAAAATAACCAAATACAAATGAATAAATAAAAAATAAATATGTACATAAAAAAAAATATGTTGAAAGATAAAATCATACAAGGCCAAGCTGAGGCATCTGAAAATGAAGTTATACAAGTTTGTCAAATAGAATTACCTGCTATCCCTGAGGGAGGTAGGAGCCCCATCTGACCTTTTCCTAAAATAAACTGAACTTTCGTAAAAATAATTAAAACAATAACTGACTCTACTTCAAAAGGGGGCGAGAGTTTTGTTAAATAATTTACAATGCCATTTGAGACAGAAGTTGGAACATTAACAACCAGAGGTTCATTAATTAATATAAACAGGGCGGGGAAATAAGGAGAGAAAACTTAATGCTAGGAACAAACACAAAGCCTCCTCCCTCATCTTCAGCATACAATTAATTTTTTTTTTCCCATGGAAGAATTATTAATTTAATTTTGGGTTATTTTTATGAAGTGAAATTTAGATTTAGTTCCAAAAATTTCTTTGAAAGTTAGTCAAATTAAGCTTTGAAAATACAGATGGTTTTGAAACGAAAAGTTTGCTTCTTATCAATGTTCTTCTTAGAGCTTTGTGGATTATTTTCCCCTTTCCTTGAACTCCCATCATTTACCGAAATGTTCTTCATCAAGGTGCCACATTTTTCGTTATAGAGAATCTTAAATATTTTTAAAAACTTAGAAATAATTAGTGAATATACCAAAGAAGCACCCACACCTATATTGTTGATAAACTTGGCAACCTTTACAGCAAATTGAGTCATGTGATCAAAATCCGGCCATCCCATTGGCTGTTTCAGGAGTCCGTTTTGTAATATTCTAATACAATAATATTTCTCCTTACATCCGACAAAAATTTTCAAATTCCTCTAATGGCTCTCACACGAGATCTGAAATACGTTAAAAAGGAAATGTAATTGCATATTGATGTGAAAAATTCATATTTACAATTGAATGTTCTTGATGATTGGACCTAACTGGGTAATGGATTAAAAGAGAACGTTACTAGCTCATATTTCCACATAAATTTGGCAATAAATTTGCCATGTGTGAGGATGTCCCATTTGTACTTTCACATTTCGAACTTCAAAAACATTGGGCAAGTTGTTTGACAAACGATTACAAACGAGCCGGGGTTATAACTAAAGACCGAATTTGTATGCAAATGCATATTTTTTTTTTGTAATTTTTTTTAACGAAAATGATTGAATACCTTCACAAATAAATACATTTGGCGTATAATGACAAAAAAAAAATTGCGTATCTACATTTAGCTCTATTATGCAGAACAGAACCAGAAGTAAGCTCGTTCAAAAAGCAATAAAGTCCAATTGAAATTTAAATTGAATACATATTATACATGCAAATAGTACCAAAATTAATAAAAATATACGTAAGGAATATGGAAGTTGTGATAATGGAGCACCGTTATCACAGCGATAGAATCTAAAATTAAGAAAATAATATGCTTGGATCTGATTAATTATTACAGAGTTCTCAGTTATCTAGAAGGCAGGTGATCCGTCTTCACTAGGCTCCGCGGAATCTGGGCCGTTTCCGGAGTCTCTGCATCTCTGGCGCCTCTGTCGTCATTAAGTTTTTTTTTGTTTTTGTTTTTGTTTTTCTGATTTATTTGATCTTTTTCAGTCGACCTTCGCAGTTTTGTTTTAATAGTATTCAACAGGGACGACCGAAGGCATCCAGTTCGAAAATATGATTAAATTGTATAGAGTCAAAATTGCGATGTGCAGTTTTGGCCAATGATCTGTCTGTGTCAAGATTATCTGTTGAACGGGTTAACCGGTTTTTTTTTTTCTTTCTTGGGTATCAAAACAGACATCCTGTTGGCAATAGCTGAAAAACGTGTGTTTCTATAGACCGTAGCGTCAAAACGGCTCTAATGATTTTGATGAAACGCATAAAATCGTCTCCTCAAGTCCTTTTAATTTTCGTATATACGTATTACATCATCGAGAAAACGATAAAAAAAAAAAAAAAAACTTTTGTTTGTTCATAACTAAAAAAGCACTCAAATTAAAGTAATTAAATTCCCTAAAAAACAAAGAAAAACCACCGGAATTGAATCAGTATTAGCAAAAATATAGCGTAAAAAAAAGCACATAAGCTTTTTTTGACTAATTATTCTGTGCATGATACCATTTTTATTTTTTTGTTTTTCAATTTTTCCAATAACTCGAAACATATACATCTTCTGTATGTATATATGAATGTACAGAACATTCCAGATGCTCATTTGAAAGATAATTAAATTGTCTACAAAGCTAAACTTATTAGATCCATATTAGCGAAGTTAAGGCGAACCAGTTTTGTGTTGGACTTAACATCTAAAACAGTAAGGAAAGTCGTACGAGTGGACACGCCATATATTTTTATCTAGCCTTCTTTCTATAACCTACAATAGTTTACTAGCACCGTCAGGAGTTGAATGACGTTAATCCGAAAAAGGATGCTACTGCTTCACTCCTGAAAACTATCGATATTTTAATCCTCTAATCGACTGCGACTGATCACGTGACACGACAACGTGCTTACGATAAACACAACAGGTATTTCAAGATGGCCCATACAGATAGGACTGTTATGCCTGGTAACCCTTAAGTCACGTTATTTAGAGAGGTCATAGACCTTACTACATATACATAAGTGTAGTTTCTGGTCACCCTGCATGCATTTATATGCAAAATTGTAATGATTTTTCTTATGTAAGAAAATAACTTAGCAACGATATATAAATGTAAAAGTACTATATTGGATTAACATTTAATAAATGTTAATTTTCTATAGCTACTAGGTCTGTCTGTGGGTTTGTGCCACGATTATTTCTTGAACGGGTGAATCGATTTTGTTGCTTATTTTTTGTTTGCATAATATAATAATTTGTTTGTTCCCCAATGCCTGTGTACCGAATCGGATACTCCGTACGCAATAGCGGCTGCGCAATATCCGAAAAACGTGTTTTTATATAGACTGTAGCACAAAAACGGCTTTAACGATTTTGATGAAACTTGCCTAAAGTCTTTTACTTGAAGATTTCAAACTATTCATATACAAGGTAGATCACCGAGAAGATGCAAGGAAAAAAGTTATAACTAAAAGAATATTCCATATGCGCATAACTTGAAAAGTATGCATTTTGTGGTAAAATTCGTATTACATTACTTGAAAGATCATTGAATTCTCTAAAAAACAAAAACAAAAAAAAAACATCTAAATCGGACCATTATTAGCAAAGAAAGGAGGTATTAGACATTATAGCCATGCTTTTACTACCCTACCGCTACTAGGTAAGGAAAGTAATGTAATCGCGTCAAAATGTCGATGTGCAGTTCAATTTCAGATTTTCCCAAACCCAAACCGGAAACAAAATCGTGTGAGGGGACATACCACATATTTTTATCAATAATTCACTGTTTTAGTTTTGCAATTAGTTCTTTTTACTTCCTAGTACGAAGTAAAGGAAGTATTGTAATCGCGAAAATTTTCGGTTTTCAGATTTCGACGGTTATATCCATTTTGACAATCCCTAAATCCATTTTGACTAGTTTCGCCGTGGCATCTGTACCTACGTTCGTATTTCGCATAACTCAAAAACGATTAGCCGTATAAAGGTAAAATTTTGTAATTGGGATTATTGTAACATCTAGCTTTGAACCTTTCTTTTTGGTCACTAAATGATCACCGGAAGCAGTACTTTACTTGAACGTCATAATAAACTTTCATCATTAATTATATTAAAATATAATGCAAAACATCTCAAATTTAGTAAAGAACACTTTTATATCAATGTAAATAACATATTAGATGTTGGCTAAAATTGGCCTGCCGGAAGTGGTAATTTAGCTGAAACAGTTTTTTTAAGTTTTTTATTTCCCGTCTTTTTTTTGAGCCATCGATTTATAGATTAATAGACGTACAAGGAAGCCATGTGGAGTCAAATCAGGAAGTTATTTTGAAATTAATAAGAAGTATGCCAATTTATATATTCGCCGTAATGCATATGCAACCTCAATTATAAATGCAGGATGCAAGTCACACAGTTCGGGATTGTGTAGCAATCTAAATTCTTAGATACAAATTTTCCATACAATAATTTATTCTTATAAACCTTCCAGTAGGGAAGCATAATAAATAGTTTTGTAAATTATAACTTTTAAATTTCTGGAAAGAAGGTACCAACTAAATAATAGTATCAAGCTGTTATTATCATAAACCCTAAACGATTAGCCGTGTCGATGATAAATCGTAGAAAACTACCAGGGCTAACGACTATAACATATAAAATATTTATAGCTGTCATAATAAAATCGGAGGTTTATTATAATCTCCATCCTACCGAGTTGGCAAAGGATCTGGTCAAGATCAAGATGAAATTATTATAGTTTAGGATGAGTTAGTATTATTCAATTTATAATTATTATTTTAAACGAGTGTCTCATCATTTAAAAATATATGAAAAACAAACCATATCTCGCTGAATAACCTAATAACTAAATTCCATCTCTACGAACTCTAAAGGCACACACGGAGACAGTTACCGTCACGATAGAAATTACTGTCGTGGCAGTACTATCGCACTATCAGGCTTGACGCCATCATACAATATCAGCTACTGCCAACGTGTATCCGCTGTGAAAGTGAAATATCGCACCTTATCTACCTTTTCAACTGTAATGGTGATTGCGTGCGAAAACGTGGGAAAACGTCCTCATCGGGGCTAAGGAACTTTTTATTATAAGATTCTTTTATGCAGCACTTTTATGTTAATACTTCAATTGTCAAAGTTCTTGTAAAACATTCGTTAAACTGACACTTTTTGAAAAGTTCAATAACCAGTCGACGTACGTATGGTAGTATAGAAGGATCAATCTAATTAGGGATTGATAAATTAAAACTAGTTGAAAACTAGTTTTGAATGTTATACATTCATCTTCAGTTCTAAAAACACAAAAATTCAAAAATAAGCAATTTAATATACAGTTTGGTATCATTATACATATTAAATTAAATGTAATATAAATTAGTATTAAAAAAAAACTCATAATTCATAAATGTTTTATAATACCAATTTATATAACATTTAATTTGATATGTATACTAATAGCAAACTGTATTTTAAATTGTTTATTTATGAATTTTTGTGTGTTTTTAGAACTGAAGATGAATGTATAACATTTGATATTAGATTTAAATTTAAAAAAAAATTATAGAAGTGGCAAATAATTTATCAATCCCTAATTAAAGTTCAATAACTGTGCCCTAGTTCTCATATGCAGTGTTTCGATTATTTCTGAATTGATTCTATCCAGTGTGTTGACGTTATTCAATTGTTGGAGGAGGAATTAAACTATCTAATTTAGTCGGGGGAGGGGAGAGAGAGTTTGCATTTATTATATTTTTTCTTAGTTCTGTATTCAGATTTATTTTTACTAGTTTAGTGAAATAAAGTTTCAAGATTCCTTTGATTCTTTTTTTTTTTTTTTTTTAAGAAATTTAACAAAGCGTTTGTTAAAATAATGACGACATCAGCTGTTCATTTAGTTCATTCAATCAGCTGTTCTATATCCGCCATTTTTCCATCTGACTGTCAGCCTGTAGACAAAGACACTGCCATAATGTCTCACTGGTATGACAGTATTACCAAAACAGAAAATTGTCATCGTGTAAACTAACCATATTTTACATATATATATATATATATATATATATATATATATATATATATATATATATATATATATATATATATATATAATAACAGTATTATCGCAATAATATTGCTTTATCGCATTATCCAAAGGTCGCATCACTATATATGTGGCGCACTTCAGCTTTATATTCAATTCTAAAATTCGTATTCATTGGAATTAATAAAACCATAACTGCTTTAATTATCTATTATTTAAAACTATTAGTGGTGTTGACTTCCGGTGATCTGGGGAAGATGTAGGAATAATTTAAAGCAGTAATAATTAAAATTAAGATAAGGGCCCGACCTCAACTGAAAAACATCTTTTAGGGGTTAATATTTATATATCTTTTGAGCGAGCATAGCGAGCGGAAGTCGATAGTGAATTAAAGTACTAATCATTAAAATTACGGCAAGGGCCCGACCTCAACTGAAAAACATCTTTAGGGGTTAATATGTATATATCTTTTAAGCGAGTATAGCGAGCGGAAGTCGATAGTTAATTAAAGTACTAATAATTAAAATTACGGTAAGGCGCCGACCTCAACTAAAAGGATCCGTTTGGGCTGTGTTTATCTCTTGAGGGAGTATAATGAGTGGAAGTCGACAGCACTATTAATTTTAAATAGTATATAAATAAGGCAGTAATAATTCCAATTATTACGAAGAATAGGAATCTTACTATTTATACAAAGCATTTAATTAGCACAAATGGCCCTACAGAGCGCTAGTGCGGCACTCTTCGGATAATTAGGGATTGATAAATTATTTGTCACTTCTATAAATTTGTTTTTATGTTTCTACATAAAACATTGTTTTGTTTTTTTGTTTCTATAAATATGTTGCCACAACAAATTTATAGAAGTGGAAAATAATTTATCAATCCCTAATTAGATTGATCCTTCTATACCATCATGCGGATGCCAACTGACCCTTCGGATAACTTCGGGTGCAGACATTGATAATGCGACCCAATTGTAAAGTTGTACTATATTTCGTAATATACACTACAAAAAACAAATGGAAATAATACTCGTACGAAATAAAGATATGATGAGACTGAACGTGAGTTTCGCGACTGGATATAAGCCAGAAGCGTTGAATTGTGCAACAAGTGATGGCCCTACCACCTGTGCCAACATCACCAACCATATCTCTCCATTACATTATATCCAATCTACCTTCATACTACAACCCCCAATACAATTATTCAAAGGGTAGGAATTTTAGGATTATTCTAATATACAATACAATACAATACAAATTTATCCTAAGTAATTTATTGTACAAAATCGAAAATTCCGTATCCATTATATATTAAAAAATTGAAAAACATTACAAATAATTAAAATGAATGTTCTAGTGAATTCAAAAGAAAATTAGTATTGGGCGTGATTAAAATTTGAATTGTAAAACTGTAACTCACTAGAACTAGAATAATACCTGTATTTTCAGGGTAGAGATTCTCCAATTACTTACCTGGAAAAAATCAAAAAAATCAATTAGTCAAAAAAAAACTATGATGTAGTTTCAGAAAATATAATTTGAATATATGATAATAACCGCTTGGTTTTATGTTTTGTTTTTTAAAAAGGGTTTTGCTCAAAGGGTAATAAAATATACTTCAAATATAAAGATTGACCACAATCAACAACCACCAATACGGAGCTTCTTTCTACTCTCCTTTAAAACTAGAATGTTATTACGATAGTTAGTTTACTTCTGACCGTCCAGAAGTATCTCTGTGGTTGTGTTTATCTCTTGAGTGACCGCAGTGAGCGGAAGTCGACAATCAAACTTTGAAAATTAAATATCTTAGTCATTCCAATATTGACAATGATACGGGATATTGAACTTTGTATCAATTTAAAAAAAAGTTTTCTGCGCATGTTCCCATGAAAACTCGTTCACTTTTCTTTAATTTCTTGAGTAACTCGATGCTCATTTAAAAGATAATTACATTCCCTACAAAATTAAACTACAAAAAAAGAAATAAAATAATCTTAATCGGACCAATATTAGCGAAGATATAACAAGCAATTATTGTACTGGACTTTGAGCAAGGCGGCAAGGATTTGCTCAGGGATCAGGCTATCCTGTAGCCTCTATAAAGTTGAGTCCCGAACCTTCAGAGGGTTCAGGAAGATAATGGCGAGTGAAGATGATGAAAGACATGTTCCCTCAATTCAAGTTATACAATTGAGAAATTAAATAAAAAGAGCTGGTTTCGAAACGATTGCAGTATAAATTTAGTTACCGACGTGGGCGTAGCAAGCGCTGCTGGAGACAGCTCCGAGATTTGTTATGTTATCCATTTCATATTTCCGAACTTATTCGACTGGTTTCCTTATTAGGGAATCGATTTCTCCCAACACTGAGCTTAGAGGTTCAATAATTTAGAAACTGAGGCCGACTGATTATGAAACATAAAGGGAAATTTATAATTATACTCGTTTTAATAATACCAAGCCCGGGGTTTAAAAAAAAAAAAAACAGGGTACATATCACTCACTATCAGTGCAGGATATAAATCACTGTCATGGGGTTGATATCGATCATTGGATATAGTAGCCGGGACCGCACGGTGTGGACTGCACAATATCAGGGACGATACTGTTATATCCTATAGCGATAGTGAATATACTATAGAACTATGAGGATAAATAATTATTTATAACTTATATAAATATGCGTACATGATTAGCCCAATTAAAAATAGGGCCAGGTACACTTTGGAATTTTTTTTAGGAGTATGGAAAAATCGTTAATATAGAAAAACGCTGAAAATTACTATACAATGGTTTATTATTTCCAAATAGTTATATTTAAAAAACATCTGGTGCGTCCATTCACACACGACTTTCATTAGTATGTTGGCTAAGATGGCCAGGGATAAGTGGTCAGAATAGAGGGCTAAAGGTTACAGAGGAAGGAACACTTCAGTGAGAAAAGTAAAAAAGGAAAGACCAAGAAGCTGAAGGGAGTGGATGGCGAATCAAAGAAAGTAGAGAGCAATGCGAGGAAGCCGGGATTTGGCGATCTGAAGTTAGAGGTGTGGGTCAAAAAGAAATGGAAAAGATAACTCAGCAGACCAAGGATAACGAGCGCCGGGGAACTAGTTTACAAAGTTCAATACGCTATATCTCTGATAATACTAATGAAAATTTTAGACGGACGGATTTTTTTTTCTCGATATTTCGATTCTACGTATCTTGAAAACTATTTTTGTTGAAATCGAAATAATGATAATGTAATTGTTTATCATTACAGTTTTTTTTTTAGAACCTAATTGGGGTAATAACTAATGTAAATGATTGTAAACCATTAAATAACACACACACACACACATAAATATTTATATATATATATATATATATATATATATATATATATATATATATATATATATATATTGAAATATGCGTAAGATTTAGCTATTAAAATCTAGCCTTCTTCTAATCCCAAATACATTCCAAGTGTAAACTATATTAGGGAGATAAAACCTATATTTATATTCGTATAAATAATATAATATTACCCAGAAAGTTTATTTAACACTCACATTTGGTGAAGCTACATAGTTTATAATGACTACATTTAAGAACAGTTTATACTTAATATATTAGCTTGACAGCTATACAATTTGTAGAATTTATATGTAGCAGTTCCTTTAGAGTTAGGCATGGGAAAGGATATATGATCTTCTCTATCATTCACAGAAACCAAAAAACAATATTTTATTTACAAAATAACTTTTTCACACAGCCTCAAACTGCTTCCATACATATAAAGTTGTCATGACAGCGGCACATTCGCAAGTTGTCATAGGGCCCGTGCGGCCCTATATCGTGCGTTATCTCAAAAATTTTAAGTGTTAGGGCTTTAAACGCTGGAACTATCCGTTCTACGGGAGCGTAGTATATGATCTTTGTGCCCGCGTCAAAAACCTTAAAACCCAACTTAACCCGCCTCGATCCGCTGTCTCACTATATTCACAATTTTGTAGCCTCCCAGTTTTCCCATCACTTTTATTTAAATCCTAGTAAGAAATTAACAATTAATATTAGGATTCGTCACTTCTCTGTGAAATTCCGGCTCTTTTGACACCTCATTCAACAAAATCCATCGCTTCTGAAAACCGGAAAAGGGGGCTATACTACCGTATTATATATACAGAAGTGATTATGATTTTACATTTTTTTAAACTCCCTTTAACTCCATTATCGTTCAATAATAATAAAAAAACTGAGGTTTGAAATGCGAAAGGAATATAAATCAAATTAGAATATTATTGAAGATAGTTATTATAATAGTAATGTTTGAAAAGAGAAACGTCATGAATAAAAACGTAAAACTCCGGCAATAAGTTGAAAGATTTAAAAGGTGAGAAAGATTTAAACAAAGTCAAAATAAATAAATAAACAGACAATCAGTCCAAATCCACTCTGAATAGTATTCACAGCAAATTGTACTAGATTATTGATGAAAAGCGCTACTCTGTTCCTTATTTTGTATTCTTGCTGTTTTTCTTTTTCTCTATTTTAAAATAAATTTCAAATTAAAAAAAATGGACTAAGAAACAAGTAAAAAAAAAAAAATAAATCTGCTGATGTTAACTGTACCACAGCCTGCCGGCAATTCCTAATTAGAATTAGTTAACGTCCCAGTTTTCAATTTAATTTTTTTTTTCAAAATAAAGCCCGCAAGTTTTCGCAGGTAAATTTTATTAAATTGTCTTCCTGTACTTTGTCTTTTAAAAGGTCAATGTAATTTCTTCATGTATTAACGTGTATAACTTAACTGTTTTGTCACGTTTATAAAGTACGATAAATACATTCACATTTTATTTATTAGTAAAATAATTATTTGAAAAATATTATTTCATTTTTGCCTGAAAAAAATAAATAGTTTTTAATGATAAATAATGATATTGGAGTTTGGAGGCGTGGGATGAGGCGGTTGTTCAAATAAGCACACTTAGAAGGGCTTCATTTCGAACTTAAGGCAATCTATTTAAGATTTCAGATAATTAAATTTAATTAGATAGATTGCATTTTAATCTAATTTGGGAACTAAAACAATGACAAATAACTCGATAAACTCGAACTAAAATGAACTCAAGTTTTGGTCAGACTTCAGATCACTTGGATATTGGGAGAAAAAACAAAAGTTAAAATTCCGAAGTTTGGTTGCAATAGCGGCAAACTTAGATCCTTTTCCCCCCCATGCCCAGCATTTTTCATCATTATAGCTGCGTTAATAATATCTTAATATCAGATTATAATGGAAGAAAGAAAAACAGTATTTTTTTTTTTTTGTGGGAGAGGAAGGTTTTTTATTTGTCAGAAGTTAAATTAATACATCACTTTGAAAACAGCCTCAAATTATATATATGTGAAGCACTTGAAATAATAAAATCCTTCAAATCCAATCCAGATTTTTGGTGAGTACAAACGTGTATTTGATTTCTTGTCTTAATTAAATTCATAATTCATAAATGTTTGGTAATACTAATTTATATTACATTTAATTTTATATGTATAATAATACCAAACTGTGTTTTAAATTTTTGTAAGTTTTTAGAACTGAAGATGAATGTATAACATTGGAAACTAGTTTTCAATAAAAACAAATTTATAGGTGGCAAATAATTTATCAATCCCTAATTACATTTTTTGCGTAAACATCATGGTATATGCTGGGTATAATCAGGCATTGTTAGTGAATTCCAAGAGAGCTTAAACATAGGTTTTTAAAAATATATAGAATTATTCCGATACTTCAAACTATTGTTAACAATTTGATTCCAAAACGAAAATCGCCTGAAAAACTACTCATCCCTCCCTCGTTAATAAAGGTTTGAACTTTTAAAAACAGTTTCATATCTTGCCCAAACCTGTCACCTTGCTTGTAATTGAGGATTCAATACACGTGAACGTTGAACTTAAGTGTGACTATGATTATAAGAAGGTAAGAAAAAAAGAAAAAAATCACAGGAAGAGAAAAAATTGCTTTCAGAAAATGAATATAAGAAAAAATGAAGTCGATATTCCAAAAAAAAAATGAGTAGTTATATCCTATCAAATTATAAATATATTATACTAGAAGATACTACAGAAGTGTAGCAGCATGTTGAATGTAATATTTCATCGGTACTAACTTGCAGAATTAATTGAATTCATCATGAAAATAAAATTAATATTTTATGATTATCTTTCATTGTATTCATATTATCGAACAAATGGTTTGAATTCAAATCTATATTTTCAAACACTTAAACTGAAAAACTTTGTACCGTCCATTGAAGTTGGAGCCGATGTCCAAGAAACATACTCCTCCAATCGTGCACCGTTCCTTCTAATTAGAAACAGTGGCTAAAAAACTCTATACGTACAATTCTTATTTATTCAGATGATGCATCACTGAGTTCCTATTTAACATATTTGTTCCAAAGCCAAAGTAACTGGTTGTTAATATTTTTTCAGCTATAAATTTAATAAAAAATATATCTAAAAAAAAAAAAAAGAAATATATTTTCTCTGCAATTTTTGTAGCCAAAATAAGTCCTACCACAAATCCTTATAAATACCTTAAATCCTACCATAAAAGAGAAAAATACCTGATAATAATAATAAATGCCTTAATGAAGCAAACGGTTCCAATATAATACCATAGGTGATAGTTGCCTTCACAAATTAATCTTTTTTTCTGTTTTTCTCCCATGGCATAAAAACTAAGCATTTTTTTTCAGCATCGATAACCTATAGAAAATTAAACAAGAATAAATTCCTTACATTTTTGTACTCTTTAATTTTTTACGTTGGGGATATCGTTTAGGTGCATCCGCTCTTAGTAAAATGGGGTCCAGTCAGTGTTGCCAGATTGGGGTTTTCCCCTCCCCCCCCCTAGATTTAGGGTTTCATTCACCCTCTGGGGTATTTTTTACATTTATAATCATTTATTCTTATCCTATACTAGGGGGCTATCTTGATATTTATACACCAATAGAAAAATAAGAATTAAACCTTTAGGGTTAAAGTTGGTGGATTTAGAGGAAAAATTAAGGGTTAAAGTTGGTGAATTTATGGGAAAATTTAGAGAGTTTTAGGGGGAAAATGCAGGGCTCACCTGGCAACACTGGGTCAGCCAAATGGAGATCACAAGGGGATCTCGGCTTAAAATTTTGGAGAAGTTCTGAAAATTTGCTCTCTTTTTTAAATATAAAAAAAGTTTTTCTCCATGTATTATTCGAATAATTTTTAATATTCATTTTATATTAAATTAAGCAAGACTAAATTACCTACAATTTTTATTGGATTTATTGTTACGCCACTCCATTTTGAAGAGAGTGTGAGTAGAAATAATGAGACGGGATTTCGAAATAAATGTCTTGAAATTTATTTTATTTTTTATATTTTCGAGAAAATTTGAGGTAGTAAAGTTGAACAGGAAATCAGGCAGAGAGGTTAAGCCCTTGATCTCGGACAAAAATTTTACTTGACTAATAGTGACAGGATGATCCACAGGGAAATGGGATCTTGTATCTTTGCTTAATAAAAAAAAAAAAAAAATCATTATACGTCATTTTAAATAAATTAAATTCATTCTGAGAAATTTAGAAAAAATAAAAAAATAAAAAATAATAAATGACTTTCTGCTAAAATGAAAAAGCCATGAAAGCTGAAGGAAATGAAGGGTGTGTGTGTGTGTGTGTGTGTGTGTGTTTTTAATACATCGCATGGGACTTATAAGGCGTTAAGAAGGGAACCCACCCGGCCATATTTATTTCTAGAGATATATAAGGCTGTAATTAGGCCCCAACGAATGGCCTTAAAAATCCAATTAACATAATGCGCTTTTTATGTACTTTTTTAAAGGAAGCAACTTTATGGCGAATTCGAGATGAAAAAAGTCTAACTCGCTCTGTAACTCATTTCACGACCTCGATACGGAAGCCGTAATTTAATCCGCAGCGACTTCGGTACCGGGATCAATAAGTTCGAAGTCTTAAAAAACCAAGTATGCATTACTAAGTATCGATACCGTTGTATATATACTTTTTCCTTAGCTCAGGAGTGCTGGATTTTAACAAACGAGGTGTCAAAAAAAAAGGAAATTTCATGGAGAAATGACGAATCCCAATTTCGATTCTTTAATTCTTACTAAAATATTTATAAAAGTGATTGAAAAATGTAGGTTGTTTTTAAAACTCCGACGGCAGATAGAGAAGAGATGAGTTGGGTTATAAAGATTTCGACGCGGACATCAAAATCAGGTTCGGAAAGTTCCTATGCTTTAAAGTCCTCAAATTTAGCGCTTTGGAGATAACGCCCGATAAAGTGCTGCCCACCGCATTGGTCCTATGCCAACTTGATCATGTCGTTGTTATGACAACTTCTTACCCTTGGGAACAAGTTCATTAAACAAAAATTGTAAAATTGTGTAAATTAAAGGACCTTACCTCGATCATATTCTAGTGGGCTTCGCAATTTATTAATATTGGGAAGAGGGGAGGATAAGAAAAAGTTATTGTATATGTGAAAACGTGAAACTTATTTAAGTGAAACTTCGTTTCCGTATATAAAAATTTAATGTTGTTTTGACCCTATTCCTTAACAATATCTGCAATAAATGAGGCTTCACAGCTCCAAATACTCCGGCCGAGTATCGATATTAGTTATTTCAAAAGTTGTAATTATCGATATTATCAATAAATTGTTACTTAAAATAATCAATAAAATAAAGAAATACTAATACAATTTTGAAGAGTCCTTTCCCAGGAACCCAGGTCTCCGCTAAAGCCCCTCTGATTGACGGGTTTCCCCGAAATATTTCGGACCTTCGGATCTTGTGGGTGGCACTGTGAACAATAAACTATAGGTTATTTTGTATCTTAGGGGAAAATCCAAATTTAACGCTTTATCCTTTCGTCATAAAAAAGAGGACATGTTGCACAGTGGAAACCGGTAACCAACTAAGATGGCTGGCGATTAGAATTAGAAAACTCCTTTCTCGATTCCAAGTTCAAATCGTGGGTAATCTTTTACAGCTGGTAACGGTCGGAGACCAGCGGGGGTTTCGGATAAGTTGATTACAGAGCAGGGAAACTACTAGTGAACAACAGCATCGCCGACGTAACTACAGAGCGAAAAGGTGCTGGTAACGAGATAAATACCGGGCTGAGAATAATAGGGAACTCTCCAGGTAGCTGTGGTAATCAGCTGGTCTATGCAGTAATGAAACCTTATCGCAAACAACATCTAGAATGTATCTTCATATCACAAAATAATAAACTCCTCTATATTAAAAACTTCGTTATAGACAAAATGAAAGATTTTCATAGTCTAATTATTAAAAGTTTATTATTATGTATTTTATCAGCGTGTGAAATATTCATGACTTGAAATTACCAACCATTATCCAAACTTACTAATTAAAAATGTCAAGGATAATTTGAGGCGTAGAATTTCAACAATAGCCAAACAAGCCAAGTTCATTTTCCGATTTTTAATTATTTAAAACTGATTTTAGAAGAAATACTCTTACCTCATGATAATCTAGAATGAAAACTTTTAAAAGTAAAGAAAAGAAATGTAGCAAAATGTCAGTTGACATCCGCATGATGGTATAGAAGGATCAATCTGATTGGTCAGTTGACATCCGCATGATGGTATGGAAGGATCAATCTGATTGGTCAGTTGACATCCGCATGATGGTATGGAAGGATCAATCTAATTAGGGATTGATAAATTATTTGTCACTTCTATAATTTTGTTTTATTGAGAACTAGTTTCGAATTTTATACATTCATCTTCAGTTCAAGATTTAAATGGATCATATCCAACAGAAAAGTTTTTACTAGTTCCTTCTCGCACTGAACTAACAATGCTTCTAATAATTAACAATGATTGTTAGTCCAATGTGAGAAGAAACCAGTACAAGCTTTTCTTTTTGATATAACACATTTAAACCTTGAACTGAAGATGAATGTATAACATTCGAAACTAGTTTTCAATAAAACAAAATTATAGAAGTGGCAAATAATTTATCAATCCCTAATTAGCAAAATGTATATAGCTGGTTTTGGACTCAGTTGAATCAGTTGACGTGCGCATGGTGGTATAGAAGGATCAATCTGATTGGTCAGTTGACATCCGCATGATGGTATAGAAGGATCAATCTGATTGGTCAGTTGACATCCGCATGGTGGTATAGAAGGATCAATCTGATTGGTCAGTTGACATCCGCATGATGGTATAGAAGGATCAATCTGATTGGTCAGTTGACATCCGCATGATGGTATAGAAGGATCAATCTGATTGGTCAGTTGACATCCGCATGGTGGTATAGAAGGATCAATCTGATTGGTCAGTTGACATCCGCATGATGGTATAGAAGGATCAATCTGATTGGTCAGTTGACATCCGCATGGTGGTATAGAAGGATCAATCTGATTGGTCAGTTGACATCCGCATGATGGTATAGAAGGATCAATCTGATTGGTCAGTTGACATCCGCATGATGGTATAGAAGGATCAATCTGATTGGTCAGTTGACATCCGCATGATGGTATAGAAGGATCAATCTGATTGGTCAGTTGACATCCGCATGATGGTATAGAAGGATCAATCTGATTGGTCAGTTGACATCCGCATGGTGGTATAGAAGGATCAATCTGATTGGTCAGTTGACATCCGCATGATGGTATAGAAGGATCAATCTGATTGGTCAGTTGACATCCGCATGGTGGTATAGAAGGATCAATCTGATTGGTCAGTTGACATCCGCATGGTGGTATAGAAGGATCAATCTGATTGGTCAGTTGACATCCGCATGATGGTATAGAAGGATCAATCTGATTGGTCAGTTGACATCCGCATGATGGTATAGAAGGATCAATCTGATTGGTCAGTTGACATCCGCATGATGGTATAGAAGGATCAATCTGATTGGTCAGTTGACATCCGCATGATGGTATGGAAGGATCAATCTAATTAGGGATTGATAAATTATTTGTCACTTCTATAATTTTGTTTTATTGAGAACTAGTTTCGAATTTTATACATTCATCTTCAGTTCAAGGTTTAAATGGATCATATCCAACAGAAAAGTTTTTACTAGTTCCTTCTCGCACTGAACTAACAATGCTTCTAATAATTAACAATGATTGTTAGTTCAATGTGAGTAGAAACCAGTACAAGCTTTTCTTTTTGATATAATACATTTAAACCTTGAACTGAAGATGAATGTATAACATTCGAAACTAGTTTTCAATAAAACAAAATTATAGAAGTGGCAAATAATTTATCAATCCCTAATTAGCAAAATGTATATAGCTGGTTTTGGACTCAGTTGAATCAGTTGACGTGCGCATGGTGGTATAGAAGGATCAATCTGATTGGTCAGTTGACATCCGCATGATGGTATAGAAGGATCAATCTGATTGGTCAGTTGACATCCGCATGGTGGTATAGAAGGATCAATCTGATTGGTCAGTTGACATCCGCATGATGGTATAGAAGGATCAATCTGATTGGTCAGTTGACATCCGCATGGTGGTATAGAAGGATCAATCTGATTGGTCAGTTGACATCCGCATGATGGTATAGAAGGATCAATCTGATTGGTCAGTTGACATCCGCATGATGGTATAGAAGGATCAATCTGATTGGTCAGTTGACATCCGCATGGTGGTATAGAAGGATCAATCTGATTGGTCAGTTGACATCCGCATGATGGTATAGAAGGATCAATCTGATTGGTCAGTTGACATCCGCATGGTGGTATAGAAGGATCAATCTGATTGGTCAGTTGACATCCGCATGATGGTATAGAAGGATCAATCTGATTGGTCAGTTGACATCCGCATGATGGTATAGAAGGATCAATCTGATTGGTCAGTTGACATCCGCATGATGGTATAGAAGGATCAATCTGATTGGTCAGTTGACATCCGCATGATGGTATAGAAGGATCAATCTGATTGGTCAGTTGACATCCGCATGGTGGTATAGAAGGATCAATCTGATTGGTCAGTTGACATCCGCATGATGGTATAGAAGGATCAATCTGATTGGTCAGTTGACATCCGCATGGTGGTATAGAAGGATCAATCTGATTGGTCAGTTGACATCCGCATGGTGGTATAGAAGGATCAATCTGATTGGTCAGTTGACATCCGCATGATGGTATAGAAGGATCAATCTGATTGGTCAGTTGACATCCGCATGATGGTATAGAAGGATCAATCTGATTGGTCAGTTGACATCCGCATGATGGTATAGAAGGATCAATCTGATTGGTCAGTTGACATCCGCATGATGGTATGGAAGGATCAATCTAATTAGGGATTGATAAATTATTTGTCACTTCTATAATTTTGTTTTATTGAGAACTAGTTTCGAATTTTATACATTCATCTTCAGTTCAAGGTTTAAATGGATCATATCCAACAGAAAAGTTTTTACTAGTTCCTTCTCGCACTGAACTAACAATGCTTCTAATAATTAACAATGATTGTTAGTTCAATGTGAGTAGAAACCAGTACAAGCTTTTCTTTTTGATATAATACATTTAAACCTTGAACTGAAGATGAATGTATAACATTCGAAACTAGTTTTCAATAAAACAAAATTATAGAAGTGGCAAATAATTTATCAATCCCTAAATAGCAAAATGTATATAGCTGGTTTTGGACTCAATTAGTTGAATCAGTTGACGTGCGCATGGTGGTATAGAAGGATCAATCTGATTGGTCAGTTGACATCCGCATGATGGTATAGAAGGATCAATCTGATTGGTCAGTTGACATCCGCATGATGGTATAGAAGGATCAATCTGATTGGTCAGTTGACATCCGCATGGTGGTATAGAAGGATCAATCTGATTGGTCAGTTGACATCCGCATGATGGTATAGAAGGATCAATCTGATTGGTCAGTTGACATCCGCATGGTGGTATAGAAGATCAGCCTAATTAGAGATTAATAAATTATTTGTCACTTCTAAAAATTTGTTTTTATTGAAAAATAGTTTCAAATGTTATAGGTTCATCTTCAGTTCTAAAAACACATAAAAATTCAAAAATCAGTAATTTAAAATACAGTTTGGTATTATTATTAAATTAAATGTCTTCAAAATACATATACTTATTCATATTAAATTAAATGTGATATAAATTTGCGAATTTAATTAAGACAAGAGTTCAAATACACGTTGGTACTCACCAAAGCTTAAGTAGATTATTTTAAACAGAATAGGTTACATAGGTTTGTTCTCGCACAAAAATCGTAATGGAAAAGTCTGTGATGGGAGAAAGGTCAGGTGTTTGCAGTTAAATGGTACTGTTTAGGGAAAAGGATAGGGATTTCCCCGGTAATTCCGGCGAGGAATTGTTTTTTCTGTTAAGGGTGGGAATTTAATCATTTAATCATTTAAGCAAAAATCTGAATTTGAAGGATCTTATTATTTTGAGTATATATTTAATCTGAGACTGCTTTCTACATAATGCATTAATTTAACTCCCGATTCTTTGATGAATTTATGTTGTTTTTTTCATTTAAATGAATTGCAAATTTGGAATTTTGTGTTTTATTATTACATACACATAAATTTTCCTTTAATCTCTGATTTAGTGTGATCTCCCTGTTTTTACCGTAAATTTGGCAGCACAATCGTTGCTTTCCCATCGGCGGATCCATGGGAGAAGGGGAAATGACTCTCAAAAACAAACAATGAGAAAAAAAATATACGGCTAGTTTAAAATATACCTGCTCGTACTAACACTCATATCATTCATGGGGCAGGGAGGAGAAATGAACCTTGTGAGAAATCTAAAGGTGCAAATGAATTAATGAAATTAATAAATTACCTTGTCTATGCCTACGAGAATCGATTTTAAATAGTTCGATATGTGGATAATCGATTTGTTACAACTTCTTCCATAGACAAAGATAGAAGTCAATGTCTCCAGAAACAGGATAAGACAACGCAATAACATAATACTACAAATTAAAAATGGCTAGCATCTCAAATGAAAAATATATAAAAACACTAAATAATACACAAAAAATTGATGGCAAAATTCCAGCCTACTCTATACTGTGAGTATCCCAAATTCTGTGATCACCCAGATAGTTCTCCCGTGTTTGGACCTAATGTTAGAATAACACTTAGTAAATTTCGAATTTACTTAAATTTTGAAGCTTATTACTTAATTTTTATTGAATATAGTATGCACTTTCGGAGAGATAAATTTAATGTATTTATTAAAGAATCACTCCATAAACAGCAGATCTTTTTTAAACAATCGCTGAAAGGAGATAATAGAATACTAATAACAAGAATAACAGAACACTAATTAACAAAGCACCTCTACTCACGACTGTTCCAACCGATGAGAGTTCAATAATTGTTAGCAAAAGTTTTCCCAATGGCCAATATATCAGTTGCAGAGGCACCAACTGCTGTAAATTAGAGCGTCCCAGTTCGCAAACAGGAAGCATCTCCGATCCAGGATCCGACAAACAGAACAGATACTTCGTGGGTGGGGAGGCGACGACGAAGCGAAATCCTAATGCTCGCGATGAATTATGTATAATACACTACTCATAGCCCATTTTATTCACGCTACATTTTCTCGCTCCCTTTCTTCTCCTTCTGATGAATTTATTCAGAAATTTAAATATTTAGAAAATCATTTCTCAAGAAAAAAAAAAAAGAAGGATAAAATATCAGAAAAAGGATCAGTCCTGAATATCATTGCCCTTAATAAATTTCGAAACTATTTTTCCTCGTTCAGAGAAGTATATTTAGTAATTTATGACATTTTCGGAAAATTGGGAGTGGGGTATGTCCAAACACGCCTGTGCCAGACGTCCTGCTCCGTGTTTGGAGCGAAAACACAGGCGTGTGTCCCAATTCATGGTGTACAAATATTTGGCAGTAATAATGTTATTTATTACACAGAGGACCGTGACGGCCGAGCATGTTGGGGCGAGGATCCCGGATTGCTCAGGTTCGAAACGTTGTGAGTCAATTAATATTTATTCCGCGAAATGAATCATGACACATACATTCTGGTTGGTACGCGGTGGCGAACTAAAGTTAGCCGCCAGGGGTTGACTAAAAGGATCACAAGGACCACTAGCCGGACTAGCTCCCCTCCACCAGTACCAGTACCAGTATTTATTGGATATATTTCATAGTATTGTTATTAGGAGTATTATACTGAGGGGTGTGAAACCCTTCTTAAGCACGACCCATTTTGATCCTTTGGAAGATATTCTCACCTCTTTTACTTAGAGATCCTATAGAATCATATTCTTCTAGTTACCGATAACACATAAATTTCCAATTAAACTGAGTTGGAGCTCGGCTGGACTCGTTGTTCTCTTGTTGTTGAGTTGTTCTCAACTCGTTGTTTGTCAGATCTAGGTAAAATTTAGGCTTTTCCTTTGACAAATTGATGAAGTTTGTATTGTTTTGAATCCCAATGTGTTTCCATTTTTTTTTTTTTTCCAGTATTCAATTTCTTTTTCGCTTAAAATAATAGATATATTACAGTATGACTTAGGAACATATCTTCTCTTTACCTTCGTGTCCCTATTTGTTAGTAATATATTTATTAACAATATAAATGCTGATGTAACATGGATATTAGTTTTAATGAAATATTTACCTTTTGTATTGCTGATCACATTTGTTTTTTAACAGCAGTATCATATGAAGCATGGCAAAGGTCTTCGGGTTGACATTTAAAATCAAACCCTAATAACGTTTATAACGAATAATCTTCATGTCATTTCGTTAATAAAAACATTATTCTATTTTATTCTATGCAGAACTACTGCGCTCGCGTCATAAGCGCCACTAGCGTCTTAACATGTACCAGATTGTTCATATTTGAGAGTAAAAACAGTTTTCTCTCAAATTAAAAATAGAAGGAACCATAGTTTATGTCTAAACAGAATAGATAACTTCCCAACGTTTAAAAAAAATATATATATTATAAATTATTATTCAGTTGTAAACCTGAAGATGGCGAAACGTTGACAACCTGAGACTTAGGATTTTATTTTTTATACTTCTTCTCCGGTTTTTCAAATCAGTTATTCTGCCTCTTCTCCCCTAGGAAGTATACTATAACTGAGTATAGAGCTCAGTAAATATTACATTTTGGATTGAAAAAGGTGGAGTAATTTTGATTTTTAGATATGTTCAATGTATTGACCTCCCCGTGAAAAATCCATGTTCTCGACGACCCACTTAATAAAATTTCTTCATATCAGAAAATAATAAACTCCTCTTGAATAAAAACTTCGTTCTAGACAAAATGGAAGATTTTCAAGGTATTATCAGACCACATAACAGCTTAATTGTTAAAAGTTTACTATTAGGTATCGCTCAGCGTGTGAAATACTCATGCCTTGAAATTACCCAAACGTACTAACTAAAACTGTGAAGAATAATTTGAGGTCTGGAATTCCAACAGCATCCAAGTTCGTTTTACGATTTTTAATTATTTTAAACTGATTTTAGGAGAAATCCTCTTACCTCATGACAATCTACTACAAAAACTGTTAAAAAAAAAAAAAAAAAGAAAAGAAATATAATAAAATATATATGGCTGGTTTTGTAACTCTACACACCCACTGACGGATCTACGGGAGGAGGGGAAATTACCCACTCAAAAATAACCAATGAGAAAAAAAAAATAAAGCTAGATTTATAATATACCTACTTGTTCCAATAATCGTGAGTAAATGTAATAAAAAATTATCAATCATGAGCTAAATACGAGAAATTAACCTTTATTTCTCGCCATCCCGTTTTCCACTATCTTGAAAAAAACCAAAAAAAAAAACCTGTACCACTACAATCCGGGTAAGGGTCTTGGATTCAGTACTTGGTAAGAACCGTACTGTTTCTAAGCCAACTGTTATGCAAGGAAGTGGTTCGGCCGAAATCACGCTCAAACGCCAGGTTTTTCCTCCAATTAAGTGTTTCACTCATATTAAGAGGCTGAGTGAGCCCCAGAAGGGTCACCCGATCCCACAGGAGCGATCCACGGCTGAAAACAGAATAAATAATTATCTGTCTCAGCCTGTCTCGAACCCGGACCTTTGAGATTAGTGCCCTATCCACCGAGATACCCCGCTATAAGAAAAAACTTTTTTTTTTTTTTTTTCAAAGTGCGTTAAATCCACAATGGAGAAAACGAGAGAATAAGTGATAAGGGTTTTAATTAGTATCTTACATAAATACAATAATATTTATAATTTTTTATAACTCTTTGGAATCTTAATTTCATTTTAAATAATGTATTGTATAATATTTTTTAGCGAGCCCGAAGGTTCGATGCCGATACCACCGATTATAACATTTACTTCCATTTTATAATATCAAAAAAATATTATGTCGTTTTTTGTTTTTTTTTATAAGGCATAGTCGGAGTCAGATAGGGTTGTGTATATCATTCATCTTGAGGCCGCTATTCCATTTCGGGAAGGATATTAATGGGTTCAGCGAATAGTATACTCGGGACCATGGCGATATATAGTTAAACAAATATATGCGTAAATATAAACCTCGTCTCCTCTAAAGGAAGTCCATATAAAGAAGAATAGAATATATATACATATACTTCCTCATATGACTAATTAAAATATCTTTAAGTCAGGGATGCATGGGAGCGGGGTAGCTCAGTGGGTAAGGTACTGCGCTACTAATCTCAAGGTCCCGGGTTCGAGACCGGCAGAGGCAGATAATTATTTATTCTGTATTCAGCCGTGGATCAACCCTGTGGGATCGGGAGACCCTTCTGGGGCTCACCCAGCCTCTATAAAGTGGGTACCCTTAATTGGGGAAAAAACCTGGCGGATGAGCGTGATCTTGGCCGAATCACCTCCTTGCACAACCGCTGGCCTAGAAACAGTACGGCCCTTACCAAGTACTGAACCCAAGACCCTTATCGGGTTGTATAGGTACAGGTTTTTTTAAGTCAGGGATGCATGGCAAAAGACACCGGAACGAAGCGACAAGAAATACTGCCGTTATCAAGTTAAATACTACAGGTAGATATGAAGTAGATGACCAAATCAAAGTCCTCATTATTAATCATAGATGGATGTGAATAGATCCAAAGAGCTGTTTTTACTGAGTGAGAGAATATGGGATTGCAAACCTTACTTCCATTTCTTATTAAAATCGAGATAGCAAAAGTTGTTATTATATGTATTTACTGTTATAATAAAGAGTTTAAATTAGTCTAAACTAATTTCTTTATTTATTTTTTTACGTTTAAAAATCAATAATTGTTGCAAAACACTCCTTATCCAGCAACCGGTGGACTGCAAAACTACATATATCACAATGTGAAAATCTTTGATGTGGATACCCGTATGACTTCCTTGTACGCCTATTAAACTATAAACACGCACGCACTATTTCCCCCTTCTTCCTCTCCGTACATTGGCTTCTTCAGATCAAATGAGCACAAATTAGGTATGTAAGGTTTTTTTCTAGGCAGATACATTTATCTCTTTACTCAATAAATTAATTTACTTTCTGTATGTTTACATGCACAGATGCAAGGAGCTTTCTATATTTTGGCATACACAGATGTAAGGGATGGAATGTACTAGCAAGGAACCGTAGCGTGTAATGGAAGATACCAGACTACAACACTAAGTTTCAATATTCATGAGCGTCAATATAAAAAACAGCTCACTAATACGCTTAAGTAAATATGCAAGTGCATTCTGTCCATTAGGACGAATAGGTTTGTAAGTTATAAAAATTATTTCCGTAATCGGGGTTTTTATTTTATATTAAATTAATTTTTTGTAATTAAACTTGTACAAATATAACATTAGATTACATACAGAAAAAGTCTTTACAATTGACATTCTGTTTACCTTTATCAAGTGGTGTTATATATAGTTTTTTAGGGCGGAGTGGAGGATTTCGAATTCTATCGGATGGAAGTAATCGATATACAGTAGAAGAACCATTACCATCCGATTTCTAGAAGAAATACTTTATTTTTTATATAATGCTTTATACTTAAAAAACAGTATAAAAGTGCAAATTTAAAGATTATCAATTTCCATATAAGGATGCAATAGGATATTTCAATTCAGTTTGTTTTGAAAGCCATCTAGAAGAACCTAAAAAGATCAACGAGACAGAGGCGGCCTCCAAAGAGGTTTGAAAAAAATCTCGTTCACAAATCGACAAGGAGACCGACGCCTTCTATGGATCAAGGAAACTGCGACAGCTCCGTTAGCTTCCCGTTCCCTTCAGTGACGGAATAAATAAGATACATATATTTATTCGAATACAACAGATTTTAACGGATACATATATAATATAATATATGCATATATGTGTATCAATAAATAATTATGAATTAATTTAGTTACTATTCTATATAGAATTATCGTTATTTAGGCAACATTTAATCCTACCCCAAAAAATAACTGCGTTTAAAAATTTCTCCGTAGCAAAAAAAAAAACGGGCAGCCGTGAAAAGGGTTGATATTAAAAAGGAGATCCCCTAGGAAAGCAGCCTCGACGTTTCGCACAAAGGTTTTCGAAAGGAACACCTTCTCCTGAGGAATATCGACCATTAATGATTCCAATCGGAAGAATGTATCCTTCACAGCTTTGCCTTAGGAGAAAATGAAGCAAAAATTGTTGGTTGAGGAGTTTCTGTTGGTTTCCAATTGCTAAGGTAATAATTGCAATTATTACAACAGTCAAAAGACATTAACCGCTAATAGGGATGAGAATATCGAAAAGATATCGATATATATATATATATATATATATATAAATATATATATATATATATATATATATATATATATATATATATATATATATATATATATATCATATCCATAGTTTTTGAATATATCAAAATAGTAGTTTCATATACCGAAAAAATATTCATATTTTGATAAATCGATATTTTTAATCTTTTAAAGATATATCGATATTTCTCTGCCGATATAATTAAGATGTTGTTTTTATAACATCGATATTTCTCTGCAGATATAATGAAGATAAAAAAAAGATTTTATAATATCGAGATTTCTGGGATGATATAATTAAAACATTGATTCATATAATTTCGATATTTATGTATCGATATTGTTTATACAATTACGATATTTCTGTACCGATATAATTAAGACATTTTTTTTTTATCAATATTTCACTTCCGATATCATTAAGCTATTGTTTTTATCAAGTTTATATACAGCAGAAATTAATTGTAAAGAAGCATGTCATTTAATATCCTCCTTCCGATTTCTTTGGTGTTTTTATTTTAAATTGATAAAATAATTTTGCTATTTTGCTTTCGGCATTCTATGACACTAACATAACATAACCACAAGTATTATTGGTTCTTTGTTTGTAGAAATTTTTTGTTATATTTTTTTCTTCATTTTCTTTTATTGATAAAATATCGGTTTTCCAGTTTACAAAAATTCCAGTTTTGGCAATATTTATTGATTTTTTTTTGTAAATTTTGATGTAACCGATTTACTATATTATCAATGCGATATAAGGAAAAGTGCTGTGTCGTTAGCGTAAAGGGAAATTGCATGATGGGATGAGGAAAATCTGATATGAATATATTAAATAGAGTTGCGGATAGGTAGGAACCTTGTGGGAGACCAGCCATTAAAGGAAGTATATTGGAGATCGATTATTCATGAATAAAGGCTATGTATAACAAAAAGACAAATAATAGAGTCATATATTTGACAAAAATTATCTCCCAAAGTCTTGAGCGACCCGACTACAAACCGCACCGGGTTAACCTGTTGTTGATATATTACACCGAGGTTCATAAATCTTACAGTTGCTACGTACATCCTCTCTTTCTTCCTCTGTTTCGAGGTATCGATTTTAAAACTACAGGGCCATTTATTTTCCGCTGACATGGTCAATCCTTGTCGATTGATAGTCACCTTATCTTTCAGACAACTATCCTTTTGTCTCTCTCTCTCCCTTTTTTTAAATTTTTTTTTTAATCTGGTATGATTATATTCTAGTTTATTATTTAGGTATAACTTTACAAAAGGGGCGCGTTATCACTGGTTCCTCACGAGCTTGCAAAACACCAACGGATCTTTTTCATTATAGGTCGGGGTGTTACCGTAATTTTAATTATTACTGCTTTAAATTATTACTATAACTTCCCCAGATCACTGGAAGTCGACAGCAGTAACAATTTTAAATAATATGTAATTAAGGCAGTAATAATTTTAATAATTGCAATGTTACAATACAATACAAAGCAGTTAGCTATAGCACAAATGGCGCTAGAGTTTGCTGGTCCGGCGACCTTCGGGTAAGTTCGGAATGAATCAGTGATACCGCGCTCCTCTTGTAAAATTGTACCTTATTTATAATCAGTATAATTGTTTATATTTAATTTTTTCTTTCGATGAGAATCAGTTAATTTACTGTTATTATTCAACAATTATTTCATCATCAAGATGAAGGTTATGTTCATCTTTTGATGAAAATATGCTACATATTTATGGCTAGTATCTTTTATTAGCGTACCTAATATTTTTTAAATATAATAGAACAGGTATTTATCGATTTATTAAAACTCATTTCTTAAAAAGCCTAATAGGAATTAAGATAGGAATGGCAAGAAACTGATTACTTTAAAGGAAAATTATCACAAGTTTAATGGCATTGAAGTCACATAAAAAACACGAAAAATTGTAGACAAAATATATTTTCTCTAATTAAACAAAAATAAATAAATATAAAAGCATTTATTTAATATTAATATTTCTAACCAATTTTATGTCATTATAAACGATTCTGGACGAACTACCCGGTCTACCGGTAAATTTAACAATGTAGAATGTTTTGCTTTAATCAGTAAGGTTTTTTTTCTCGTGGAATCAGATAAATAGCGCAAGGGCTCAGGAGTTTAACCCGATAGAAAAAAATCAAATGGGAAAAAAAATATGAAAATAAAGAAAAAAATGTCAGTTATTTGACAATATCTCATGGATGGACGGGATGGCATAAAGTAGATAGGGTACATGTTTGTCTTTTATACAAATATATAGTTTTTATACGATATAATTGATTTTTGTATAAAATCAAAAGTCATCGGAGAGGGCGGGGCTGCGTTTTATGTCCATTTCATAACCCCTAGAACTATATAAGCACACAAATATATTTATTCATATATGTATATATATATATATATATATATATATATATATATATATATATATATATATATATATATATATTTTTTTTTTTTTTTCCTTTTTCTTTCCTGCTACATTTGGACACTTCCTACGATACGACACTTCCAACTGCCTCATTTGGATTGAATGAACTGATTGAATTTCGGTATACATGGTTGGTTTTTTAGGGAGAACATAAATCATAAAATTCGAGGTAAATTTCAGTCATAATTTTGATCACTATTACGAAATTATCTGCTTTCAAGATTTAGTTCACCTCTACAACCTCTCCAAACTGAGTTTTAAAAACAAATCCTGTAGGATCCTGGGTCCAGTAGTCAGTAAGGACTCATTGTTTATAATTTCAAATTGTGTAAAAGCGTTGGAAATTTAAATTGAGTTGGTGTTAGAGAAGTAGCTTTGGGAAGTCTCAACCTTTTTTCTCCCATCCACTAGTTTTTCAGGTTTCCCGCACCTATACAGCCCATCCAAATTGAGTTAGAGGATTTAAAATTTGTCAGTAAATTGGCTTGGTGTTAGAGTGCCTTTGAAGTGGATTGAACTTTTTTTCTACCCCCGCCATATGGATATTTTAATTTTTTTTAATTTTAGTGAAAACTTTGTGACGGAGCTCTGCTACCAACGCTTTTTATTTTAATTTTCTTATCTTGATAAAATTTACACTTGATCTACAAAAGAAGAGGAGGGTAACTAAATAAAATTACAAAAAAAAAAACCGGGACAACTACCCTCAATCAATCAATGCATAATTTGACGTAATAAATAAGAGTAAAATTAAAGTTTAAATATAATTTTGTGATTAGAACTACCTTTAACGAACTACAATTCGTCAAATAGATTTATTAGTTCTCATTGTTTACTTCTATTATAATAATTAACTTCTGAATCGTGTTATGCGAGGCTATTGAAACAATTTCAGAAGCAGAAGCACCACGTCATGGGAGGTGTTATAATAAAGCTTACAAATGGAATTTTTGAGTTAATAATAATAATAATAATAATAATAATAAAATTAAATCCTTATTGAAGAATGAAAAGTTTCGATTACTATATGTGTATTGATAAGACTCGATAGCTAAAAAATAGCTACTTACCAATCCCATTAGCAGAATCATTGGATTTCGCTGTAGAAAAAAAAACTAAAAATATATCCACTACTGAGAACACGATACTCTGATAAAGTATTTGAAGAAGTTATTACACTTCTATTGGTAAAGCATTTCGAATAAAATATTCCGGCGAGACTGTACGTAATGCCGCCGCGTCTCCTCTTATCTGGATGTTTGCGATACACGTATTAGGTGATAATAACTTCGGCCGTGAAATAATATTTCCAACTGTCTAAATGAAACATGAAAACCGTATTGGATTCGGTCTGGTAAAACATAAAAAATAAGGGGTATCGAGGAAGTTTTTAATATCAAGCGAAAAATCAATCGAGTTCATTCTGTAATAGTTTGAATCGAATAAAATAATTTGTTGAGTTTAAAATTGAACAGAAAGGAGCGTGGATTTATATCGACATATATTTTTTTTTAATAAAGGCTTAAGCGCCAAAAATTCGAAATTTAAGTTTCTACTTATTACGGGACCTAAACACCGCCTCTATTGATTTCCGCTTGCGATGTATGAAAAAAAAATTGGAAATGGTCTAAACATCGACTATTGATGACGTAAGCACCAAATACTAACGACTCTCAATACTCACTCTGGCCATAACCAGTGCTAGAAGTCTTTAAATTATATTGTAATCATAAAGGTTTGCCATATTAATAAACTTCTACAGTATACAATAAAGAATAAATTTTAAAAAAATATATTGCTATTTGCAGAAAAATAGTTTCGTTTCCTGTAAAGTCAGCTAAATGGCGCTTACGCCTTTTTCAAAAAACGAAGTCAATATTATTGAACGAACCGGTTCAAATTTTCGCTTGGCAAATTAAATTGTCCCTTGAAAAAATTAGTGGCCTTGTTAAAATGGGTTTACATACGCCTCCAGGATCAGTTCAGTTCTGAAATGAATGACAGAAATAAGTCAGGTAATAAGCCTGAGGTTTAGTGCATGATTCTGACCTCTTTGTCTCCAAGAGCAGGAGTTTCCAGACTTAATACAACTGAGTACCCATGCCCACTTTTCAGGTAACTGGACGTACAACAAACCTGATCTATGATATTGGCATTAAAGATTCCTCTTCATAAAAATAATACGAACTGATTTACAGAAGTTTATTTAGCAAAAAAACAAAAACAATATACATTACAGTAAAAGTGCTAAAGAAAATAATGAATTTAAAGCGTAGTTGAATTAGAAAAATCCAAAATAAAATAAAATTGACATCACATAACAACATAAATTCTGCAGATAGAAGTGTATCCGTAAAATATAAGAAGTTTGGACAATATATTTCAGCTGCAAGCATTTTGTTTATTTATAATCAGAGCATCGATGCTCTCGGCTTGATGGAGCTCAACTTGATTCTGAAGTCCTCTTCAACACTGAGTACTTTCATCTTAACTACATTTAGATTATTTATATTAAAAGCAGATCCAGTGTATTCATCTTACAATGGTATATTCAATAATAATTTTAAAAAAATTGTTATCCCTCATCGAACGCGTGAAAACGATGATTTTATTCAAGAATTTTGTTTGCTTGTTCGCGTACCACCTGGAATGGCCATGGGTACCAGCAATGGTACATGTACCATGCAGGGGTATCAGTCATTCGGTTTTGTCATGTCTGATCGAAAGCTAAATAAATTCCCTATTAACAATGATATAGCCTTTTGAACTTTATATAATTTTTTTTTTATTGAGTAATATTAAACTCTGTCTCAGTAAGGACAATGGTAATAGTGATCAGAGAAATCATTCATACCATATTTACAAAAAAAAAAAAAAAAAAAAGAGGCACCCCTGTCCTAGAGTATCGCAAGGTTGAGAATCAGATAGCACTAGTTATCTTGAACCATTCTGGAATGTTCGGGAACAGAAAGTACAAATTTAAAAGAAAGACGGATTATACAGCGTACGTCTTAGAATTTCTTCATATACCCGTAATCGTATTAGTGAAAGGCTAAAAAAAAAAAAACGAAAAGTATTTTGATTAACAACACCCTTACATGATATATCAGTTACAGTGCCTACACTATCAGCTGATTGCAACCATCTCAAGCTACTTGAGGGGTACTTAATGAAGACTTGATGTACTGTCATTTCGAGGAATCTTCATCATCTTAAGTGATCAGTCAAGATGGAGAGGATTTCAGGACTAAGCCTCAGGCGGGGAGATATTACTTGAAAGGCAGGGAGTATTCATGAGGCAGTGAAAACTTCCAGATAGTCAGTTACTCTAATACGAGTATAACAAGGAGCAATGGACAATTTATACATTAATAAATATCATTTTTATTAAATTCATTTATAAAGTAAAACACATAATTTAGATATTTCAAATACAGCATTTATCTATTTATATTAAACCAGCTATTATACGCGGCTTAGCTCGCGAGTATTTCATTTCTACCATTTGTAATAAATATTATTATATGTATTACTTGTGATAGACATTGTGGGCTCGTTAGGCAACTCCACATGATAGATGTGATATCTACATGGACCGAAAATGGAATCTTTAGTCAAAGCATGAATAATTTTTTTTACTTCCAAATGAAATAATCGAGCCCTCATGAGGTTTTTGTCCATCCCTCCAATTTCAAACCGCTTCAGGTTACTTGCAAGAGTAATAAAGGAATCCGGACGACGCCTCGTCGCGACGGTAGCGACGAACTATGCCATGGCATACTGATATCTATCATGCTTGTAGCGGTGCCCACCAGTAAAACAGGATGGCAACACAACAATCTTTCCAATACCCGAAACGATACCCCCCTCTTCTCCCTCTTAAACATGGCGTATTTAAGATGAACATAGTTTTCCGCTCGCAGCTTGCTATGGTTGAATCGTATAAAGTTGCCTGTCTCTTGCCTTACTGTGTCTATCTTGGCGTAGATATTGACACAAAAAACTGGTTGAAAAGACTACGATATAACAAGATGTAATATTAACATGTTAGGTTCTAAACATAGCCGTTGTATACCGCATTAACACGTTTGCCACATAAATACGATTATTTCTCAACCGTGGATGAAACCTTCCACCTGTAAAAAGTGAAAAACTAGTGTTTTTTACTTAGAGTATGTTTTTTTTTTCGAATCCATCCTTATTGTACATCTACAACATATGGGGTCAATGACAACTTTCTTTTATAGATATATGCAAAGATAGCTTAAAACTTTGCTGCACTAAGAAGTAAGAGTAAATTCTCTGCATAGATTTTCATGTAAAACTATATGAGAAAGATGATGGTAAAAAGCCAACCGGCGGTGCTTACTTGGGCCCGATACCGTGTATTTTCCAAAATGGATGCCGTGTTATGTGAATTTAAAGTTAAGACCCATCATTGAGGCATATACCACCATCTTAGATCTTGAAAGGAAACCTATTTTTAAAATAATAACTAGAGTTAAATTTCAAGTATGCCTAAACAGCATTATTATTTTAAAAATCTATGAAAGTTTTAAATTGTTCCTTTTTAAGCAAGCTCTTATCTTTCAGCTAGTCCTGTACCAAGCCATATCCATACAAATCCAGAGTATCCATGGAAGCTCATTAATGCATGTAGCCCACTTAATCTTATACCAGTTTTCCATCATTGCAAGTAATACCCAAAACCACCTTATAACAGAGGATGGTCGAATGTAAGAACAAGTACTTCATGGTATTTATTATGATCAGCAAAAAACAGTTGGGCTGATTCCCAGGTTGAACATCGGAACTCGAAATTAACATCCGTCTTTTCGATTTAAAATGGCGGCCGATTAGAGATTTTATAACTCCATAGCTCGGGCGTTCATAAAGATAGCGGGGAAATGTAAGGTGTTTTAGAATCATATTACAAAGGTTTAAAAAAAAAAAAAAAAAAGTGCAAAACAATAAATCTAAATAAATGTTTTTGGTTTATTATTTTCAATAATAGATCTTTGTAATCGACAAATATTAGATTAGTCGATAACAAACCTCTTTTCTATGGTTATTCGAAAGGCATGTGAATTCCTACAAAACTGAAAAAAAAATCATTTAAATCCGACCGGTATTAGCTGAGATATAACGTAATGAACTTTGTAGATCAATTCCCCGGCGCTACCGGTCAGCTTGACCTTGGCCTTCTAACTTATCAATAGCGGGCTCCTAGCTTCCTCGCATCTCTCTCCACTTCCCATCTCCCTCCTTGGATTATATCTTCATTTCCTCCAGCTTCTTGGTCTTTCCTTTTTCTTTTCTCACTGAAGTGCACCTCCAACATTTTTATTCTCTTTACCACTTCACCCTCTGATTGCATATCCTGCCCTTATCTTGATACAGTTTCTTTTGAACACTCTAAGTTTAAGGCGATCATCTTGAGAGAAAAATCAAATGTCTGCTCCATAGGTACCTACTGCCTATTTTTTTCTCTGAACTCAGTTTATGTATTATAAAATAGTCTCTATGTTCCTTTGGAGGCCGGTTCAAATTTGCGTGGTAATTTGATAACTCGAAAACATTCCAAATGCTCATTTGAAAGATAATCTAATTGTCTGAACTCTAAACCAAAACGATAGATATGAAAAGTCTTTTGAATAGACACACTAGATATTTTTGAAATATTACTATTTGGAAATAATAAACCATTATCTAACAATTTGTAGCGTTTTTGTAGGTTCATGACAATGACCCTCTTGCACATTTATTTTCTTCTGTTTTCCAATCAAAGAATTTTTTTTTTGTTGTTCAATAAGTTTATTATCCTTTATAATCAACTACATAGAAAAAAAAGTTATATGTAATATATATAAAGAGAAGAGAGATAAATAAGATCTATATTGGAAGTGGATAAAGTGCAGAGAGAGCAGTTTGGGAAGAACCATAACGAACAAAGAATGAAAGATAAAGTTATGGAACAGTTCTCCCAAAGGGCTCTTCCAGGGAATTTATTCCAGTCCCTTCCACGGTGGGTTGGTCTGCCCTATATAGAGAATGCAACGTTCATTATAACGATATCATATCATTATATATATATATATATATATATATATATATATATATATATATATATATATATATTATATAGATTCAGGCATATATCGTTCATTTAGAAACGAAAATTTTTGTCAAATTGTTTTTATTTTTTTGTGAACACTTCCCTTAATATATCTTTATTATTTTTCTAACATTAACATTTTTTTTACACACAAACAAACCAACGTTTCGAAATTTTCTTTCATCTTCTGGGTTTTCCTTTCTTTCTTTCTTAATTATGCTATTTTTTTTTTTCTAATATAAAATAGTTAGCAGAACTTCTCTAAGGTCTGTTTTTCCATTAATACATTATTTCGTCTATTATGTCCATTATTTAAATTTTTTTAAACCATTATTGCACTAGAGATTGTCTGCTATGACTTATATCGATGCCACACTGAGCTACTTGAGAAGTGAGTTTCTTCACAAAAAAAACAAAAAAAAAACTTAATTTAGTAATGTAAACTTCTGAAAGTAGTAGTAATTATATAATATAAGAAAATTTTTGTTTTTCCTTTTTCTGATGAAAATCTTTCATTGATGTATATTTTTTTTGAGGAAAAATGTCAGATTTTTAGTTTTAATATTTACAGCAATAAAAAATCATTATTTTAGATACTATTAGTTTACTAGTCAAACGTAATGACTTCGTCCAAGCTTTGGTTAGAGACTAATTTTATGAAGATTCTATTGATAAAAATAATAGTATAAATTAATAATATTATTCTTGCTATTTAGATGATATAAATATATATATTAATTTTGCTTTTGTATAAATAAGTAATTGAAAAAATGATTATTTACGTAAAATATATTATTTTGTACTATAATACATTCAATAAAATATTTTGAGTTTCTTTTCATTTCCAAAATCAACTTATTGTTTAATTTTTATTTTAAATTAAACTCTAAAGAAGTTTCCATATTTTTTTTTTAAGAGAAATTGTCCCAATTCGATTCATGATTAAATGATGAAAAAATTAAGATTAAATTTTTGTTAAAACAAAAAAGGTAAGTAGGTATTGACTAAGACAAGGTCCGACTTGAAGTTTTATCAGAGAGCTGAGAGACAGGAAGTAATAAACTTAAATAAGCGAACTTCAAACGCCTCACCTGTCAAATTCTACTTGTTCGGAATTCATTTTTTTTTTTTTTTTAATGTTTATTTATTTATTTGCAATTTGTCAAATATTCATTCGAACAAACTAAAGGGGCCGGGTAATATTGCCGTCATAAGCTAAAATACTCTAACTCCAAATCATTTTTACTTTCCTTTACCTATATATGAAATATATATTAAAGGTAAGTTTATATAATATCGTGAAAATTTTCGAATTCGAGTTTTCAATGGAAACCCCCTCTTAAGGTCCCCTGAGTCCAAATAACCAAGTCTCCCAAAATGGTCTGTGTGTCTTTATGTAAATACATTTCGTTTTTTTTTTACATTAATACATTATATATATTTCGTTTTTGAGCTAGGCTGTTCAAATGAACAACTGCCTAGCTCAAAAACGAAAAGTTGCACGATACTGAAATTACGTATTTAAAGTAGGCACATGCATGTTATGTTACGACAACTTTGTCTTCAAAATCGACTAACCGGAAGTGCCACTTTACATGATCGATTTTACGTTTTTTTTTTTGTTTTTTTTTTCAATTTTCTAGAATACGGCTCTGATTTTGACGAAACATGCCTAAATTAATCTTCATAAAGCCCTTTAATTTTTCATGGATGTAGAATACCAACGAGAAAATGCAGGGAAAAAAATATGATGAAAAGAATATTTAATTTGCGTATAACTTAAAAATACATTTTATGGTAAATTTTGTATAGAATTGTATGAAAGGTAATTAAATTATCTAAAAAATAAAATAGAATCATCAAAATCGGTATTAGCAGAGATACAGCGCATCGGACTAACCGGAAGCGGCAATATATCATGGATTTTACAATTGTTTACAATGTTCTCGTAAACGGCTCCCACGATTTTGCTAAAACTTGCCTAATGTCTTCTCCTTAAAGCCCTTTAACTTTTCATGTATGTAGTATATCAACAAGAATGCTGGGGAAAAATTTACAAAAATTATTTGCGCATAATTCAAAAAGTAAGTATTTTATAGTAAACCATGCATGGAATCATATGAAACGTGATTAAATTCTCTAAAATAAAAAAAGGAATCATTGGAATCGGACGGGAATCAGAAAAGATACAGCACATCATATGAGGATTACAAGATCCTATATGGATAACCGAGGGCATCCGAAAGGCGACGGATGGGACCGAACCTCCTCCCACCAATCCGCCAATCTGTTGTCAACAATACGCTCTGTAATAATGTAATGTAAGAATACAAAAGTAGAAATTAACTTCTAAGTTTAAAAAATTTCTATTTTTATATTATTAAATGGAAACAAAATGTTTCCATGGAAACTGAACCGAAACTTTCAAATATTTTCAACTTGACAAAATAAAAATATGTACAGAATTTTTGTACTAAAATTGTTTTATTATAATTATGTGGGGAAGACGCGAAGAACTGAATGCTGCTGAGTTTATTTCAAATATTTTTTATGTGAACTCTTTAAAATTATATTAAAAAGATAATTATTATGGGACGGCAAGGGAAAGTTGTGTGATGCTCGCACAGCACCAAATTTTTTTTAATACATCTTTGAATTGTTACCGAATTGCTCTAAAAATGTTTATTCTTAGTTCAAATAAAAACTGTTTGCTGTATCTTAGCTAATTTTAATCAGATTAAGATTTTTATTTTTATATTCAGCTTTGTAGACATTTAAATTATCTTTCAAATGAGCATCTGCATTGTTCCGGAAGATTTATAGTTATCAAGTTTAAAAAAACAAAAAACTAAAAAGGTGAAACGGTTTCCAAAGAAAGATATACAGAATGTTTCATTAAACAAGTGTAAGAAGTTCAATACGCTATATCTTTGCTAATATTGGTCCGATTTAGATGGTTCATTTTTTGTTTTGTAGGGAACTTAATTAATTTTCGAACAGAGATGACATAACATAAAACAAAATTTACCATAAAATATATACTTTTCGAATTATGCGCAAATAAAATATTCTTTTCGTAATGACTTTTTTTCTAGCTTTTTCTCTGCATGTACCTTCATACTAAATAGATGAATAGATAGAAAGCTTTAAGTAGAAGACTTAAGTAGAAATTTTTTTTTCAGATATTGCGCAACCGCTATTGCAGAAAGGGTGCCCGATTTGGTACAATGGCATTGAGGGACAAACCCCCTACATAGAAAAAAAATAATTATAAAAAAATCGGTCCACCTATTCAAGAGATGATCGTTGCTCAGGCAGACAGATCAATGGCCGAAAATGCTAAAATCAATTGATTTTATTGGATCATTCCTGAAATATAATTACAATTCAATTTTTTTTTTTGCGTTTCAAAGTTTTGGTATTATACATATTCTTATTGGCAAAGGAATTTTTGTGATAAAATGCAATTAAAATTTAATTTTTTACGCCGTAACATAAATTTCTAAAAATAAGAAGAAGGCGTTATCAGTGTAAGGTTATGAAGGACGGTAAGAGCAGACAGCTAACCTGGTCGAACGGGTACCTATTTATCTAATTATTACAAGAAGGATTCACTTACATATGAGAGGAAGCAGGACATGTAGTGGCAGGCGCCTCTTCTTCCCGAAGACAACTAAGCACAACCTGAAGGTATCCAAGACAGCGAAAAGCGCTACATCACCTCCTTCAATACGACCCATCGATTAGACTCGCCGAGGTGTTAGGGCAACTTCTAATTGTTTCTTAGACACCGATGAAAAAACTGATCCATGGATAGAGCTACTCAGAACCCCTCGGAAGAAAGAACTCAGGAGTAATTTTCTAGAGAAAAGGGGGAACAAAAACAAAAGAAACTTCGTTGGAGCTAGGATGAATAACTTTTTCAAACGCATTTATCATACTAACTATCACCGAAGAAAGCATATCCTCGATATATATCACTACCAGGGAAAATATACTAAAATACTGTAATCTACAATCTCTAATTTAGTAGGCAAAATCGTGATATTCGTGCCATTCTTCGAGTTTCAACAATATCATCCTAAATGTCACAATAGAAAACAATTCAAATAACAGATTCGGTTTAACAGACCTGTTTGTGTGCTAAATGCAGTATCACTCTATCTAATTGTTTTGATAATTCAAAGGTGTCTTGCATGATGTTTCCAAATGTCAAGTGATAAGCTTGTTTAACATAAGGTTTGTATTTATAATAATAATATTTGTATTTTTGATCCAATTTTCATGCTTATTGCATTAAAATTTACATCCGATTAGCTGATTATAGACACTTAGGTGATTACTTGTCTTCAACTTATTAAATCCCCCTCATCCGGAAAAAAGTCTGCCCACGCCCTTCGTTTACTTACTTTAGTTTGTAATAAACAAAAGTAAGATTCATATGTATAAATAAAATATTCATCAATTGGTAGATAGAGAAAAAGTTTCATAAAAACAAGGCTAGTAAGATAAAATAAAGTTGCACTACCTTAGTACAGATAGCGCCACCGTATCTAATCAGCAATATACGATAGTATTTACACTGGGCCGCTCATAATCCTGAATTTAGCATTTAAATTGTGAATACCCCTAATATTAGCCATAAAGAAATTTTGATGGTTGATATTAAACCATATTAATAATGAGCCATTTATGGTTAATATTAAAACAAATAGTAAACCTGTGCCACTACAGCTTGGTAAGGCACATTTCGCACATTATTTCTTTTCTAATGGTTATACTTGGAGGGGGTGTGGTCAGCATCAGTGCCCAACTCCAGTTTATTCTCCGACCCAATGAAAGGCCAGATTACCACATTAGAGACCCATGCACAGCCTCCCAATCACATGGGCTATAAAAGAAAATTATCTGTCAAAGCAGGACTCGAACCCGGTTCCGCGAGTTAAGAGACCAGCTCCTGTTTTATTATTATCATCTATAATTTTCAGGAGAGTCAACAGAAGTTTTGGTGATTAAGACAAAGATAACGGGAACATGTATACATCAAATATTTCCTACATATTCAATACAGTATTTGGACTTGGACTAGCCTTGCCTTATTCTATTAAATAGGACATAATTTGTGCTCCTTATCAAAAACAACTTTGTAATCCACAAAACAGATTTTCTTCGATGGAAAACACATAATGCGTTTTAAAAGAAGATATCCTACTAAAATAGATTTTTTTTTTTTTTATATAGTAAAATTAATTATATTCTTTAAGGATAGATACAATAACGATTTACGTAATTAACAAACAAATATTAACTTAGAATTAAGGATTTTTTTTTTATTAATTGACGAAAATGATTAAATCAAACATTTCAAATAAATTAAAATTCTTCTCATACTAACAAGTGAAATCATTTCAAACGTTAAAATGTATTTTTCAGTCGGTAAAAAAATAAAGCAAATGAATATATTTTTGTTAGATATTATTAAATTAGACTTGATGATTTAACATTTAAAAAAAAAACACTACATCCATGGACTATTAAAATAGTTTAACTGATTTTAACAGTTTTTTTTAAACTAATTTTTTTACTCAATTGGTTAAACACGTAATCAGTTATTTCCCGAGTTAATCGGTTATTTGGCAGTCCAAAATCAACAAAAACGGCGCATCTCCCCTGAATCCCACCTAAACTTTGCGGGCAAGTTATTAGCCCCTTCCCCGAACATCATGAGCAACACGATTGAAATAACAGATTATCCAACTATCGATTTATGGTCTATGCGTTTATACAGTGTTCATTTTGGGACGGCTCAAACGCATTTTACGAGAAAACAATCGGCCTGAGACAAAAATATTAGAGAAACATTGTATAGCGTAATTTATTCTTCCAGAATATCCCTATTATTTGAGACATTTACATCGCATACGTGCCTGACGCGTGTCTAAACAGATGTGTGTTACAAGAATATGATACATGATCCTGAAGTATATTTTACCCCTTTTTTATAATATTTTATCAAACTGGTAGGAACAATATTTTTTTTTTTTTAATAAATGAAAAATAATTAAAGATATCAAAATGCGGTTTGCACCATTCTTTTTAACTTTTGTTATCCTTAAAAATGGCGTGTATACACATAGGTATCAAATAATGGGCATATTATGGAAGAAAACTTTACGCTCTACAATTTTTTTCCTGCAGCATGTTTGTTTCAAACAAATAGTTTTTCAGTAAAATTCGTTTGAGCCATTTTAAAATGAACACCCAGAATATTGAGAGCTTAACTACATAGCAGAGTGAACTATCATATTTTTTATATAAAGATAAAAAGGCCAGACAGTTCAAAGCAGTTACATAGTCAATTTAACAAGAATTGGTAAAAAAAAAAATCTGTAAAATATTAAAATAATAAACAAAATACTCGAGAAAGAACTTTATACTACTTGGTACTACATCTATAAACTGGACTAGGCCAACGGTACAGATCTTCACCTTAAATAGCAATATCTACTACAGCCCGCAACTCGCGATCAAGAAAGGATATGGTAAATAAACAAGATTTTGGAGGGCCCCACAACTCGACATTACATTATCTGGTTCAGCGGCTATCGATATTCTCCGCCTATGGCCTAAGGTCACAGGATATCGACTTCACTAAGGTCAGCCGAAATATCAAGCACGGACTTCCGTCCGTCCTGGTGGGAAAATGTCAACGGTTGGTAACACTGTGTTGTCTAGAGGGAGGTGCGGACAGTGGTGTGGTCACAGGAGCTGGAAACAGAACAACAGATGTTATTTGTAGCATTACTGTTCCTGAGGGATGCAATTGGTAATTCGTGTGATCCACATAAGTAGGTATTCACACATCCCTAAAATAAGATGAAAAGTAAGTGAAAAGCAATAGGCAAGCAACAGTTCTTCTATCTTATCCAAGGTTAATATAAATTCGATTTTTTAAATTTCTTGATTTTTTCTTCGCATTTAACTTACCGAAAGATGAAAGAACTATAATTTACGAACCGTTTTCACTAAAAATTCCAATTTCGTTTTGTCGCTTACGTCTTTCTACTTTGACACCGTCGAAATAAATTTGAATAAATAAAACCTGCAACAGGTAATGAAGAACTGAATGGGGAATTAAGAGAAGGGGATAGAGTATTATACTCCACCCGACAGATTAATTCCCTGATATAATATTCAGTTACGATTTATATAAAAATTCCTAAACATAAAATTAATTTATAAAATTTGAATAATATATATATATATATATATATATATATATATATATATATATATATATATATATATATATATATATAAGAAATAAATGATTTACTTCTTTCGTTTTCGCTGGTTATAAAATATTTAGTTCGAAACTCCTACTTTCTTCATTCTACGGGTATTCTTCACACAAACCGATCATCCACATTTCCAGCTGTTTCTTTTTACTATCTATTTTAATTAAAGATATGAACAAAGTAATGTTTATAACTCCATTTTGAAAAATATATTCTTCTCCTCATTTCATCCGAGGTCACTTCTTATGTTATATTGGATATTAGTATCTGGAAATTAATAAAATTCCATCTTACTTCATGTTTCTTCATTATCACATCTTTTTGCAGCGTTTCGGACACCGATCGCCCATCATATAAAATTAATAAATACTTCCTGACATCCTTCCTCTACCAAGTTATCCAAACCTGCCGTCTATCATACATCTTCGACCTCCTTCAATTCAAATCCTCCGTCCATTCCCGCCATACCCGTTCTCGGCCTTCAGATTTATATACAGCGGCCAACCGATCCGCAGTTTCCGACGAATCTTTTCTTATGGGATCCTCATCTTTATGGAATTCCATTCCAGATCCAAAAGAATTGTAAATAGAGTTCCTTTCACTTCAATCGAAAATTTATAAATATGCTCTAATAGATTTTGTAACTTGCTAGTTATTATTATCTCACTATTAGTTTTTAATATGTTTCATTAATATTAGAAGGTTATGTGTTTTTTATTTAAAGGACTCAGGCCAACAATACCAATGTCATGTGTTAAATGTTACTGCATTATGACTTGTTGTAATTTTCACCTCAATTTATTTATTGACATTTTTATTTTTGTTATCTGTTAACTCATGCTTTCCTATTCCATCTAATCTAGAGCTATGAAGCCCACCTATCATTGCCTGTAATCATTATTATTAAGGGACTTGTGCCGGAATAAATAACGAGTTTATTATTGTTATCAAGTCTTGTTGTTTCTTTATTTTTTTGGACAAATTTACACAATACCAAAAGGAAAAAATATAACTGGTGTGCGTTTAAAAACGAAAAGCTTAATTTTTCACTATAAATAAGGGTCACCTTAGTGTTCACGCATCCCTAAAAAAGTTCGTAAATTTTCGATAATGAGATGAAAAGTGTGCGAACAGGGTTCGCAAGCGATAGTTCTTCTATCTCATCCGAGGTTAATAAAAATTCGATTTTTTTTAATTTCTTGATTTTTTTTTTCCGCTTGAGGCCTCGAAAGATGAAAGAGCTATCATTTACCAGCTCTTTCTCCTAAAAGTCTCAATTTCTTCTTTTTGTCCCCCTACGCCTATCTGCTTTGACACCATCGAAATGAATTTGAATAAAAAAAATTAATAAAGCCCGCAACAGCTAATGAAGAACTGAAGAGGAAATTAAGAGGAAGAGGGTTGAGTCAGTATTATGCTCCAACCGACAGATTTATTAAGTATATCTTAGAATTATCATTTGATAATTTTAATTTATTATTAATTCTATTGATTAAATTTTATATTTCAATTTGCTGTACATGATTTCTATAATTATTCACTTATTCTTTTTAATTAACCGAAAAACTTACATATTATCTATAATTTATTTATAAACTATAAACTTACTCAGAAGCTATTAGTTTTTAATATTGTTATACTTTAAATTAAAGAAACAAGGATGGACGATAGGAATCCGAAACGTCGGAAAGAGATGTGAAAATAAAGAAGCACGAAGTAAGAAGGGATATTATTAATTTTCATAAACTAATATCTAATTAGTTTACACCCGCATGATGGTATAGAAGGATCAATTTAATTAGGGATTTATAAATTATTTGCCACTTCTATAATTTAGTTTTTATTGAAAACTGGTTTCGAATGTTATACATCCATCTTCAATTCTAAAAACACACAAAAATTCAAAAATAAGCAATTCTCAATACAGTTTGGTATTATTATACAACTTACAATACAAATTTCTCTGTTTGATATAATTTACTTAAACTTTGGTGAGTACCAAGATGCATTTCATTTCTTGCCTTAATTAAATTCAAAATTCATAAATGCTTTATAATACTAATTTATATTACATTTAATTTAATATGTATAATAACGCTTATTTTTGAATTTTTGTGAGTGTTTAAAACTGAAGATGAATATATAATATTCGAAACTAGTTTTCAATAAAAACAAAATTATAGTGGTGGCAAATAATTCATCAATCCCTAAGTAATATCTAAGTTACGAAATAAATAAAATTCTAGTTCAATAAAAAGTATCTGAATAACGCCCATCATAGAAAAGATATTAAATCTGAAACACATTGCCAACATGTCATGTCACCAAGTGATAATTGTCCTATCACTCTTGATGAAATGACGCAGAACATATAAAATGTTGTGTTGATGTAATGGACAAATTAAATTACATGTTTTCACTTAGAAGCGAGGCTTCATTTTCTATAAATAGAGTAGTTTACACCGGACGGTAGGAGTGTAAATGTAAACATAATATGGATTTAGCAGGAGTGAAGCCGCCTACTGACGTCAAAGCCCCTAATACATGGCACACTCAGGTCAACAGGCACAAGATCCTCTTGAGCCCATGTCTCGTAGCTATTTTATTTATATAATTATAGTTACGTAATATTAGATTTTTTTTTTTTTTTAGTTTAAAACTCTAGTTTTTCAACTTAATAAAGAATAGTTAGTAAGTAATTAATTACGGCAGAGATGGTGGAGATAATTAATATAATTAATTAGATAATTAATGGCTTAATGATTGATGACCAATGCCAATTTGAAGCAACAAGATGTAGTAACGGCTCACATGACTTAACGAGGAGAAGGTAAAGTTCCGGAAATGTCTTCCGCGATGCGTTATTCAATAACGGTGGATATTTTGAAGATGTAATTTTTAAAACCCATTGGAATAAAACTATTTTTAATACTATTTTTATTTTTTTGATATTTATGGAGGTATTTTTTCTTTCTTTTTGTTTCATTTTCGGTAGCAGTGGCGTAGCTACGCCAACTGACGCCCGGAAAAACTTCAAGGTTGCCGCCCCCAGGGTCGGAAATGGGGGCAAAGAGGATACTTGCCCCGGGCGGTAAAATTCAAAGGGCGATAAATTTTGAGTAAAATATAATTATTAGATAAAGTAAATAATATTTGTTTCTGCTTTTTGAAAGTTTTGACCTTAATTCGGTCAAAAAATAAGTCAATGTTATGAGATGATATTTAATTCGAAATATATTACCTAAAGTACCGTTATAACACTGCTGAATTTTATTGGAGTGGGGAATGATAGAAGAAGGGGCAGAATTAAGAGTGTCCCCGCTGCGGAAAAATCCTAGTTCCGGTTCTGCCACCCTCTGCCATAATTCCAGATTACCTGCTTCTAGAGAAATAAGATAGCACTAGGGTATCGATTAGTGGTATCGATAGTAAAACTGCATGGTACCGAAAGGAAAGTATCGATACTTTACTAACATTGATCGGTATCGGTCATCCCTATCTGCTTTGCTTGTATACATTTCATGATTACTAATTTAAACGTATGTTCGACTTAAATACAATAAAATAAATTTTAGTTTTCGGAGTCTAAATAAGAAAATAAAATAAAAAATTATTAAAAATTATTTTCAGACATTTTGGCGCTCCGCTTTAAACGGCTTCCTCTGATTTTCTGTTTTATTCAAAAACGTTTATCACATATTTTTTTTAGATATTATTATAGATATGTTTCGGGATCTATAATAATATTCAGAACAACACTCTTACGCATTATTCCCTAATTTCATAATTTTCATTTCTCCACTCGTTTTGTCATTGCATCCATCAATTTTATTTCGTCTTGTATCAATAGTAAAAACTAATAAAAAAAGAATGTACGTATATGCTCTACATATCAAATATCAAAGATAAAAATATGTGATAAACGTTTTTTAACAAAATAAAAAATTAGGGGAAGAAAATTATTTCATGAAATAGCAAGTATTTAAAATGCACTTTTTGAAAATAAAACCATTTTTTTTTTGCAGACCTTCAAAATGAGTCAGTTACTTTTGCCTCACTCTGTACTATGAAATGTGAATATATATGTATATAAATGTATATAAATATATATATACATACATACATACACACACACGCACACGCACACGCACACGCACACACACACACACACACATATATATGGAAATAAAGTAAATAAATCGTAAAAACTATTCATTAATATTTTAAGCCTGGTTTCTATTTCAGCATAGATCCAAATACAAAGCGCATACGAAGTGAGGGAAAATGGACGATGAGACAAGGAAGATGGAAGTTCTTCAAGAAAGAGATAATGGCAGTTGTATAAATGTTAAAGACAGAACAGCTAAATATTGGAGAGGGATAAGTTATAATTCTACGAAAGGGTTTTATCAAATATAATTCCAAAGTTTTTAACGGAGGAACATTATTGAATTGGAGCGTTATTCAAAAATAAAAGCATGGAAAGAATGGAATGGATTTGATAAGTCGCCTGGAATCAATCAAAATGGGTCGGATAATAATGTTTTAGACAAAAAACCGTTCAAAAACTAATTTAGATATCCTTCATTCGGTACCAGTAATATCTCTATACTTCTAAAACGTCTAAAACATGAACTCTAATTTTATGTATAGTCGTTAGTAAAGCGATTAAAATTGGACTTACCAAAATGGATTGCGGAACGAATTTTTCGATACAATTATTATAAGGCTCAGTATGTCAGCCCCTCCGTTTCTGCCACTTGAGAGGTTACAAGAGAACAATTGGAACAGGGATAGGTCAAAGTTTAAAATAGCTAAGGAAATAAAATCCGATGCCTTACCACCATAGCCTGGACTAAATATAGATCCGTTGGCCTCATCCTCTTTGGGTATTACTCCGCCTAGTCAATTACAAACAGAAGCCAAACCAAATTATACGTCAAAGAGGCTGGTATACCAAAATGGTATCTCTGCTTTGAAACTACAAGGGCAGAAGTGCTATAATTGGGCTTTATACAGATCTTGACATAGCGATTTAATATGACTATTTGCCATTTTATTTGTCGTTTTTATTTCCCAGTGATAAGTATGTATTGGATCCTGGGAAAATAGGGTTAATTAATTGAATTCTTAACCACTGCCTACACCACCTTCGTCCATGAGCTTCCTTAGAAACCTAAGTCAGCCCTACTTACTTCAATTAGGAATATATTAACAGAATGCATGACTCGCAATGTCGCGTAGTGTAAAAACTAGAATACTCAATTGGATTCAACTAAATATTCTACAAATATTCTACGTAATAGTCTATTTACGAAGGCATTATTCTTTCAAAGTAAGCAGTCACGATTCGGACTCGTAAGAAACAGTAGGAAGGGTAATGCTTCAATAGATTCATGGCGAAAGTTGAATAAGATCCAAAGGTGGCCCTACACCAACGGTTTTTTCATTCATCCGAACCGCCGGCTTGAACGATGAAAAATGGTGGGAGAAAAACCGTCGGTTCGGCACGAAGAAAAATAATGCCCATCACCATCGGGTTTTTTTTTTTCATTCATTCATTATTTTAATTGATTTAATTCCTTTATTTGATTGAATTTCTGTTTCATGTATATAGAATAATCGAAAACAATTAATTCAAAATCTAATTACAAGTCATTTAATTTTTTCCGCTTGAGAAAAGTAAATAATAATTAATGATAAAGAAATAGATAATAATTATTGTTCGGTGTTGACTAAATTGACACGTAATATTGGAAGGGAGGATTTCTAATAATTTTTTTTTTCTTCCGTTCTTTCGAGAAATCGATGCTTAATTGATTAAAAAAAAATCGATTGTATTCTAAAGTTAAGTCTTCATTAAATATTGGAATTCGCATTTTTATACTTTTATTTTATTTATTAAAAACCCAATTTTTCCAAAAGCCGTACACGCCACGGCCGCGGTACATAAAAAGGTAATCGAGCATTTTTGCATTCCCTATGCCCGGACCGCGACATATGCGGCACTAATAATAGATTGTATTTCTCGTAATTAATTCACATAAGATTTTTTAAAATATTTTTTTCTTAAACCCAAAGCCAAAATACAAATAAAAACGTAAAAATAAAAAAAAACATACGACACACTAATCAGGTTGCAGTCAAAGTGTTAACGGGTCTTTTACGTTTTCTAGACTAATAATGGGGTGCATAAAAAATAATGACCGTTTTATCAAAGGATGTAAATACGTACTTCAAACCTATTCAATATTTACCAATTACTAATAGTCTTGTGTAAAAGATTAAGTATGCTTTTTTTTTAACATTTGACTTATGAAATAAAGCTTTAGTTCATCAGCTGCAGCCGAACAAGATGGTTTCATAAGAAATACTCGTAATATTAAAAAACTACAGCCGCTGAAGCAATACATAAAATTATTCAAACTGAAGGTGAAGGACATCGCACAACGCGGCGTTGGTTTAAAAAATCAGCAAGGAGATACGTCCTTGGAACGGAAGATGGGCTCAAAGGGATCATTAATGGATAGTGACGAGATTCCATGAGCTTCTGGCGGATGTTCTACGAACTCCGAACTTCACTGTGAACAATCGGATAGGAAACGTGCGAAATTATCACAGTGTTACCCAGCTCTAGTAAACCGTTAAGGTGTTCTAAGTAACATACAATTTCAGTCGGACGCAGAAAAAGTTGAAAAATCTTCAGGGAATCGAACTTCTCCCACCCCAACCATACAGTCCAGACATCGTCACATCAGATTATCACTTATTTCCTTCCATGCCCACTTTCTTCAAGACAAAAAAAAACATTATAATTTTGTAGAGGTTGACATTGTGGTTTAAGAATTTTTCGACAGCCGTCCCGGGGAGAGGTAGCAGCATGGCATCGAGCAACTGGCTGAAAGATGGTTGACAAAAGTGGATCATAATAGGTTATATTTTGAATAATTATTCTGTACTATATTAAAGAAATAAAAATATTGACTTTTTGTTGAAAAACAGTCATTATTTTTGATGAACCCTATTATTTTCGGGACCAAATTGTTTTCGTTTCTTTGTTTCTATTAACCTTTTTTCGAAACTTCACAACTACTAATTCATGATCACAACCGTATTCTGCTTCAAGGTGAAATCTCCCGTTAATTATACCGTATTGCCACCTACGTACAAGACATGTTAGATTATAATAAATTACAATACAGAAGGTATATCGCAGCGTATATATGAACTGTAGTAACAGGCTTGAAGAAATATCTTGGAAACATTTCTTTTTTTTTTTTAATATAATTTAGAAAATAATTATAATCAAGACGCGCAAGTAATGTTATCTACTTAATGCCTTGCAAAGAAAGTTGTGTAAACAGTTTCCCACTCGACCCCCTAGTTGACAAAGGTGAAAACTAAGACAAACAAGCCAAGTCAATAAAAAGGACCGCCACTCCTAAAGAAGAAGAAGAAGAAACACTTTCCCTAAAGAGCAAACAGTCGCTAACGATAAATAAACGCCATGGCCACAGGTGGTCTTTCGTCACAACTGATAAGGAAAACCACACACCACACCTATATTCCATAACAATACTACCATCATTACCAAGGAGGAAATAGCAACATGTGAAAATACATATACAAATGCACACATATGTGTATATATGCATATATACAGAATAATAATAAGGTTTTATACTAGGATCCGATACCCATAAAAAATTTTTTTATCCACATGTCTAACTCCACCAAACCCTTAAAAATCCTATTATTTTTGAAAAACTTTATTTATCGAAATTTAAACCTGTAACGTATTTATAAAACAATGAGTGAATGTTTTTTTTTATTTGAGAGATGTTGATTAAATATAAAGAGAAGAACAGGTCATTATTAATTATTATTATTTATTTGTAAAATTAATTATTAATAAAAGTGTTTCTGAATCATTAAACCTAGTAAAAAAAATTGATTTTTTTTTAATTTTTATTTATTTATTTACATAGCTCACCAACAGGCGTTGTGCCCAATAACAGGTGGCCATTCTCTCTCAAATGTATCATATATATATATTACAAAATGTTTAATAATAATAATAAAAATACAATAAAAATTAAAAAAAAAAGAAACTAAATAAAAGAAAAACAAACAAAAAAAAAACAGATCAAAGAAACAACAATAACAAAGAAAATAAAAAAAAATCAGTCAGAGCTCAGAGACTTTTTCAAAATGGATTAAATTCTATTTCCAATTGTATTACGTAGTGTGCATAAACTATAAGAAAAATCTAATTACTTTTCATTATTTATTAAATTCCAAATCCGACATTTTATTGAGCGGTGAGCAAGAGGCCAAACTGGTCTTACAGACTGGTAAATAAAAATTATCTGCTACCCTGCTACAAGTCCTACTGAATTTAAAATTCAATTTATTCAGGGTAGAGCTATCATCAAAAATATTTTTTACAAGTTTTAGCAAATGCAATACTGTGGCCATTTCGCAACGTTAAGTGATGGAATTTTTTATTCCGAAAGTATTTAGAAAATATGTACATCTTTCTGGATATAGTCTGTAATACTTAAAATAAACAAGTTTCAAAAAACGTTTTTGTACCATTTCTAACATTTTTCTTCCTTTTTTCGAATTGGAGTATAATCTATATTATTCCTTGATATTTATAAATTGTCGATATACGGAGGTATGAAACCTTTAATCGACCGTCATTTCATTTCAAAATGGAGGATAGTAATGTCGAGTTCCGAGGATCATCATTGGGGTGACCAATGAACCTCAAATGACCGGTTGAGTAGTCACGGAGAAAAGCCGCGGATGGCGAACCGCGTGGGGATGGATTTTTTTTAATTCGATTTTTGGAATCTATTTATGTTGAAACGTAAAATCTTAAATTTTAATGGTGTATTAATTTTCTTTTTTTTTTCTTGGTCTATAAAATAGATTGATTATTCAAAATAATAAAACAAAAACTAGAAAATGTTATTTGTTTCTCTACCCCGATATTTTTAACGCTACTTATTTGATTAAAATTTAACTCACCAACCAAAACTTTACAAACCAAAGAAAAAATGGATATTTGTGATTCTAATATGAAAGTAACTTCTACAATTTTCCAAAAAACGCCAGAACTGTCTAAAACAATCTATCCTCCAAATAAAAAAGTAAAATATGAATAGCAAATGTTATTAGCAAATCTCTAAATAAATTGATATTAACATTTTCAATGAATTGACATAATTGAAATTAAATGTAATTAGCTAACAAAATATAAGGGAATTATTAATATTTTTCAAATTTTGTAGTTTAGTTTGAAATTTTGGCAATTATGATTCCAAAATGGTAACTTTTATTTTCCAAATTTAATATTGTACATTAGATAACGTTTCAGGTCATTGATCCCCCTATCTTCAGAATTAAAATCAATATTTTTATATTACATTAAAAAATTTCTTTAAAATCGATTTTTTTGTTATAACATTAATATAAAATTATAAAACAATATGATAATTTAATTAAATTTACTTTTTATTGATTTATTTACGAGGATATATAATTATTCCTCATCTCACATTATTCAATTTCAATTAAAACTATTTTTCTTTAAAATTTTTGTCACAAACTGTAGCACTCCTTTGTCATCCATGTATTATTTAAGATTGGTCTGATTACTATTTGGTCTTATTTATCAATTGACTGTTTTTGCCATAACTTTTTATTCATTTATTAGCTTCACATATACTTTTTTATTGTCTTAATATGCCATAAAGTTTTATCCATCTTGTTAGTTTTATGAAATTAGTCTCTTTTTATTCTGTTTATAATCTTCTAGTGTTTTGTTAATTTTAGGTGCCATGTTATTAGATCAATGAATATAAAGCAAAAAGGCCATTTGGTCAACAAGTATTTTATTTTACTATACATCATTTCGACGTTTCGGGCTCTTCTAAAGTCTGAAAGAACAAATTTGTTTAGTCGATTTTTATTTGCATTTATCTTGCAAGGAAATATATTTTCTTATATAATTATTAAACAATTATTACATTTAAATAGTACCCACCATGTAAAAACGTACTTCATTTTATTGTTATATGAAAAAAAAAGTCAAACAATGAAATGAAGTACGTTTTACATGGTAATATTTAAATGTAATAATTATTTAATAATTATATAAGAAAATATATTACCTTACAAGATAAATGCAAATAATAATCGACTAAACCAATTTATTCTTTCGGACTTGAGAATGGCCAAAGTTGGCCGAAACGTCGAAATGATTTAAAATAAAATAAAATACTTGGTGACCGAATGGCCTTTTGCTTATAAGATCTGCATAATGTCTATTAAGGTTCTTTGTATCATTTTTGTAATTTACTGGGTTTTTTTTTTTCTGTAATCCTAGTTATTTTTTTATTGCCTAGTATTTTATTAGCAAATGTATTTTTTAGAGCGAATCTTTGGAAAACGTTAGTAACATGTAAATAAACAGGGTTTGTAGTAAAGTCATCTACGGTGTAAATCCACGTTAAAAATTAATTAAAAAAAAAACAAAAACAAAGATACAGTCCTTAGATAAAAAAAAAAATAAGAGAATAAATTGGGATAATCATTATTAACATAATGTATCGTGATTTTTTCTGAGAACTAGTTGATTTTTATTTTTTTTTAAACGAGGTTAATTATTGTTTTCAAACAGCAAATCAGTAGCTGTTTATATATACTTAATTATACAAAATCCGCAGCAATCTACTTAAAGACGGTAATTGATGCCTCTAATTTGAGTGCAGTAAGATAATATGCATGCATGTGGATACTTCGATAGTAGCTTGAATTTTATTACCTGCTTACCGACATGAAGGATATAATTATTAGTATTTTTGTATAATTTATACATTTAAAATTCAAAAGATAATTAATTAAACAAAAAAAAAATATATATATATATATATATATATATATATATATATCCTTGAGATTGATAAATATCAAGAGGGCGTCTCTGCATGTCACGAAATGTATTTAATTCATAACGGGCCGAGAACATGACCTCCGTCCTAATCCACCCACGGTCCTACGGTGGCCTGAACAGGAAAAGAAAAATATATTTATGGCCGTATTGCAAACAGAACGCCTACTATCTGTTTTATATCTTGAACTGAAATCCATAAAAAAAAATGGATGTATCAAGAGAGGCTAACTTTAAAGCAAATATTCATAATAACAAATATTTAAATCATTTACTGCATTACTAACATACATATAATACACAAGAATCGCACAAAATAACGCAGATCCAGAATGAAAGAAGCAAAACTCAAAACTTCTAACGTCAGAAATTTTAATAGTTGGACCCCTGTCATCCTAAAGAGCAGCAAAACCACAAAAATACATTATTTCTTTAATTCTGCATATTTCATTTTGGATGTGCGATTTATAGAACATGCATAATTATTGGAATTTCATGAATTTTACTCAGAATGAAGATACGAATGTTGAATTTTAGTCAAAGGCCAACTTTGAAAAAAATGTTATTTAACTTTTCGAACAATTCATATCAACTATCACAAAGTAGGAAATTTTTATGAGATAACAAAATCCAATTGGCGTGTGATCTCTTAAAGATTTCCCCTCAAATATAAATAAATAAATATATATATATATATATATATATATATATATATATATATATATATATATATATATATATATATACATACATACATACATACATATAATTACAATAGCGAATAATTCATATCAACTACCACCAAGTAGGAAATTTTTATGAGATATCAAAATCCAATTGGCGTGTGATCTGTTAAAGATTTCCTCTCAAATATAAATGAATAAATACATACATACATACATATATATATATATATATATATATATATATATATATATATACACACATATACTTACAATATATTTTTAATGGTTCTAGCACTGGCTAAGGCCATAGTGATGTCGGAGTTTTTTTTTTATATCGTGAGCAGGAATTGATAGAGGTTGAGTTTACGTCCTATAATAAATCAAAACCTAAACTTCGAATTTTTGGTGCTTAAGCCTTTTTCGAAAAACGACGTCGATATATATATATATATATATATATATATTTATATATATCAAGAAAAATCCCAAAATATAAGTCCTTTAAGTGGTAAGAAAAGGAGATTAACGTTTTTATTATTCTTTTTAATTTCATTTTTAAAACAGATCTTGATATTAATGGTGCATTTTGAGAATGTAAAAAATATGCGCATTATTATAACAGAAGTACGCCAAGTCTTCTTTAGAATCAAAACAGGTTTATGAAAAATTGACTAAATTTTAAAGAAAGCATTAACTATATTTTAAAAATTATTAATATAAATATATATATATATATATATATATATATATATATATATATATATATATATATATATAAATATATAAAATATAAAAAAAAACAGAATATAAATTAAATAATACCTTAAACGAATCTAAGCAAGTAACATATTCTTGTTCAATTCTGAACGGTAGGGTAAAACTTAAAAAGTAAAAAAAAAAAAAAGTATATAGGACCGATAATACATAACATATAATGTAATAAATACAATATACGATTACTCAATGCTATATTGATAACATAGCAGACAATCATTTTTGTAACACTAACTTATAAACTTATATAGTAACTTACAAAATTAAAGTTCTAAAACATGATACTATAAATTTATACCTAGAGAAATGTAACAACATGGAAACTAAATACATTGGCACCAGAACAAAACGCAGTATAGGTACCTTTCTGGGGTTAATGGCTTAATCACTTGAAGATAATGAGGAAAAAATCGAGAATATCAACCAGTTCATAACATTAAAATTTTTCATTTAATACCAATAATTATTCATATTAATTTATTCATCATTTAAATAATTTAATTATTGATGCGGCGATTGTTAACTATAATTATAATACTTTTCAATATTAATTAAACTAATTTTTTTTTTTTTTATGAACTTCATCTTTTAGCATGAATGCATAGATGCATGGGATGAGGATACTTATAATTATTATTAACATATAACCTAGTGAATGAAATATTTGTGAGACAATTAGTTTCAAACCAGACTCAATCCATTTCTTCCTCATCAAATACATGACTATAACCTATTTGACGCGCGCGCTTGTGTGTTTGTGTGTGTTTTGATGAAACTTTCCTAAAATCTTTCCCGTTTAAAGCACTTTTAATTTATCTATATTGTGTATTTCCCCAAAAACGCATAAAAAAATTATGAAGAAAATAAAATTGTATTCGTGTATGATACAAAAAGCATGCATCTTGTGGTAAATTTCGTATCAAATTACTTTATTTTTTTCTTCCCCCTACCAACAAAATAGATATTTAATCTATCTGACGCTGATAAAGCCATGAGTTTGAAAACATTTTTATGTTGGAATGAGACATTTCTGATGAAAACATATCTGACTTCGCTAGATTGTGAATTGTAAAAAAAAAAAAAAGAAAAACAAATTTTCTGAACCAAGTGGATCGAGCCAGTTTTGAAACTAATCGTTTTTTTTTTTGTTCGTTGGCGTTTTGGGAGTACAAATAAATCTGCATGTAGCGTTACTGCATGCAGCGTTACTGATTAACAAAGGCTACCATGTGAAAGTCCTAAAAGTTTTTGTCCTTGAAAATTTGTAATTTCTATGTTTTTTTTAGCAGTTCCATGTATTTTTTATACGTATGTCCATATAAATTTTAGTAACTAAGTTTAAATATTACGTTTTTTCTTAGTTCTAATGCTTAGCAGGAAAAAAATAAATAAATAAGACTTCTAGATGTTATTGTAAAGATTATTATTCGTGTCTTGTGAATTTCCATGATGAACCAACCAAGGACACACTAAGATGGGAGATATCTTGATCAAAAGACTGGTAGTTACTACCTGTTGCTTGGCATGCCTCAGATCTGGGAATTTCCTCTGCCTCCTGTATATATATCTTAGATAATCTCTTTATCCCAGATATACTCCTGTATCTCATTTAGCCCAGTATAAAAGAAATAAGAGATAATCTTCCTATATCTAGCGACAGCCCGTCTCCACAAGGCACAACCCCGAACCTACCAAGCCCATTTCCTGTCCCGCCTCGTTTAAAGGAATTTCGTCCTTTTTTTTTTTTTTTTTTTTTTTAATCTTTTGTTTCTGCAGAGACAATTCACGTGAATTTTTCTTTATTGTCTTCTTGCTTTGTTGAATCTAATAAATGAAACACTCCTCCCTCTGTCTCTCTCTCTGTCTCGATTTTCAATTTGATTCTCGTTTTAAAGATAAATTTATTTATTTATATTATAATAATCCGTATCTAGCCAACCAGGCCCTACGGCAAAATAAGGGTCTTGGTTTGGCCCTCTTTTGAATCCTGCTACTCATATATTTTTTTTGGCTGGGGGAGGGAGGAAAAAAAAAACAGTTAAAAACCTTTTACTAACGACTTCTTAAAACATATCAGCTAAAATTGATAAATTACTTACTAGAGTTTAAAAAAAAATAATCAAAATAGAAAAAACAATTACTGTTTTAAAGTTAAAAACTAAGTGGATATATTTTTTATATTTATGTATCGTTAATTGAGCTGTTTTTCACTCTAATTTTGCCGCTCCAGGTATGTGCCTAGAGTACCTCCGCGTAAATCCGCTATTGAATATTCCTACACAAAGGACGAGGAAACAGCTAGGTCCTTTCAATTTAAGAGAAAATTTCGTTGACAGTTTGGGTAGCATCTTTATCCAAAGGAAAAATTAACGAAATTATGGCTTCCGTGTTATCGAAAATATCGATTAAATAGTAGTTGGAAACTAGATAAATACAGACTATCCAGCAATCACTAGTTCTAAGCTTTCTTTCAGTTCTGGATAAGCTTAGTATGGCGGCCTAACATGGCCTAAACTTCAAACTCGATAAAAAAAAGTAAATTTATATCTTGTAAGTGGTTTATTTTTTGTGGACGGTTCGCTATATATTTAACAAACAGTTTTACACAGTAGATGATCTTTTCATCTTGTAGAAATTGAATTTTTATTTTCAGATTCTCAGTTAAAATATATATATTTTACACATTTAGTGCTTAAGATGGGTTCCACTCCTTCCTGTCTCTCCGCTGCCAAACTGGCATTATTACCAACAAATCTCTCTCATTTCCGCTACTTCTTTCTGGAGGTGTACCAAAAATCTACAAAAAACCCTCCAAGTTATTTTCCCAAATCTCAAACAGCTCCTAAGATTCTGCGATTCTTTCCTCCGAAATACCCGTCATCTCCTAGAATTTCCTCCACTTTGATTACGGATGCTTAGCGTATGGAGAGCTATCTGGCGAGCGAGAGATGAGGCTAAAAAGATTTGTGAATTGCTTTCTAAGATTCACTTTCGGTCTCCCCAGACGGTAGTATTCCGAACAAGGGTCACTTTATTCAAATTTCCGACGACAATACCTTCTTGGTACTTTCTTATTCCAAACCTTTAAAAACTATGCGTTCATCCATCGACCTCATAAATACAAGATCTCAACTTACCAATTTCTACATCCCTTCTCATAGAACCAATGGTGTGCCCTGGTCTTCGTACGCCCACGCGGTATTCTTCCCTTACGTCCCCATTTAAGGAGTAAAGAATACTCCTCCAGCCCTAAACTAAAAATGGGAATAGATATTTTTATTGTAAACTTTTGATAAAAGAGAACTTATGGTAAATTAATATTTTTTCATTACATTTAAGCTTTTTTCAGCATTGTAATTTTATTTTATTGTCCACTTTTAGCTCCCTCTACCATGGCGCCCGGGGCGGAACGCCCCTCCCTCCCGCCTCCACTGTCTAGAACTGCTTTCTTTCAAAAAATCCTTTATCATTCCAGCTACTTCTTTCTGGAATTCCTTACCCATCTCCATTCGTAAACCTTCCTCCCTAACCTCATTTATTTCTCTTTATCCACGATGATCAATCTTCCGCTCAAATGTAAAAGAATAATAATTCTGTAGGTTAGTACAAATATGTATATTTAAATTTTGATATATTCTTTAAATTTTATTAATATAATTATTTTTTGTATTTTAGTGTACAATTTAACTAATTGTAAATAAAGCAGGCAAACTAATGCTGCTTAAGCTGATCATTTTTGTTATTCTAAGCGGACTGAGTTTCTCAGGATAAAAACAATTTTTTCATTTCTCTGAGAAAATATGTATATTGTCAGATATTGATCTCCATCCATACCGCATACCTACCAGAGTATATTTATAAGAGAGACGCACATGCACAGAGACACATTTTTAGCTCTGATCGGAACTTTGATAAATAGGATGAGAGTGGAAGCCTAGGATCTGGCTCCACTCCAGGATTCTGGAAGGTCTTAGGCTCATGGTCTTGGTGCCAACATGTCGTCTAGAGAAACTTAAGTAGGCACTGAAGGCTCCTTACAATCTCTTGTATTAATAAGGACAAGCCACAATTTCTTTTTCAAGTCTTGCTCAACAGTAAATATTGTACTATAGGTTTGGCAACTAAGTCCTTTCGGTTTTTCTGGGTAAAATAAAACTCAATATATTTCATAAATCATATATTATAATCCACACGGTATTGTCCAATGTTTTGTTATGGCCTTTTCTCAACTTAGTATCTATTAGCTGTATAATCCAACGTTCATATATCTCTTGGGGTTTACTGTAAAAAAAAAAGAAAAAGAAAAAAAAAAATCTCGATTATGACCTGTTCGTTTTCAAAGCAATTTCCATTCAGGGAATTCTGTAGGCGCCGGGATAAATGATAGTAACTTGTAGCAAGGTCCAGGAAATGGGGCATGATGAGGATGGAGCAAAAGCGTTCCATCTAAGAGTTAACTGCGGGAGACTATAAAGATGTAAAAAACAACACCCATCCGATTTGAGAGTCCTGGACTTTTATTTCAATTTGATTAATTCAATTTCGTAAACTGTGAGCAGTATAGTGTTGTATCCAATCGTTCAACCAGACGGCAGTAAAGTCGTCAAATGAATGCTCAAAAAAAGGTTGTAAACGGAAATGATAGGACGGCCAAAATTGACTTCAGTACTTTGTCTGGACTAGTTAAGAGGCAAACGTACTCCTACTAGAAGTACTGAGATCTAGGAGCAGAGAAAAATTGCATCTGTTATATTTTAAGAAATATTCGCTCTTAAAATTAACAAACGGTAAAGACGATACAAGGAAAATTATAGTCCAGTATAGTATAGAGTCAAATTTTTTTCTTCTTCAAATTTGTTATTTTGAAGAGCGTATATTTTTTAGACAATAACAGAAAAGAAAAAAAAATAATAAGAACGTTCTTGTAGGAAATTTAATTCTATTCAATTCATTAATTGAAATAATTTAAGCTATCACCAACCGTATCGAGATACGAACGAAAAACCGAAGAACATGACTTTCTCCCCCTCCTCTTTCTGCCTCTGCTCTTAGATCCCAGCACTTTTAATACGTTTACGTCTTAACTAGTCCGAACAAAGCCCTGGAGTCAATTTAGAGCGTCCGTCATTTCCGCCTGCAACCCCTAATTAAATTATTAAACCTTTCAAATTCCATGATATGGATAGTAATATCTTTGGATGCAATACTTCTTTTAACGATGTTCTTGATGGTTAACTGCTGGGTGTCTCAGATTTACAGCGCATAGTATTGTCGTAAACTATGTACTTTTCATCCCCTGTAACCATCCTTTTAAAAAAAGGATTATTTGGTTGCCTTTTGATCAGTGCATCGCAAATGGAAAAACATGAACACAATTCGCCTTCGGCTAAATATTTATTAAAATTACCATATTAACTAATTAAAATATTTATTAAAGATATTTCTTAGACATGAATGTTATATTACAGATATTACTTATACCTACCTGAAGTTGCTGTATATTTTAAGGATTTCCTGGTATTCACAATACCTTTATTTCCTTCTCCTGAAAGAAGATATCCAATTTCGACGAAGAGATATTCGAATGCTGGAAGCAGTGGCACACTTGGCTTGAGGAGTCAATCCGAAATATCCCTCCTCTCCCAAATGTATGAAAAAAATATAATTTTTCCACCCACCAACATAATATTTATATTTTGTGTAATATTTTTGGTAATTTTAACAATAGTTTTTGATACAATTTTCATGTTTACCCTTAAAACTGAAGCGAAATTTGACGGTTGTAGACATTTAGGTAATTATTTACCTTCTTCTTATTAAATCCCCCACCTCCCTCCAAAACAAATTTAAATTCTTCCAGAAAAAAAATTCTGCTAAGGCCCTCGGCTAGAACTTTGGCCAAATATGCATATGCACGAATCTGTAAAACGTATTGTAAGCTAACAGTCAACCAGGGCCTTAGAATCCGTGGGCAGTACTATAACGGAACATAAAATTGTGTAGCGTCAAGTTTTGTAGCTAATTTTATTATTACTAAATAAATTCCCAAATTGTGCCTACGTTTCGGCCTAAATTTTAGGCCATCTTCAGGGCAGCGAGGCGTGTGGTCTAGCGCCAACTGAATTCAGTTGGCGCTAGACCACACGCCTCGCTGCCCTGAAGATGGCCTAAAATTTAGGCCGAAACGTAGGCACAATTATATAAGACCACACTTATTAAGTCTATTTCTTTGACCGCACCCCCGATCAACTTCTCCCTTTAAATATAAATATACGGTCAACAATAACTCCCTCCATTATAAATTCCCAAATAGTTTCCTAAAGGCAATTTATAAGGAGATATAGTTTCCTATACTAAATACACTTCAACCAGTAATTAAAGGAATAATTAAATAAACTAGCCAATAATTAAATAAACTTCCAAACTAAACCAGCCAATAATTAAACAAACTTTCAAGTACAGAAAAATATTTCACCTAAGTAATTTATTTTCTAGACAAACAATTTCTATAAGAAATAGTGACAAAATAGAAATTGTTGGATAAGAAAATCTGTACAGAGGAGAAAAAGAGAATAACTACACTAGCTTGCGGCTTTGATCCCACTATATCTTGGGGGATAAAGTACGAAGGAAAATACATTTTCCCATCTTACTTAATAGAAACTGAAGTATACTAAGGCACGAAAAATATCAAGAAAATGATAAATAGTTTTCTAATATAAGAAACGATTAGAAATTAAAGCACAAAGAAAAACTTTATTATATAAAAAAAAACTTCATGCGTGCCATAATGTTTATGTTAATGGAACATTACTTGCGAATTTAGTAATAAGGAGAAAATAAAATAAATTAAAAATGATTTTATCATTAGATTAGATACAAAGTACGATAAGAATTTGTCTTCGGTAAACTCACTTAATGAGCTAACAGAGTACTAACCAAAAATCTGAAAAGTATACAACCGGGATCAAATGGATAAAGTTTACTCCCATTTTACAATCTAATTTGACTTCATTAGTGAATAAAGTATGATGTTAAATATATTTTTCCATCTTACTTAATAGAAACTGAAATTATACTAAGGCACGAAAAATATTAAGAAAATGATAAATAGTTCTCTAATATAAGAAACCATTAGAAATTAAAGCACAAAGAAAATTTAATTATATTAAAAAAAAAAACCAGTCGATAAATATTGAGAAGATAAATGAAGACTTGAGTTGATGGAAGTGTTATGTTACAAGTTTCGATAAAATAACAAATTAAGCTTCTTTTTTTTTAGACAGAGCACCTTCATGTACTCATTGCTTCAAATAAAAAGTATTAAATAGACAAAATTAACTATAATTATTTGAGCACAAATAAATTTACTTAGGTAATAATTAAAAAGAGAATAACGGACTCTCTTTAAAGCTCCTTTTGTTTTAGAACACTTTTTTCTTAATTTTAATAAATAATCCACACCTAGCTAAAATAAAAACGCAGTAAATTATTAAGCAATGATCATTGTTTCTCATTATTTAAAAAAATTATTTGGATTATTTTTTTAGTCTTTGGCATACTATCAATAACTAAGACAATATAAAAACACTTCATATTTTTCCTCTACCTTCCTAAATGGCCGAATGAAACAGCTAATTTAAAAAAAAATGGCGGATAGTAATGTCGAGTTCTGAGGATCATCCTGGGGTGACCTGCGACTTTAGAGGCAAATCTTTAAAAAAATCGACCCAGTAGTTTTAGAGAAAAGCCGCGCGTATGACGGACGGACGATTTTTTTAATTTGATAGATGGATTCTACGTATCATGAAACATAAAACGCAAATTGTTAGGAGGGTTAAAAAAAAAATTCTCGGTTGATAATGAAGGTTCATGATTGAAAATAATAAATCAAAAAATATAAATTTATTTCAATTATTGAATTTTATTTAGTACTACCGATAATTCTATCACCTTCATTTTGACACTTAACATTTGACAATTTAATTCTACAGAGAGGTTTCAAAGTGTATTTAAAAGTTGTGAGAAATATAAATTTTTTTCATTATTAGGACTGACAGTAAAATATATGTGGAAACGGTAAAATAGATTATAGATTAGGGGCCAGATGGGAAACTATCTGCAGATTTACTACTACTATTACGAGAGCCTACAGTGGATAGTGGATAGGGCAGGGAAAGAAGAAATAGCCCCGCTCCATTTGCCCTACTGCAGAGCTTCGGATTGGATGATCTCGCTAAGCACGGGCTAGAGATATAGCCACTTAGGGGGGAGTGGGCGGGAGGTTTAGGACTGTACAGACCAATCGGAGCATCCAGAAGATCCCATTGGTCTTCAAGTGCCCAATAAAACGGAATATCATGTCAAAAATCGATTCATAGTACACTACTGAAAAATTTACGAGTTCAATAGAAATATCGTTGTAAAAAGCAATTGAAACTTCGCTAATTTCTAACAATAGGTTATATAAAACTGTTTATGTTATGTATTTTATTTTATTTTTTTAAATTACTCATGTACCCAATATAGAGTAAAAAGATAATCATTCGAGAAACATTTATTACAGCTCATTTAATTAAAAAGTTTTCGTCCCTAATTTTAAGTGACTCCTTAAAATTATGAGATGACCCTGTAAGTTCGGAGCCGTATTAAACGGAAAATTTTCGAGAAAAAATCATCCATAAAAATATAAATTTTAAAGAAGGTACAGAAATAGCTGGACATGATTGGATGTCTTGTGGCTATTATATTTATATTCTAAATACATTGCGTAATATTCAATTCCAAAATCATCTGCGAAAACAGTGTTATTTTTTTATTAGAGTCTTCTGTCAACTAAAATATTCTTGCCTGTTTGTGAAATGATTTGACTTAAATAACAATTGAATAACAGAGGATATTGTTAACTAAATGAAAACTGCGTTATTTATGCTAATTTCTTTTGGGGTTGATAAACGAAAAAATTAAGAAAAGTTGAATTTTAACTCTAATTATCACATCACTGTGTAAAGGTTTCTTAATTTTTCGTTCATCAACTAGGGACGAAGTTAGTACACACAACGAAGTTTGCATTTATTCAACAATATCCTCTGTTATCCAATTATTTCTAAGTCCACTTGGGTCCAATGCCACTAACTACTCTAGCTTGGATACAAACAATTTTCATTTCGATATTAAATATATAAAATTTTAAATTTTTCGTGCTAAAATCCCAGTTTGACCCACTGTGCGCTGGTTCGAATCCGGCCTGGGCGGGCTGAAATTTATTTCGTTCCGGCCCCAGGTAATTTCATCCTTCCCACTGCTGTTGGTAACCTATAGGATAGCCCATCCTATTTGCCTTAATATGATTGAAAATTACTTTAAACACCAATAAAAAAAAAAAAGAAAAATAACGAAAGATCACCTCCAAACAAAACTGTTGGACTAGAAACAGTAGGTTCTACTGAATACTGAACCGAAACCGAATACTGAACGTAATAAATACTCTTCATAGGTTGTAGTGTTACAGGTTTGTTTTTTCTCTTAACGTATTGATAGACTTAGTAAAACTCAATATCCCCAATATAGTTATGTTTTGTATTTGCACGTTCCATTTTAGAGCTGTATTGTATAGAAGTGCATAATACACACTTCTTCCGCCACATTTAGTGCGTTAATTGTTTCTGAAGTGTACTGGTACTGGTATTGGTGGGAGAAACTAGTCCGGCAAGTGGGCCTTGCGTTTTGGTCATTTTCACCAACCCCTGGCAGCTACCTTTACGCCACCGCCGCGTACTAACCAGAGTGGGAATGCCGAGAAATAAATATTGACTGACACAGATGGGAATCTAACCCACAACGTTGCGAACCAAGCACGCTGGGACCCTCGCCCTAACATGCTCGGCCATCACGTTTTTAAAACTAAAAAAAATAATTTGTTATAATTGTAATAATATATATTTGTAACGAGGTCTACATCCAACGCCGGCGCTTAGCATTTCGCTCAGTGCCAAAACTATTGCGATACACGCTTTTGTGCGATAACATGATTGGAAACACAAATAATAAGTCTGGTTCTCTTTTGTGCGATAACATGATTGGAAACACAAATAATAAGTCTGGTTCTCTTTTGTGCGATAACATGATTGGAAACACAAATAATAAGTCTGGTTCTCTTTTGTGCGATAACATGATTGGAAACACAAATAATAAGTCTGGTTCTCTTTTGTGCGATAACATGATTGGAAACACAAATAATAAGTCTGGTTCTCTTTTGTGCGATAACATGATTGGAAACACAAATAATAAGTCTGGTTCTCTTTTGTGCGATAACATGATTGGAAACACAAATAATAAGTCTGGTTCTCTTTTGTGCGATAACATGATTGGAAACACAAATAATAAGTCTGGTTCTCTTTTGTGCGATAACATGATTGGAAACACAAATAATAAGTCTGGTTCTCTTTTGTGCGATAACATGATTGGAAACACAAATAATAAGTCTGGTTCTCTTTTGTGCGATAACATGATTGGAAACACAAATAATAAGTCTGGTTCTCTTTTGTGCGATAACATGATTGGAAACACAAATAATAAGTCTGGTTCTCTTTTGTGCGATAACATGATTGGAAACACAAATAATAAGTCTGGTTCTCTTTTGTGCGATAACATGATTGGAAACACAAATAATAAGTCTGGTTCTCTTTTGTGCGATAACATGATTGGAAACACAAATAATAAGTCTGGTTCTCTTTTGTGCGATAACATGATTGGAAACACAAATAATAAGTCTGGTTCTCTTTTGTGCGATAACATGATTGGAAACACAAATAATAAGTCTGGTTCTCTTTTGTGCGATAACATGATTGGAAACACAAATAATAAGTCTGGTTCTCTTTTGTGCGATAACATGATTGGAAACACAAATAATAAGTCTGGTTCTCTTTTGTGCGATAACATGATTGGAAACACAAATAATAAGTCTGGTTCTCTTTTGTGCGATAACATGATTGGAAACACAAATAATAAGTCTGGTTCTCTTTTGTGCGATAACATGATTGGAAACACAAATAATAAGTCTGGTTCTCTTTTGTGCGATAACATGATTGGAAACACAAATAATAAGTCTGGTTCTCTTTTGTGCGATAACATGATTGGAAACACAAATAATAAGTCTGGTTCTCTTTTGTGCGATAACATGATTGGAAACACAAATAATAAGTCTGGTTCTCTTTTGTGCGATAACATGATTGGAAACACAAATAATAAGTCTGGTTCTCTTTTGTGCGATAACATGATTGGAAACACAAATAATAAGTCTGGTTCTCTTTTGTGCGATAACATGATTGGAAACACAAATAATAAGTCTGGTTCTCTTTTGTGCGATAACATGATTGGAAACACAAATAATAAGTCTGGTTCTCTTTTGTGCGATAACATGATTGGAAACACAAATAATAAGTCTGGTTCTCTTTTGTGCGATAACATGATTGGAAACACAAATAATAAGTCTGGTTCTCTTTTGTGCGATAACATGATTGGAAACACAAATAATAAGTCTGGTTCTCTTTTGTGCGATAACATGATTGGAAACACAAATAATAAGTCTGGTTCTCTTTTGTGCGATAACATGATTGGAAACACAAATAATAAGTCTGGTTCTCTTTTGTGCGATAACATGATTGGAAACACAAATAATAAGTCTGGTTCTCTTTTGTGCGATAACATGATTGGAAACACAAATAATAAGTCTGGTTCTCTTTTGTGCGATAACATGATTGGAAACACAAATAATAAGTCTGGTTCTCTTTTGTGCGATAACATGATTGGAAACACAAATAATAAGTCTGGTTCTCTTTTGTGCGATAACATGATTGGAAACACAAATAATAAGTCTGGTTCTCTTTTGTGCGATAACATGATTGGAAACACAAATAATAAGTCTGGTTCTCTTTTGTGCGATAACATGATTGGAAACACAAATAATAAGTCTGGTTCTCTTTTGTGCGATAACATGATTGGAAACACAAATAATAAGTCTGGTTCTCTTTTGTGCGATAACATGATTGGAAACACAAATAATAAGTCTGGTTCTCTTTTGTGCGATAACATGATTGGAAACACAAATAATAAGTCTGGTTCTCTTTTGTGCGATAACATGATTGGAAACACAAATAATAAGTCTGGTTCTCTTTTGTGCGATAACATGATTGGAAACACAAATAATAAGTCTGGTTCTCTTTTGTGCGATAACATGATTGGAAACACAAATAATAAGTCTGGTTCTCTTTTGTGCGATAACATGATTGGAAACACAAATAATAAGTCTGGTTCTCTTTTGTGCGATAACATGATTGGAAACACAAATAATAAGTCTGGTTCTCTTTTGTGCGATAACATGATTGGAAACACAAATAATAAGTCTGGTTCTCTTTTGTGCGATAACATGATTGGAAACACAAATAATAAGTCTGGTTCTCTTTTGTGCGATAACATGATTGGAAACACAAATAATAAGTCTGGTTCTCTTTTGTGCGATAACATGATTGGAAACACAAATAATAAGTCTGGTTCTCTTTTGTGCGATAACATGATTGGAAACACAAATAATAAGTCTGGTTCTCTTTTGTGCGATAACATGATTGGAAACACAAATAATAAGTCTGGTTCTCTTTTGTGCGATAACATGATTGGAAACACAAATAATAAGTCTGGTTCTCTTTTGTGCGATAACATGATTGGAAACACAAATAATAAGTCTGGTTCTCTTTTGTGCGATAACATGATTGGAAACACAAATAATAAGTCTGGTTCTCTTTTGTGCGATAACATGATTGGAAACACAAATAATAAGTCTGGTTCTCTTTTGTGCGATAACATGATTGGAAACACAAATAATAAGTCTGGTTCTCTTTTGTGCGATAACATGATTGGAAACACAAATAATAAGTCTGGTTCTCTTTTGTGCGATAACATGATTGGAAACACAAATAATAAGTCTGGTTCTCTTTTGTGCGATAACATGATTGGAAACACAAATAATAAGTCTGGTTCTCTTTTGTGCGATAACATGATTGGAAACACAAATAATAAGTCTGGTTCTCTTTGCGCTATACTGACGAAAAGTAATATCGTTCTAATGATCGTGTAAGGTTGAAAGACTTTTGAATGTAATGACATTATGTATGACTAATCGAGTAGGGCCCGCTTTAGACAATTTTAGAAAAATCTCAGTGTTTAAAACTATCAAAGCAATAATGGTGAGAGTATGGTTGAACGTTGAAAAGTATGAAGGAGAATCTTGGTTGGGAGTGCGGTCAATAAATGAACACACAAATATGAAAAAAGTCACACAACATAATAAGTATTTTCTTATTTGTTTGTTCATTTATTGACCGCACCCCCAACAAAGATTCTCCTTTATCAAAGCAATATTACAAAATGCCTTCTAAACAATTATTTTCTTTCATACTAGGATCTTTTATGAAGAAGTAAATCAAACACTTCTTCAAGCATTGTTCAGAAACCAATGAGTATATCGAGAGCAGGAAGAGAAAAACTTGTAAGTCTATTTCATTAGATTTCACAAGAAACTAGATTACTTAAGGAAGCTTATAAATGCACGAGTTATTTCCACGGCTGTTGTTCAATCTTTGCTAATACTGGTCCAATTTAGTTTTTTGTTTTTAGTGCATTTAATTACCTATATTATGATTATCTCCATGATTTGCCCATAAAATGTATACTTTTTAAGTTATGTACAAATAAAATTTCCTTTTTTCGGTGATGTGCTAACTATACGAAAAGTTGAAGGGCTTATAAGAGAAGACTTTAGGCAGGTTTCATCAAAATCGGTAGAGCCGTTTTCGAGAATATCGTAAAAAGTGTAAAATTTATGATAGAAAAAGACATTTCCGGTAAGTAGATTTTAGCGAAAAAGTTGCAGTAACATCCCTATATACCTGCCTTAACTACGTAATTTCAGTTTTGTACAACTTTTCGTTTTTGATCTGGACTGTTCACATACGCACAGACCATTTAGGGAGACTTGGTTATTTGGACCTAGGGGGACCATAAAACGTCTATTTTCGTTCAAAATTTTCACGATCGTAATACTTTTTTAGTTCTTCTCTTCAACTTCAACTTCTCTTCACAATTCTTTATCAGCCAATCTTAAGACAAAATGAATAAGCCAATAACAAGTTTCAGGTCGAGAGAAATCAATATATCAATCAATAAAAGAAAAATTCTCAACAATAGCAGTAAGTGTATACGGTGGCCTCTCGGTTGTACTCGAGGACAGACTGAAGCGTATCATGACCTGCTTTTTAAGATTTGTCTTCGGTAACTCGAGGCAGTCTCACGTGCCACACCTTTATAGCGAGTTAAAGTGACTCTTCCCTTCCAGTCGTAGACAATATTTCCTTGGATCTTTCCTATAACGAACCATCAACTCCCAGCACCCTTCCTACATCTACAGCCTCCTACAATTCAAATCCTCGGTCCACTCACAAAAACAAGATCACGCCTTTCTGACCTCTATATCCCTTCCCACAGAAGCAAAACTTTCTTGCCCGCTCCATTGTCCTCAGGAATTCCCTCCCTTCTAATATCCGACATTCTTCTTCTTCCTTCTCATTCAAATTTCACCTTTTTCAACACCTCCTCACTTCCCAAAAAGACGCTGTCAATTCATGAAATTTTAATTAAAGATCAATATCTTGATTAGTTGTAAATAATTGTTTCAATTATCATACAAAGCTTTAACTCCATGAATTATTTCATTATTTTTATATCGTTGAATGAAATTCTGTTTAGTAGTGAGAATTTGTTTTTAATACTGTGTTAACTCAGGATTGCTCTACTCATATTATTTTTATTTTCTACGGGTTTTTTCTATATCTATTTAATTTCTATATCTTTTTTCATCGTTTTTTTGTCGGTAAAATTAGGTTTATTTTTTTTTTTTTTATCAGAAGGATATTCTTTGTTTTTTCGTTACTTATATGCTTAATTGAGATTATTTTAAATATTAATTGACTTTTATCAATGTAGTCTTTGGCCAGACATTTTTTTCTATTATCTTTTTTACTTGTACATACTTAGTATTCTTAAGGGACCTAGTACCAAAATAAAGTTTACTTTTCTATTCTAAGTTAACCACTTACCAAAACACAACAGCTGATGATAGGTTAGTGACGGATTTGCCAATGAAATATATATAAAAATTTACTGTAAAATAATAATATAGAAAATAAATAAAGACAGAAAATGAGTATTGAATTAATAGAAAGAACAAATAAAATGCTAGGAAATAATTGCAACAGCGGCAAATCCATTTTACACAATCTCTTTGCTCCCTGCCAGCTGCGTGATGCTAACCTTCCACACTGCACACCCGTCACAAAAGATTTCATACATAGACAAGAGAAATTAAAAAATACATCCAAGTTTTAACTCATTTACTTCACCATTTAATTCAAAGAGAAGAACAGTATATAGTTAAAAGCAGCGAAAAATATTATCATCTGACATTTATGTGTATTTAGTCATAAAACAAGCGTTGAGATCTGTAATATTAATTTGGATTGTACTATATTGGCCTCTTTACAACGGCCAACGACAAAAGTCCTATATAAGCTCTTTAGGATTGGATTTATCGCACAGTAGTGTCAGATTGCCACAATAAAATGAGAACGATAACAGGAATTCCTCTTTACCCTCTCCCCCTCCCCCTCAAAACTAACTAAAACTCAAAGCAGTTATTATACTCAAGTATGACCATAAAGTACATGGCTCTATTAGCAACAATTACACTTGCTAATATATTCAGATGGCTGTGTTAGAGGGGCATGCTCCTCCTAAAGCTGTAAAATGGCGGATTAATATTTATGAAGACGTAGAAGGCACTGGGGTCGTTTTCCGTTTTATCTCATTATTAATACCTGCCCCTGCTGCTTCATGCTTCTCCCTATTCCCCGTCCCCTATCTCCTCTCTCTCTCTGCCGCACAAACTTTATATCTCATTTTCTCTGGTCCCAGAAGCCTGGGAAGGTAGAGAATTATAGAACTCGAAGATTTCATAAGTACATTTGTTCTAAATTATTTATAATTTTTACTCTCAAATTTATCTATATGGAGCGGGGTAACTCAGTGGGTGAGCTATGGCACTCTTAACTCCCTGACCTAAGGTTGAGTCTGGCTGTGGCATATAATTTTTTTATTCTATTATACAGGGTGGAGCAGAAATAACAGACGTTTTGAAGGGCTGTCAAAAACAAACCAGTGTCTCTAGAAAAAAAGAACAAAAAACTGATTTTATATTCATATTAAATTGAAAATAGTTCTATTACAGAGATTTTAAAAAATTATATTTTAGAAATATCGGTCATTAACCTGGCCAATAATTTTCCACTTTCCAATGCCTCTTGTCAATTCAGGTAAAATGTCATTGATTTATTGCCTGATCCTCTCCTTTAAATCATCAAGCGAACGAGGTCGGTGTTTAAACACCTTGTCCTTGAGATATCTCCAGAAAAAAAAAAAAAACACATTGAGTTAATCTGATGACCGGACGGCCATCCTATGTCACCCCTCAAAGAGATCAATCTCTCAGGAAATATTCCCTCAAACATTCCCTCCATCGATATGTGTGAGCCGTTACACCACAAATCTGAGTCGATTTCATCCAACTTAAGATTGTCCAAAGGGCATAGGATAGTCTCCAACATGTGTACGAAAGGATCGGAGAGTACCGTTTTACCCCTCTCTTGAAAAAATAAGGTAAAAGCCGCCCACTTTGCCCTCACGAAGTTTCACTTATTCCACCAGAAATGACTCGATGGAAAATTTCAAGAAACGTCTTCGGTAATATGTAGCTAATAACGTCTGGCGTTTGGAAGGTGTAATTTTTACCCACTGAAAATGAAACTATTTTTAATGTACTTTTTGATAATAAAACTAGTTTTTTTTTTTTTTTCTAGAGAAATTGGCTTATCCTTTAAAATGTGGTAGTTATTTCTGCCCCGATCTGTATCAGCCTTCATTCAACTCAGAATCTCCTGGTGTACTCCCAGCCTATATAAAATAAGTACCCTTAATTGAAGTGGGGTATAACCCAGAAGGTTGAGCTTGAATACTAATCACACCAACAGTCTAACAGTAATCTCGTCAAGAAACATTACGTATTTTCTTACCAAATACTATAACATACAAAAGTCTTCATTGCTTGTAATGGTACAGAGATTATTTTAATCTTAATTATCCATTAAAAAAATTGAAAATGGGGAAATATCTTGCACGATTGGCCCAAACTACAGATAATCCAACTGAATCATGAAAACTCTAAACACATCGCCTTTTTCTGAGGCACCATAATATTTAAAACCTATACAACTCGACAATTCCACAGACATCATAGGATACCTTTGACCAAGATTTTACAGAAGAATGACATGAGGTCCGCTAATTATGAAAAAGCGACAATCACAATACCTGAGACTCAATATTATGCATCTATTAATCAGATGGTACTCAAATTTAGAAACAAGGCTCATAATTAACCAACAGATTACAAATTTATAGTATTACTTTTGAGACACACACATAAACTTTTAATCAGAAGCACGGCTAATTACGCAAAACTATACATTCTGACTTAAATATAGCTGCGACATTAACACACAATAAAAAGCCTACGTGCGTGCGTAGTTAGGTGTCCCTAGCAGGTGTCTCTAAAGGCGCACAACCTTTCAGTATTGCGGGTACTGTATAGCCTGTCCCGTGTGACCAAAAAATGAAACAATATTGTTTGGAAAATTTGTTTGAACCTGTTCCTTGAAAATTGGGGGCATAAATAAATATTATGTTGTGCATATTTTCCCAATGATTAAAACCGTTTCTGAGGCGTGACCCTTCCCCCTCCCCTACTAAGCATATCAAGCAACAGAACTAGGTGTCGCTGGGAACTGTTCTTCGTACTTGACAAGTCATTTATAAATCAATGTAAGCAACAACAATATACGAAATTTCTACCTGTATTTAACTCGGCAAATGATTATAATACAAATCAAATCCGGAGTAATGTAACAGAAAATATCTGAATAAACAAGACGAGAAAATTCTTTTCATAAAAAACCAATATTCACTTCCAGTTCAATATCCGATACTCTACGAATATTAAAAATAGACCGTAATTTTTTTTTTAAACGTTTGAAATGTGCTGCCTACATATAATTACCTCATACCTTATATATGTTAGGATGTGAAAGGTTCCAAACGAAATTATTCTAAATTCTAATTATTTTTTTATGCTGATCATTAAGTTTCTAATTATTTTTCAATGTCGGTTTCTCCTCCGTCAGAGAAATTCGAGTGAAAATATGCAAACTTAGAGAACATCACTGTTATTTTAAAGACTTTCGTCGATTTGACAAACGTGACTCCGAGGATCGTGGAACGTATCGAGGGTATTTTCTCCGCCAAGTCCGTAGCGAAGTCATCATCAACTTCCACAAGTGGAAAAGATGCGAATCATTCAGGAAACGAGGAGAAACTTCAAGAGTTGATGGTAACCTACAACCTGGAGGAGTTGTAAGAAAGTTGTGAAAATATTATACCTGAGATAGGAGGGAAAACTTATACAGTGAGTTCAGATAAGAGGTTTATCTTAATTCACGGAAAATATTCCACAACTTATGTGCGCAATAATAACAACAATTTTAAATTTAATAATATTCACTGATATTACATTCTGAACTACTTATGGTTTGCTTGCGTTCCAAAAGACCTGTCGAGGACAGAAAAAAATCCGTCGTGTTGGAACGATATCGTTCAAAACTGACACGTCGGTTTTTTCACTCCTGTTTCGTATATTATAGATTCAATGAGATAAACTTTTATCAAAATTGAATCACTAAACCAAATCTATTACGTATCAATTAATACATTTCAAATGCAAACTTAAAATAATTTTATTTTATTAGAAATCCTCTCCTGCCAACCTGATGCTTGTTAATCTAGTCAAAATCGAACTTATTACTTATTATTTATTTTTTTATTACTAATAATTATTTACTTTCCACAATAAATGAACATTGTTGGGGGTGGAAATTAAAATGAGCTATAATTAAATTTTGAATTAATTGTTTTTAGTCATTGTAGAAACATTAAAAAGAAGATCAATGAAATGAATTGGAAAGGGTGGATGGATGAAAAACCCATGGTGTTGGGGAGTATCAGCCTTCGTGCCCAACCGACCATTTTCTATCGTTGAAACCGACGGATCGGATTGATGAAAAAGGGGAATCGTGTAGGGCCACCTTAGGAATACTTATTTTTGTTCATGTAACTGATGAAATAAATTTATTTTGTTTGATATTCTTTTTTTTTTTTTCGTTAAATAAGATTAACATATTTGCGCGCGACCAACTCACACAACACGCAGCGGATGAACGGTCTCACTAATCGCCGCTCGGTGCGCTGTGAGCTGGATGTCATAAACTCAAAATTGGCCAACATTACTCGCTTACTGTACTTCCGCCTTACGTCCAAATCTCAAAAAGGGCCATCTCTAATATAATATTTTCCCTGTTAAAAGAATACAATTTTCTTCCTTTCTAGCATTTACGGGAACGGAGCTATGAGCGTTTGAAACTGACACCTAAAGCGCCTGAATATTATTCTGTCTCAACATCCCAAATGGAGGAACATAATTCTACGTTAAAAAATTATTATCGGGATATTACTTAATTTATACGGGAATTATTAAGGATCATTCAACGCAAATTATCATGTATATACATTTTTTAATCTCGAATTTACAGCCTTCGTTTTCGCCCAACCATCTTCAGAATGCACACACAACTCATATGTTCAAAGAAACTCAATCTCTCATTGAGTTTAACACAAGTTTCCTCTGAGTTCAACACAATTAAATTTATAACAACTCTCATGTTCTTGTTGTTGAATTTTATTTCAATGCAACCTGTCGATAACTATTAAAAAATCAAAAACAAAATATCTATAGATATGTTTCATGGGGTAAAGCTCGAAATTTCTAACTCTTTAATGGCCTGCATAAAACAATGGATGTATTTTAGAAATGATTATTTAGATAAATGCTTTGTTAAAGAAGAACCTCACATTTTCTTTTATAATTTTTTAATACAGATACTTTTGAATGCCGAAACGTCGGGATCCAAGAATACTTTTTACTCGAAATCTGGCCTGGGAGTTCAGTGCCTTACCTGTTGTTTTTTATAATCATATATCTGTGGCAAAAATTAAAAACTAGATAAGCAGAATAAATGACAAATATTTACATTGTATGAATTTTTGAATGTAATAAGTCAATATTTAATGTTAAAATTAACAAATGAGATTTAAAGTAATAGTAATAAGTAGAAACCGAATTTTAAAATTAAAAATTCATATAGTGAAAATGGTGCACTAAGGACTCCAAAAGTGTAAAATTGTGTTTATATACAAAATTTTATACATTTTGGGTATTATAGATAATATCTTAAGCATCCAAAAATTATCATTTTTCTTTAATTTATATCATGGAAATTTATATAATAAATTAAACAAAAACGATGATTTTTGCATGTTTAAGGTGTTATATACAGTACCCAAAATTTGTAAAATTGTGAATATAAACACAATTTTACAGTTTTGAGGTTCTTCACGATTTGAAGTTTTTACTGCACGACTTTCGGGTTTTTTACGGCACGAAAATTCGGTCTCTAGTAATAAATAAAGTAAATAACAGAATTATTAGGGAATGCTGCACATTTTTTAATTATCAAATTGTAACATTGATGCTTGCGACCAATTATAAGTATTTTTAAAAAGGTCGAACTTCAAAGAAACGACAAAGGTATCTATAGAGCAAGCAGGGATATTTTCAATGGGATTTATGGACAGTATTGAAGTAAGTTTATTTGAACACTACCAGGAAGCATTACACGAAATAATAGTGTAATTAATTTTGTAATGCAATTTTAAATTACCCAACCTTTCAGCCTATCTCATTAGAGTCGCCTTCAGGAATGTTTTTTATCTATCCCGCTGCCAAAGGTGGCTAGATAGTAAATGTTAAGATTATAATTTACAATATTTCCTGGAGGATATTTTCCTCGTGTCCTTATTAAGAAGTGCAGGCTAAGTACAGAGCGGACTTTTAAGGACTTAAGGACATCGGCGGCGAAGCTTTGTCCCAAGTGTTCAATCTGAAACGGAGCACCATAAAGGGACGAGAAAAGCTTCCTGTTCTGTGCCAGATAAAGGGGATGATGAGGGCGTGATGTTTACAGTAACATGAGGTTACAACAACAACAATAGTAATTATTTTCTTATCAACTTTCCAAATGAGGATTACAAATATTTTTTTATAAATCTTACTTTACTTAATCCTCTTTTTAAAAGTTAATTGTGTTCAAAAAAGTTGTTCTAAAGAACGACGTACTTTCGGAGTTATCTTCGATTCGGAAGCCCTCCTATATCTTCCGAGCTGCTGAATAATTTATGAAAAAAACGTTAAGGGCAACTAGATATACTCATATATAGATAACTAGATATATATAAAGATAAATACTAATGATAAACAGTATTGCATTTTAGTTCGTATATGTAACAAAATGCAATAAACCAAATTCATAGAAACTTAAAAAAATAGTGCTACCTTTGTTGAAGTGAAACAGGACGATTTCAAAATTATTTGAAATTTAGTTTGAGTGCTTGGATAGCTATGGATGGATCGATCCCAAAAACTTTGTTTGTTTTTTTTTGTGTTTTTTTTTAAACAATTGCTGTAAAATGATTGTGTTGATTCTACATAAAAATGAAAAAAAGAAAAGAAAATTCGTTGCAAACATTGGAATCGAAACGAAAAGTTTTCACAGGATTATAGATTAGGTTTGAAACAGGCAAAACTAAAGCCGCTTACAAAGAGGTAACAAATGCTCTTCGTTAAAGTTACGGACTAGCGAGCACGGCCTTCGCTGCCCTCGTTCACTGAACGATCAATCATTCCGTTATTGTAAACAAAATTTAAAGACCTTCGTATATAATTTATTTACGACCTGTATTTCTTTTTTTTACGACTTCTAATATTAGTCGTTGAATGAATGTATACACGGAGAACATAAAAAAATTTAAAAAACGAAACTTATTTATAATTTACAACCTTGAATATGAAGAAGAAAAAAAAAAATTTGTTTTATAATACTAGATTATATTACGTTTTTGATGTTTAGTATTGTCTGCATTAACTGATGTAGTAATGTATTGAAATTATTATAATTCGTAATTTACATTTTATTAGTCTTATGCCAGTATATTGTAATTTGTATACAACATATTAACTGCACCAGCCTTCACAATCCTTAAATAAAAATTTTGAAAAAAATTATAGAATTTTATTAATAGTCCATTCTTGGTACTGACCGATAGATGATGTCGCCATCAGGTCTAATATAATTGCTAATTTTTCTGAATAAAACTCTATTATGTTTTATTTATTTATTTTTTTCCCTGCAAGACTTCAACGCGATGAAAGCTAAAGGAAATTAACACAATATTTACGGATTGTTATAAGAAAGGTTACAATTAAAGGCATGAGAGGATGAAGGTGTAATGTAAACAATTTTCAGATATTGAATTTATCTTGAGAATGTATGGTTCATGCGTTTATCTTCGCCTTGTAACATAAATAACCTATGATACTTGGGTACTCATGGTTAATCGTATTGTTTCTCAGTTGATTGGATAGATCATATTTAAAAAATTATCTAAAAAAAAAACTTTTTTCAATCATTTTCTCAAAACTTTAAATATGTAACATAATACTTTCATTCACTCATGTTTTTAACTAGCATTTCACAACTTCTTGATAACGAGGCTCTTTATTATGTTGATTGATTCTTATGGGAAAGCTAAACATTTAATGTTACACTGGAACTTGTTTTTATTGACATTACTGAAGGACATAGGGTTAATAGAGTAAATACCAACTGTTTCTTGACAAACAGTTATACAAATACAATGAGGTAATAACTACTCAACCGCCTGGGGCATACGTACTCCAATTAATGCAATGAAGGTATAATAACAAATAAATTTTCTGATGCGGATTCAAATCCGGGCCTGGGAGTTAGGAGTCCGGTGCCTTATATACTGGGCTAATTCGTACATACTTTAGGAAGTAGCAGCCGAGGATCGGGTCGGTATCTATATCATATATACAGATAGTTTTAAAATATATCGAAATAGTAGTTCGATAAATCGATAAAAAAATATCGACATTTCGATACATCGGGCCTCGATATTTTTAATTTTTGAAAGGAGGATTTACATTAAATTAAAGGATAGGGTAATATAAATTAAAAAGTAAGTCTTAGATTTGTAATAGCAACAATTAAAAATGTATATATTGCTTATCACAAAAAAAAGTACCAATTTATCAGCATTTCTCAATAAAAAAGGAAAAAAAACTTATTACTGTGGCTTTAAAAAAACTAGAGCAAAAAATTAATTAATTTGCTTAAACATAAAAAAAATTAAAAAGGAAGGAAGAAACTCAATATTGAATGATTTACTATAAACCTTAATTAGAAGACTTAATAATAAACTTAGAGGAAAATGAATTAAATTTCTCAACATAAAAAAATGAAAAAAAGAAGAAAGAAAATCAAAATGTAATTAATAATGACTGGAAGCTATCAAAATTATTATTAACACTTTAATTAAAAACAAAAAAAAAACCTATTACTAAAAAAAAATTTAAAAAGAGTAAAAAATAAACAAATATTTCTTAAGTATTGTTTTGGTTGTAAACATTTTTCTTTTTTTTTTCTTTATTTAATTTTTTGGGAGGAAAAATGTCGGTTTTCGGTACTCAAATTTTAATATCGATAATAAAACTATATATCGATTTTAAAACTATCAGACAAAGGGTCCCAGTCCCTTCATTGGATTAGTAAGTATGTTAGCCCCAAGCGGCTGAGTAGGTATGCTGAAATCACCTCATTGTCTGAAAATTGGCGTCTGAAAAGAAAATCGTTCAGGGATCTCGTTACATAAATTAGTTATCAGGTAATTAAAAATGATAGTTTTGTTTCAATAAATATCATTAAAAAAATTAAGCGCAAAATGTACATTGGTACCAAATCATTGCAGAAAAACTGAAATAACTTATTTAATTATTTATTTTGTGTTATTTAAGATGGTTGTTCACGCAATTATTTAATATAGTAAATTTTTTCAGTTTATTATTTTCAATAATGGACCTTTGTAATCAATAATGAAAAAATAATTTTAACCTCCCTTCAAAATTTTAGGTTTTACGTTTCGAGACACGTAGAATCCAGAAATCGAATTAAAACAATCCGTGTGTCCGCGACTTTTCTCTGAGACTACTGATGGGATTTTTGTTTAAATTTGACACCAAAGTTACAGGTCACTCCAGCATGATCCTCAGAACTCGACATTACCATAAAACGTTCTGTCCCAAAATGGTGGCCGATTAAAGTTTTCATATGTCTATATCTTTAGCCATTTACGAAGATAGATAAAAAAAAATAAAGTGTTTTGTAATTATTATACAAAACAATAAAATAAAAAATAAAAAAATCAATTCAAATATATATATATATATATATATATATATATATATATATATATATATATATATATATATATATATATATATATATATATATATTTTAAGGAATATCATTATTTGGAAATAATGAACCATACCGTAATAATTTACATAATTTTTTTATATAAAGCTGGATAGATTGATGTGGGCCCCTTTGCAAAGCTTTATCTAGGCATCGCTGCCTCCGTTTATCATGATTCTTTCCTTGTCCTTGGGCAGGTCAGGTCGTATTTCAAGGCCTGGGTCGTTCCATCAGTCTTAAAGGAGTCTAATCTTCTGGTTCTACTTTATTTTACAGCGCAACACTACTTCCCCCCACCCTTCTATCTCATTACTATATATCAGATCTCGTGATCCCTTATCTTCTTTTCTTATCTACTGTAAGGGCGATGGGAGAGGGAGGAGGGGGAACTCGGATCGCAATGTAGTACAAAGTGGTAAGGTCAGTTAAACTATTCATAAACTTTAACGAGAAAATAGTTCATTTTTTATTTTTACTCGAATAATAAATAATATTTTAGTTATTTCTACAAAAAAAAAAGCTGTACCTTTTACTGCCCATGAAAGGTCTTGGGTTCAACTTGGGTTAGGACGTACTGTTTCATGACCAACCAAAGTGCATGAAAGTGAATTGATTTTCCCCACCCTCCAAATTAGAGAACCCTCTTTATAGAGAGTGTCCAGTATGTGAGTGTGCTCCAGGATAGCGATGTTAGAACAATATCGACTTTCTAAAGAAATATATCGATATGTAGTCTCAGAGAAAAGCCGCGGACGGATTGTTTTAATTCGATATCTGGATTCTACGTGTCTTGAAACGTAAAATCTAAAATTTTGAATTGAGGTTAAAACAACTTTTTTCTATGTCGATTACAAAGGTTCATTATTCAAAATAATAAACTAAAAATATTTTAGAATATAATAATTGCATGAAAACCATCTTAAATAACACAAAATAAATAACTAAAGAAGTTATTCCAATTTTTCTGCAATGATTTGTTAGCAATGTACATTTTGCGCTTAATTTTTAAATAATATTTATTGAAACAAAACTGTAATTTTTAGCACTCTGATAACTAGTCTATGTAAGGAGATCCCGGAACAATATTCTTTCCGACGCCAAAGAGGACTATCAATAAAAATTGAGACGCGAGACTAAAGCACTAGTTTCTTCGTATGGGAGTAAATACTATAATGGAAGAATATGAATTTCACTCACTATTTCTATGGTAACCGCAGGGCCAAATGGCTCTCCTAAGTCGATCCTAATACAAAATTAGGAGCTTGGAAAAGATTTAGTTGCTAAAGGATTTGAAAGAAGAGAAGGCTGATTAGTCTAGAAAGGCAAACCCAGAATAACATCTTTGACTAAGTAGCCAACAGGAAAATACTCAAGAAAGGGATGAGGAAATATACCAAAGAAATATGTCCATTCTTGGACCTAAAAGAAGCTCTGCTCCGAGGAAATATACTTGATAAGCCCTTTCAAGCCAACAAAGCCCCGCTAAACTTAATTATTAGTAAACTTAATTAGCAAAGGTGAAAAGCAGAGACATTCCCAGCTATTAATCTTTATTATTCTTGTGAATGAAATATATTAGATTTGCAAGAAGATTGCAGCATGGAGTGCAATTAGAAAATAAAGCAGAACTATCATCATAAAATTCTGTTTGTGGCTGTAATGTGTAATACCTCGTATCTTTGCTAATAATGGTCCGATTTAGATGATGTTTTATTTGTTTTTTTATAGAATTCAATTATCTTTCAAGTAATTTAATACGAAATTTACCTTATGATGCATACTTTTTGAGTTATGCGCGAATAAAGTTTTATTTTCTTCATAATTTGTTCTACTTTTTGGAGGAATGCGCTATAGACTATTAATATAGTAAAATTAAAAGTGCAGTACAACTTTACAATCGGTACGCATTAGCACTGGCTCCTGCCTAAGTTACCCGAAGGCTGACGCACTACCACTCTCTAACGCCATTTGTGCTAACTAACGTGGTTGCATTAAATTCCAAAATTCGTATTCATAGGAATTATTAAAATTATTACGGTTTTAACTAGATATTATTTAAAAATATTAGGGCTGTCGACTTCCACTCACAACGTTCGGCCAAAAGATAAAAAAAAACACCAACGGATCCTTTTCAGTTAAGGCTGGGACCGTAATTTCAATTATTACTGCTTTAATAAGATCATAGATATCGACTTCCAATCGCTCAAGAGGTATACAAACCCCCAAATGATCCTTTTCAGTTCAGGTCGCGCTCTTACCCTAATTTAAATTATTACTATAATTTCCCCAGATCACCGTTTCGTCGACAGCACTAATAATTTAAAATATTATCTAGTTAGAGCAGTAATAATTTTAATAATTCCAAAGAATACGAATTGCGAAATGGAATACAAAGGAATTAGTTAGCACAAGTGGCTCTAGAGAGCGGTAGTTCGGCGACCTTCTGGTTACTTCAGCAAGAGCCAGTGATAATGTGCCCCGATTGTAAAGTTGTACCAAAAGTGTTTTGGGGAGAAAATTTTAGGAATGTTTATAGATGTTCTTTTGTAAAGTGATATAAAGTGCTTCTGAGGAAGGAAATGAAGATTAATACAATTAGTAGTAAGTTCCTTGCAGTATTAGAAGGGGGACGAAATATGCATTTATACTTCTTTGCTTATATTTACGCATTCAAGTAGAATTAAAAATATTAAAGAATGAGTCTACTTGAGAAAAGCGAATCAGTAATTTCTTGGTCTATCCATTTTAGAAAGATAAACCAAGAAATTTAATAAAAGAAACCAGGTGCATCACCATAAGTGCATCAAGGAAGGCTGTCACGAAGTGAGAGTAGACTACCAAAATTAAAAACAACAATAGAATCGACAAGAGAAGAGCATGAGGAAGGATTTAGAAATCTATGCTTTAAAAGACACTATATATATATATATATATATATATATATTTAGTATCTTTTAAAGCATGGATTTCTAAATATATATATAGTTACATCGCGGTATTGTTTCCTACTTAATAACCAATCATTTGCCAAATGGTGTAAGACAACTTCACAGGAAACACATGAAACGTTTTTTCCCCAAATAACAACATGTATTTTTTTAAATTTATTATTAATCGTGTAGATTACGAGTATGTTAGAGATTACAAGTATAGTAGATTACAATATATTTTTAAAACTTCCAGTACTGGTCAAGACCAGAGGGACGACTGAGAGTCTTCAGTATTTGATGCCAACGACATAAATAGTTGATTTTTAGACCATTTCCAATTTTTTTTCCTGATATATCGTGAGCGGGAATCGATAAAGAAGATACTTATGTCTCATAATAAATTGAAACCTAATTTTCGAATTTTTGGCTCTTGAGCCTCTTTCAAAAAACCACATCGAATTAATTAGACTAGTGGTATTAAACTTACTCATCATAAGAACATGAATAAAAAATAACAAAAGTTGCTAATTTTAATTTTACTAAAAGTTGCTACTTCATCTTTAATAAAAACATGTAAAGAGAAGAAATTGAAAGAGAAACTAATCATACGAAAACATGAACCCAGGCCCAACCATTCCCGATAGTGAACTCCTTCTACGTGATGAACATCCGATATCTAGGGAACGGGGCCTTCTTTCAGGGCGTCTAAGGGGCGTTTATCAAAGAGCTAAGAGGGTCAAAGTCTGCAGGTAAAGTAGTAAATACTAGCCAACTTCAAAAATATATCCGTGATAATTTAATAGTTAAATAAATAAAAATAGTTAAAAAATACATGATAATCCATATTATTCAAATATATTATATGCATATACCGCATACTAATAATTTATATGTAAACTAAGCCTGGAAGCAGAAGTGCAAAAAATCGATTTAATAATATAAAGATAAAACTTTAAGGAAGACTTCATACGACAAGATACACTATGGCTGAAAAACGTGGGCCCAAAGACGATTCATTTAAATTTTTATTTTTAAAAAATATGTATCAATTAAAATGTTTTAAAATATTGGGATGATTTCTCAAAATAAGTATCTCAAAAATAAATAATTAGTAAAAAATTTAAAATTTGTAGGATACAATTTTTTTGTATTCACAAATATCGATGCAAAGCAAAAATCAGTTCAATTACAAATTACGAAACTACAACTTTCTTGAATTCTTCTTTCGAAGTTAACGACCTCGTTTTTCACTCGCACAGCAGAGTAGGAAGGAAAATAGTTTTGTAAATTCTAACTTCTAAGTTTTTGGACAAAAGCCGCGAGCTAAGTAATACTTCAACTAAAAAATAGCATGCGTTTCCTAGCTTCAACCTCGCCTGTCTTTATAGTTTTTCCTAAATTTCGTTTTATCTAGTTATCAAAGACTCCATATACTTAAACTCAACGTGTCCAAACGTATCCCTTCTTGTATCTATATCACCGAAATCGTCCCTGTTTCTGCTGCTAACTCTATATTTCGCTTTTAAGGTATTTAATTCTAACTTTACTAGCTCTTTACTGACTTTCATCAATGCAGTATTTAGTTTTATAGTTTCCGCGTCTTCACTTAATAGAACCGAATTATCAGTATACCTAAGTCCGAATAATTTAACAACCATATTTATATCCTTCGATACGTATCACCTTCCTCATGACATATTCTAAATCAAACAGAATAGGTGAAAGGAAACCGTTTTTTTTTTGTTTGTTTTTTTAACTGAACGAACCTCAAACTTCTCGCAATAATGATTACCGATTCTAACTCCATTGATACTGAGGAGGATTTACGGTCCTATCCGTGAGAGGGACGCTTGGCGAAGACGTACCAACAAGGAGCTCCATGAGCGATACCAAAGTATGGACGTGGTGAAGTTTGTCAAGTTTGGGAGACTTCGTTCGGCCGGTCATGTTGGAAATGGATTAAGGATGAACGACACTGAGATCCCCAAGAAACTCATGGCAGAGATCAAAAGCAAGATGACTAGATGGAGTGGCAGCAGACACTAGACTGCTTCTTGAAATACAGAAATGGACAGCTGCATCACAAGATAGAGCCTACTGGCGCAGGCTGCTGGATGAGGCCTTGATTCAGCAATGGATTGTTGCGCCAAAGAAGAATAAGAACTTCAGTGAATGTTGCGGACCATGTATAATTCTACTTCTTTGGTATTCCCCGTTCAATCAAAAAAGTATACAACTTCTGGCGGTCAATGGAATAATACGCCTGTTTGAAATCAATATAAAGCTAATCAATTATACAGTTGTATTTTAATTTTTTCTCTAGTATTTGCCATAAGGAAAATATTTGATCAATAGTCCGACGGTTCTATCTAAAATAATACTAAACTATAAGTAGACATGTGCAGGTCTAATTAATTATTCCTGTGATAGTTTTAAAAAAAACGAGAAATCGTTAGATTGTAGCTTTATATTTTGGCAGATACCATGGAAACTGTTCTTCCTACGAAGATAATCATCATGAGCTACTTAATAGTGCTAAACTACAACTCGTTAATATAACCATTTGGATTTAATAACTAGATAGGATCAATCGAAGCCTGCGTCAATGTTAAAACTGACTATTTAAAAAAAAAAAAAAAAGGATCTTTGAAGGACCTCTATCCTCTCCATAGTATTATTATTAGAACGGTTAAATTAAATCACGCAAGTATGACAAGGGAGTAATATCATTTTTTTAAAACTAAAATTGTATAGTAAAATAATCTAGACATTGCTAAAATTGGCTTTTTCAGGATTATAATTCCATAATAATTTAAATGCCTAATTTTCCAATCAGCAAAGGCCATCTCTTAAATAAACTGATGTTTTATCGACAAGAATCCTTAATAGTCCCGTAGTAGCAAGTGCAAGTCCTGGTGGGGAAGGGCTTATTCATCTTATTTCTGGGATTAAGTGTCTCAGCTGAAGGACACAACTAGGGGCTTAACGGATTGCTGAGGCTCTGCTTGACCTAGTTCTACGAAATCGTCGCCATAATGTACAATGGCATAAAGAGAAGAGGAAATGCACTTGGCTATTGTTCGGAAGGTCAATAAGCTGCAATAAATTATGATATATTTCATGTATCTTTTAATATATTTGAAGGTACTTCGTTCTGCAAAAATTACCGTCAGGATATTATAGCAAGATTTCAAAACTAAGCTCTTTTAAATAGCAGTAAATAGCTAGCCAGTAAACTATCACTCACATACTAAATAAATAAAATAAACAAATCTGGTGCGGTGCGCGCATCACACAACTTTCCCTCACCATCCTATAATAATAATAATCTTTTTAACTCGGAGCCAGAAGGCAAGCCTTACTAGGCATAAATTCGGATCATCGCTGACTGCAGTTAGTAACGCTTCGTTCTAAGGAGTAGATGTGTCCGCTTGAGAGTAAATTGTAAGAGAAATCTCGGGAGTAACTCTCCGAGAATGAGCCACTTGTTTCTAGCCGAACGTGATAGTATTGTCACGACAGTGAGGTAGTATGGTAGAGCGGCAATGTCCTTCCAACACGCTGAAAGTAAACCTTGAGAAAGTTGGCAAAATGGCGGATGTAGAACAGCTGATTGCACACTAACAATTTGTAGGTAACCATAGAAACCAACTTATATAGTTTTTATTCTTCCTCCAAAAATTAAACAACATCAAAACCTCTTATCCAATCATTTTCAAGTTCAGTTAACATGACAGTAGCTGCAACTATCACGTCAGACCTGATAGTTGGGTAGTGCTACCACCACGGTAAATGTTGTAATGAACGCAACTGCCATACAGTTTACACGATAACAGTAAACCATAAATTATAAATCATCAACCAACAGGTTATCATACAATATAATAGTGATTATCTATGTATTTACACATTGTAAAAATAAAATTACAAAGAATATATTTATATATTAGGATAGAGAGAAAGAAACTGGGCCAAGGAAAAATGAAAAACAATAAAGAAGTGTTCGATTATAGGGCGAGTTCTCATAGTACTTCAGAATAATTACATTGTACCCAATAATATTTCCAATATGATGACAACACATTGAGTAAAAAGAAAATATCTGATGTGGACAACCCTTGACTTCCTTTTACGCCTATTAAACTATAAATCGGTGGCTCAAAAAGTGATCCTCAATTTGGTAACTAGTTTCTGAAGATAGCAGTATCTCAAAAACGACACTCGATGTCGCGACTTCCCTCTATTGACACATAGAGATGCACACACACAAGCTCTTGTTTCTAGAGGTCTGATTCTGATATTGTATGTCGTTTTCTTTCAGTTGGTAACAAGTTCCCAAGGAGATTTCTTCGTGTTCCTTGGCAACATTAGAACTGTCAATGTCACTAGATAAAGTATTGGAAATCGACGGTTTCGATATTTTAAGCGGAATAATACGCTTCACTTATATCTTATCCTTCTGCTTTAGAATTGCTCAGCTCATAAATGGGAAGGAAAAAAAGAACTTAAAACAAGTAATACAATTTTTTAATTAGAGTGTGGAAAAATAACCTCTATCGCCGAACCATATGATCTCTGTATTACATGTCGATATACCTTTTGATATAAGTTTATTATGACCTTCAAGTAAAGTACTCGATATAAAGGTCTAATTTACCAAATTTGAGGTGTTTTACATTATATTTTAATATAATTTTTTATGAACATCAATAATGAACTTCAAGTACAGTACTACTTCCGGTAATCATTCAGTGATCAAAAAGGAAGCTTCACTATTAGATTTTACAATAATCCTAAATACATAATTTTAATTTTCTACGGCTAATCGTTTTTGATTTAAGCGAGATACGTACGAACGAACAAACGAACGTACGTACAGACGTCAAGACGAAACTAGTAAAAATGGATTCAAGGATGGCCAAAATGGATATTTCCGTTGAAATCTGAAAACCGATAATTTTTGCGATTGCAATACTTCCTTTACTGCGTACAACGAAGTAAAAATATTTAAAATATTGAAGACTTCTTTAATAGGCCAATACAGGCAGTCCCGCTTTACGTCGGCATGAATTACGCTTGAAGCGAAAAGCAAATTCATTTAAGCAAATTATCTAAATCTGAAATCGGAAAAATATTCTCGGTAAACCTAAAACTACAATTCAAACAACAATTATAGACAAAGAGAAACTGCTAAATGAAATAAAAAGTGCTTTCTCAATGGATCTGACAATAATTCAAACGTTATTATATGACTGATTGGAGGTATAATTTATTTTTAAAAATAAATAACTGTATAAAAAAAAAAGAAAAGTTATACAAAAGGTTTTATAGATAAACTAAAGGCCACGATTTATGGTTTTATTTTGTCTAAGAGGACTTGACTTAAGTCAACTGACGCAAGTACAAAGACTGCCTCTAAATTCAAATTCCAGTTAGAGTACCAGCTAAACATGACCTTCAAGGAAGACCAGAATAGAATAACTTGTAAACATTACTAAATTAAAAGCCTAATCTATGTAGCCCCTCTCACCCTCCTTCCTGCCCCAATCCCCTCCCCCCTTCACGGCCATGTCGATATTAGACCCAATGAGCACAATAAAAAGTAGATAGCGCTAATGGAGCCTAATGATGTTTTTGGAACGAAGAGGAGTCACTCCAGGGAGCCAGGCAAATAAACCATCCCCGTTTGGAAACTGACCAAGGCAAGGCATAAACAGTTGTAGTAACTTCTAGCTCCCGGCTCTGCGTCTCTTCTTAGGATGTTCCACTTTCCAAAATAGATTTAGAACCAAAGGGATAACAAGAAACATAATGAACATCAAAACAACCTTAAATTGAAAATTTATATTTCAGCTTTGTCATTTGTAACGGATAAATAAAAACGAAGCCAATAATTTAAAAGTAATAATTCATAATAAATAATAAAAATAAATAAGTAAAAATCATATCAAACCTGGAGATTCGCTGACGTAAACACCGACAATCCTTGCCTACAAACCTACATCCACTTAACTCAATCAAAACACAAATCATTACAATTAAGGATTAATAAATTATTTGCCACTTCTATAAATTTGTTTTATTGAAAACTAATTTGCAATATTATACGTTCATCCTCAGTTCTAAAAACACACAAAAAATTCAAAAATAAGCAATTCAAAATATAGTTTGGTATTATTATACATATTAAATAAAACAAATTCATAAAAGTGGCAAATAATTTATCAATCCCTAATTAGACTGATCCTTCTATACCATCATGCGGATGTCAACAAATCATTGATGTGTATGATATTGATGTTTCTTGATCGACTGTGATGTTATTATGATGAAATAAATAATCAGGATGCAGTCAACGAAGTATATTTTGATTAATGTACAAGCCGACGTTTCTGTTTTAAGCAACAAGCCATCACCAGTGCTATGTTAGTTCGAAGTGGTTACAGAACTACTTATTAATATTTTAATATTATATATTAAAAATATACTTTGTTGATCGCATCCTGATAATTTAATTCATCATAATTTTCCATTTAATTTTGTCTCATGTAAAGATAAAAAAACCTAAGGTAATGTAGGAAAAGTCGGAAGATGGCGTTATCATCAAAACTTTGCTAGGACATGATAACATAACTTAGAGCCGTCGAACTGCCGATCAGCGGATTCCTGGAGCGGTAAGGACGCAGCAGTAGGATATGACATCATACCTAGACTACCGAACAGTGTATAAATACGAAATATGCCTCGTTCCATTCCCTCAAAGCAGTAGTTAACTGCCAGCAGTATCTGCCAGCCCCTACGGTAGGGAGTACCAACGAAAGTCTACCTTTATCGTACATTACCTAGACGGTTAATCATTTATAATATTCAATTTGTACTTTCTTACGCCAACTATGGTAATTATATATTTTATAACCTCAACTACCAATATGGCGATATTCGATTCATTAAATTACTATGCGGTTGCCTAGCCACAGATTTAGATGTTTTAAATTATTTTGAACAGGTACTAATCGTAAATATTAATTTAATATTTCACAATCTATAACTGTTCAACAAGCTGAATTTAATAAGGCTATTCGAACTATAATTTTTCTAAAGTAAACAATGATGCAAGCCAACAGCGCAAAACTAAACTGTGTTGACTTCAGCGAGCTCTGTCCTTGACCGGAGAATAAAAACATGGCTACAACTCATTCATTCATAAACCAATATCTTTTGCTATAGCTTCGCTGAAAGTAAATTTATTGTCTTTCGAAATTATTGCTTTAAGATAAAGCATGTTAAAGTAAATACTCCAGAAAGAATAGCACTTGTAGCAAATATAAGTTTATAAATCCGTCTGTGATGTAGAATCATATTATCACGTTACTGAGATATACGAGTAGTGTGGTCATTATTGTGCACCAGCAGCCACATTAACCACGTGACTAACTAATGTCAAGGTCAGGGATGAGAAGAACCAGAAAACGTTTGTGTCAAATAAATGATCCCGAACGAACATCAATTAAAAATTAATTAATCAAATCCATAAAAAATTGGATTACAAGACAGGATTCTAACAAGTATCTTTCAGCACTCTAAAATTCAGAAGGCTACTTATCTCTCTAAATTAATTAGTATGTAAATTTATTAATGTATGCATTTAAAAAAAAATTAAGATAAAATATTAATAACAAGAGAGAGATATATAGTAATAAGAAGATTTTACCTTGAATACATCGCTATGCTAGGTGTAAAAGAGAAAGAAATTAAAATATAAAAATAGTTTTATATTTTTAGTTATAAAAACAAAGTAATTTATTTGTTTACACTTGTTTACATATAAATTTTCCTTTTAACATGACTGAAATAATTTATTTATAACCATGATTAATCTTGTACTCACACGTTTGTTTAAATTATTATTATCTACATTAAAAAACCTATAAAGATATGAACTTTCCTCTTGTTTTTTATTTTGTATTTATAATTATTCAAAGTTAGTTTCATTTGAAGCTAAAAAAAACGTTAATTTTCTTAAAAAACTTTAATAATTATTACTGGATGATAAAATATATCAGGTTTATAGCGTTAAAAAGACCACCCGAAATAATTAACGTTAGTCAATATTTTTAAATTAATTTAAACGCAAACCCTTAAATATATCGATATATAAATAAATTGACTTATACATACCATTTTCAAAAATAACGGTTCATATGCATAAATAACATTGATTATACCTAATGTACTTAGCTATACAGCTCTCGTTACCAAAATTAATTATTATATACTCTATCACTCCTAAAAAAAACTACTTAGTATTTACTTACTTACTGTCCAGTCTAGTTAGTAAGCATTCATAAAATATATCATCTCTCTTACCTGAAACAAAAACAAAACATGTATTAATAATCTAGCTATATATGGCATATGAAGATAAAATAATATACCGTTCAATTTTTAAATAATTGGATTTTTTCATCATTCAACTCTTTAGCAGTCATTCAACTGCATTTTTTCAGTCATCCAACATACAAACAATATTTTATTTTGTAAATAAAGACAAATTAGACATCAGAAGGAAAACAATAGGCTAAATAAATATATAAAAATAAAAAATAATTTTATTCTCATTAAAAGATCATGCTAGTAAATAAAATCGCGCGCGCATCACACAACTTTCCCTTATCACCTTATAATAATTGTTTAACATAATTATAAAGATTTCACATAAACACTACTTGAAATAAACTCAGCAGCATACATTTGTTCTCTCACAAAAGTATAATAAAATAGTTGTTTAAACAATTTTAGAACGACAATTCTGTACACAGTATATTTTTGGTTTGTCAAGCTGAAAATATATTTTAAAAGTTTCGATGGAAATTAAATGGAAATTCCAATTAAATAATATAACAGTAGAAATTATTAAATTAATTTCTACTTTTGTATTATTACAGGAGTATAGTTGACAACAGGTTGGCAGCTTAGTGGGAGGAGGTTCGGTCGCATCCATCTCCTTTTGGACGCGCTCGGCTTTCCATCAAGGGTCTTGTAGTACTTATAACATAAGCTATATCTTTGCTAATACTGGTCCGATTTAGATATATTTTTTTCAGATAATTTAATTATATTTCATACGTAATGTGTTCTTTTTGAAAATTATATTTTAGTAATAACGTTTTCCCTACATTTTCTCGTTGTTGAAATATATATGTATATATATATATATATATATGTATATATATATATATATATATATATATATATATATGTGTGTGTGTGTATGTGTGTGTGTGTGTGTATAATAAGTTAAAGGGCTTTAAGAAGAAGACATAAGGCATGTTTCATTAAAATTGTTAAAGCCGTTTTCGAGAAAATTGTAAAAAAGTGAAAAATCGAAGATGTAAAGCGACAATTCTGGTAAGTCGATTTTGACGAAAATGTTGCTGTGACATAACAGGTATATACCTGCCTTAAATACCTAATTTCAGTTTCGTACAACTTTTCGTTTTGAGCTGTTTAGTTGTTTCGTTTTGATTGGTTAGTGTTTGACTGTTCACATACACACGCACACATACACACAAACACAATTTACTTAATGCTTCGGAATTTTCAAACACCATTTCTTAATAGATAATTTTACATCTCTAAAACATAGTAACAATTTGATAAAAAATGACTCCCCTCTCCCCCTCCCCAAAAAAAAGTAATAAAGAAGTCTCAGAATAAATGACGCCACTCAGCCTGGTCGCTCTACACCAATTGATATGAGCGATGTTGAGGTCACTCATTGTCAATCAAAATCTCAGTGAGAGTGAGATATTGCAATCGCCCATGACCTATCGCACAGAAACGAGGCAAATCATTTGCTTCGACTCGTCATCAAGTCTGATATCACTGGCTTCATATCAGAGCCATCCAGTATCAAATTAATTTCATGAATCAACAAAAAGGTCTTTGAAGTAATTTTGTCGTTGAAAATGATTTAGAGAAGGGCTGATAACACCTTTGCATACCTTTTTAATTAATTAGTTTAATTATCGTAAAAGTCAGACAAAAGAGATATATTAAACATTGAAATTAATTTCATGTCTATAAGGAATAATTTTTCATCACATTTATTTACATAAACAGTAGATGTTTTATGTTAGGCGCCAGTAATGAAGCTATGTGCCAATACCAAGGTGAAGAACAGTAGCAATATTAGAAAGTCTGAGGTCACGGCCAATCATGACTAACAAAAAAATAGGTCATTTTGGATAGTGTGTACATTTATTCTTTTCGTTTAGAACTTTTTTTACTATTTTTAATTGTATTAAAACTATATAAGTATATTAATGGAAGATTAAAAAAAAAAAACTTAAGTTTCTCAAATACCAGTAAGCTAACCAGTCAACGTTACGTCAATTCAGGCATTATCAGGGAAAAAAAAAATGAAATCACATAAATGCAGTCTAATTCATATCTGTTATTTCTTTTGTAAATCTTAATAATATTGAAATAACAAGAATAGAATAATTAATACCTAGCTGATTCTGATTTAATATTTACAATGATAAACCTTTTTAATCATCCAAGAATTTTTTTTTTAACCTACCTTCAAAATTTGTGGTTTTAAGATTCAAAATAAAATAAATTCCAAAAATCAAATTAAAAAAAAAATCAATCGTTCGCCACCGCGGTTTTTCTCTTAGACTACTGGAACAATTTTTTTTTTTTTTTTTTTTCCAGATTTGGAAGCAAATCCACAAGTCACCTCAGCATGATCCTCGAAACTTGACATTACCATTCTCCATATCGTTTCGAAATGGCGGACGATTAGAGATTTCACACGCTCATATCTCAGCTATTTATGAAGATGGAGGGTTTTGAAATCATATCAGTGTTAAAACTATTTGGATATAATAAACCACAGTGTAATAAATAATAATATAAAGTGTTTGGAATCATTATACTAACCCCCCCTTTTTTTTTTCTTGGTATAATGATTAATAATAAATTTGACAAGTAAATAATACTGCCATGCTAAGCACAAAGAGGGTAACTCATATTTTTGCATAAATTGCGATTTTGATGCCAAATGGTTCATTGATGTTTAATACACCTAATACTAGGTTGTTACAAAAGTCTTTGTGCATAGAATAAGTTTTATTAAAATTTTAGTATAAAATCTACACATTAAAATATTCTTGAAAAAATAGGCCATCATTGCCAATTAGTTTAACCCATCTTTCTACCCGAAGTTGAATTTCGTTATTCTTGGCGGAAATTCAAGGCGGAAAACTCCTCACATCCTGATTTGACATTCCTGATGTTTTATAAGTACCAGCCTTTCAAAAACTGTGTTATTGACCGTAAAAGACCATAGCCAAACGTGCAATGTCAGGGCTGTAAGGGTGTGGTAAGATGATAACATCCTCCATTTCTGATAATATTTGATTAAGAGTGAACGATGGGCAGGAGCATTGTCTTGCTGAAAGATCACTTTAATATGATTGACTAAAGCGGGGAACTCCTCTATTAAAACTCCAAATGCTCTTTCGAGTTGTTCACAGTAAAAGAAACAGTTTGTCTGTGCCATTTAAATTCAGATCAAAATACAAAACATTCTCATAATTCCACCAAACACAAACCATTCATTACCTTGAAGGCTGTGGTTTCCAGAATTGAACCGCCTGAACCAAAACGCTACTGCATTACGATGCACCATATTTTTATCTTATACCGCACAAATTTCCTCAGCAGCTGACTTCGTAATTAATCCTTTTTTTCCAGTAGTGCCTCAGAAGACCACGAATGACAATTTTTTCTTCCAGCATTATCAATGAAACTTATAAAATTTAATGAAAGGTAGAGACAGTTGGTATACATAATTAAATAAAGGATTAGTCAAAGTAAACAACGATATATGAATTGTTTACATCAGTCTTGAATAAGGATTCAAATGGAGACATTAATGTCAGCAATGAATTAATGCACAAAGACTTTTGTAACAACCTAGTACTAGAGTATTATGACCGTAGCTGCATGATTTTAAAAACTTTTTTTTATATAGTAACTGCACATTTTGTATCTCTTACTATGACAGTTTAGCATTAAGTTACAATTCTTAAGCAGTGTTAGGGGTATCTGATGTAGATGTGGCTTCTTTGCCTTAGCATATTGTATATAATATATTGTACACGAACATGAAACGATTTTTCCCCAAATAACAATATATATTTTTTTTTTTATTCCTTACTGTATACAGTAGGAGTTTATTAACCTGCCAAAGCCCTTATAATGACAATATATTTTAAAGTATTCTAGCACTGGTTAAGGCCAGAGTGACGACTGAGAGTCACTATTCTATTTTTAGCCCATTTCCAATTTTTTTTCGATATATCGCGAGCGGGAATTGATAGAGGTGGTGTTAACGTCCCAAAATCAATTGAAACCTAAATTTCGAATTTTTTGCACTTTTTCAAAAAACGACGTCGATATGGTTCGGTCATAAATGTTACAAAGACGATTTTTTTTTCACTCTAATTAAATATTTTTATTACTTGTTTGAAATGTCAAAATTGAGTGTAAAATACTTGTGTTCCTCCCCATTTGTGAGCTGAACAAGTCTGCAGCAGGAGAATAAGATATTAGGTGAGTGGATTCTTCCACTTAAAATGTCGAAACTGTTTATTCCCAATGCTTTATCTAGTGACATTGGCAGTTCTAGAACTGTATTAGAACCACCGCTTCACAACTAGATTTTACAATAACCCTAAATTTTAACTTTCCATGGCAAACCGTTTTTGAGTTATACGAGACACGTACGAACGAACATAAGAACGTACGTACAGAGGTCACGACGAAACTAGTCAAAATGGATTCAGGGCTGGTCAAAACGGATTTTTCCGTTGAAATCTGTAAACATAAAATGTTCCCGATTACAATACTTCATTTACTGCGTACAAGGAAGTAAAAATGGGTTTATTAAAATGCTTCATGAAAAGATTTTTTTTTCTGCGTGCTCTATGTTGTACAGTTAGATATAATATATAAGTTAGATATAAACAAGCTGAACTAGAAATAAACAAATAAAATCATTATTAATGCTATAGATTCAGAGGGACAATAGAGTTCTATTGAGATTGGGGAGTAGAACACTGCGAGAAAACTAACAGCCAATAGGAAACAGAGGAACCATTGTACTATATGAAAGAACCTATAATATTGGACTTTGGGACCGACTGCCCACGTAGACTCCGCCCGGATTGAACTAACAATAACTTCCATAACTTTTACCTCTCTCTCTCTGATTTAAAATAAATTCGTGGCGATATTTGAAATTCAAGAAGCAGTTAAAATAAAGTCTACGCTACAGATAAATTTTTTAAAAAAGATCTTCTTTATTAGAAATATTCAATAAAAATAAAATTGAGAGAAGAGAATAATAATAGCTACGCTAGATGGAGCATATTGAATGACTGTCAACTATTAGCAGTGGTTTTCAAAGGTGGGTGCAGGAAATGTTTTAAATATTAAACTAAATTAAAGTAATCAATAAAATAAAATAAATTATTTAAACAATTATAAAAAAATAATATTTTTTTATTATAATTTTTATTTGCTTATTAAAATATTTTTTTTAAAATAATAAAAAAGGGGTAAAGCTTTAGTTTAGTAGCCCCAACATAGCGACGGGACCCGCAATACACTACAACTCTTGTAAGGCGTTACGGACAGATATTCGATATCTTTTTAACTTAGCCAGCCCATTTCTTATAATTTTTATTTTATTTTATTTTTCTTTTGGCACTATAGATATGCAGATCTTAGGCCGCGCGATGTAGTCTTCTTACAGACATTTCATCGCTTGCGGGAGCTCAGACAGCCTAGAGGGGGCCACACAACCTCACGTTGCTGCGAACCATGGAGGAGCGACAGGCTGCCCATTGCTCCATAACCAGTCCCTTTGGGACCAAATCGGCTATGTCCTCCCCGATTCACTCTGGTTCAAGGATAGTGACAAATCGGTCTAGCCCCACGGATTATGGCTGCTTGGGGTCAGCAGGCGCACGAGGACCTATATTTCTTTCCCCGAAGCAGATCGTCCATGGACTAAATCTCCGGGAGGCTATTTGACATCCTGGAGGACCACAACGCGACTCACAATTTAGGTACACCAGGTAGGATTATCACTCCCAGTATTCTCAAATACATATGATATGGTAAACTCCATAGATTTTTAGAATGAAGTTAATTCAGATTGTGAATTATTAACCAGCAGTTTAATTAATAACGTAACTTAAATAAAGTAAGATTTTCTATCAAGGCGGTTTGCGGTCTCTAGCATTTTATGCTAAAGTACAGTTTGATTGATCGGCTCTCTTCTGGAACCAATGCAAATAGAGAATAGATTAGATCAGTAAATTAAGTAAATATGGTTCCACCTGCCTTAGAAAAGCATTTTGCCAGAAATATAGCAATATATATATATATATATATATATATATATATATATATATATATATATATATATATATATATATATACATATATACATATATAAAAACACCATTTAATTTTTAAACGTAACCTTCTGATTTCTCCTATGCTTTTAAAAGCACTTTGATAGATCAATCCAGGATAGATTAAAAACAGATCATGTTAAAGAGCGGACAGAGATCAGATAATGTGTTAGAATTTTGTAATAATTATTATAAGTTAACATAAGACAGTTAGAGCTTTGTATTGAGTTAGAATACAACAGTTAACGTCTATATTTCACACAACTCAATAAAATTACATGCAATTTACGGATTTTTTTTTTTAATTTAATCTTGATGAATTTATTTATTAATTTCTATTCTTGCATTATTAATTTGGTCTTAACCGATTTAAGTATTCATTTGTTTCCTCAATTTAATAACAAATTATTTTCAGTTGACATCCGCATGATGGTATAGAAGGATCAATCTAATTAGGGATTGATAAATTATTTCCCACTTCTATAAATTTGTTTTATTGAAAACTAGTTTCGAATGTTATACATTCATCCTCAGTTCTAAAAACACACAAAAAATTCAAAAATAAGCAATTCAAAATATAGTTGGTATTATTATACATATTAAATTATAAAAATCAGTATTATAAAACATTTATGAATTATGAATTTAATTAAGACAAGAAATCAAATACATGTTGGTACTCACCAAGGTTTAAATGGATTATATCAAACAGAAAAATTTGCACTGGTTTCTTCTCGCATTGTACTGGCAATGAACGAGAGATAGACAGGATGTTTTTAGGTAAACCATTTACCTAAAAACGGTTTTTGAATTTTTTGTGTTTTTAGAATTGAGGATGAATGTATAATATTCGAAACTAGTTTTCAATAAAACAAATTTATAGAAGTGGCAAATAATTTATCAATCCCTAACAAATTATTTTCATTGAATTTATATCTAGGTAGATATTGTGTTTAATAATCCGAAAAAAGTAAAGACAACAGTGAATATCGTTTGTTAGAAACATGTAAATTGTGTTTATTTCGATATTTATTTCCTAAGAAGAAGGGAATGGAATGGGGACTACAGGCAACGAACATTTCCCAACCTTAAAAGTCATATAATATCGAAATAAACATCGAAATAAAACGATAGCAGGGTTGTATTGCTGATAAGTCAGTTATAGTGCCACCACCATGTTGAAGTTACACTAAAGCTTTAAAAAAAAAAATAATAATAATAATGGTCGGAGTGCCTTGAATTTTGTTTAATAATTTCAGTGTGCCGTCAGATAAAAAAGTTTGAGAGGTATCTCATGCCTAGTATCTTGATTTGTGTCACCTACGCCTCGAATCGGCAACCGAGTAGAACTGTCTCTACTATTTCAGGAAGGAATAAAAAAATGAGTTTTCTGAACTTTTCATCGAAATATGTAGAGCTAGCTGACCCTGCTATGCTTCACTATTGCCTCATTTGAGTAACAATTGAAAGTTAAACAAAAAAAAAAATCATTCTACGTATAAATTTAGTATTAAAAAATCGAATTAATTGAAATTCAAAATAGAATTTTATGAAGAAATGAAGGTGTTCCGGGAGGCGGTCAAAAAATGGAACGCAAACAGTAAAAACGATTTATTTGCGTGAACTATTACTTAAATTAAATTAAATTATAATATAATTATTATAAATTGAAATTAAACTAATTTCTATTTGTGTTCCATTTCTTGACCGCCTCCCGGACCATCTCATTCCTTCAAAAAATTCTACGGTCAACCATTGATTATTCAATACAAAATAGAATTAGTTCAAACGTTCAAGAGAAAGTCGTGACGCAGACAGACCGATGGCCAAAAATACGTTGTTTTTTTGGGGGCTCTGGAACGCGTAGTTATAGATCCTGAAATTCCACCAACCTATTGCAGTAGGAACATAAAAGCATGATTACACTGTTCAATGCGCTATATCTTTGCTGATAACGATCCGATTTTGATGATTTATTTTTAATTTTGCAGGAAATTTAATTATCTTTCAAATGAGTATACTTTTCGAATCTTCTGAGCCGTTTTGGTGGTACTCAATATGGAAGAAGTGGTCTTTCGGTTTTTGCGCAGCCGCTACATCGATATCGGTAGATTTTATAATTGCAAAAACCATCTAAGAACCATGAAGATGATATAGTTGAAATTTGTGTAAACATTGGTTTTATAGTTTTCGCGGTTAGAGCTTAAAACAAAAAACAGGCAGCCATTTTATAAAATGGCATAAGAATGTAACCGAGTATAGTTTTTGATAAAAATACAAAATAACTATGCAGATTGTTCTAAACTTTTTTTTTCTATATCGGCCAGCTATATTTTGATGACAATGCCTATGGAAAGGAGAAGTTCAATGACTGCATTTCTTATAAACACAAACCTTCAAACTTAACAAAATCTAGACTTATCACAACCAAAATCTAAAGATCGGATAGGCTCAAGAGACCTTCTTATTTATACTTCGATACAGTTTTTTATTAGGCTTGAGTGAGCCCGGAAAGATTCTGTAAACCACGGTAACCACTCTAACAACGCCCATTAATTTTCTATCGAGAAAAGACTTAGTATCCCGAAGCAGAGTTTGAACAGGATTTACTGACCATAAGAGGCCAACACTCAACGCTCTAGCTCTAGATCACCACACATAAGTATGTAGGGTCGATTGATGTGTTTCCAAAAATCTTAAAATGGGCGTGCAGAGGTTTTTTTTTATTTACTTTATTTTTGACATTTTTTTTGTTTCAGTATAAAATACCTATTTCTAAAATTTCTAAAGTAATATTTAATGCATTTAAATCCTTTCTACGAGGAAAAGACAGAAAATTGCTACACAATTGGACCATCCCATACATGGTCTAGACCATACAGTATCGTCCTTGTCTGTATAGGTAATTATAATAAGTTCAGACTTGAGTCTTGAATAGTTTGTTATGAGCTTAATACAATCTGACGGACTCATGATAATTTTATAATGTTTTTGCAACAATGTAACTGAGTTTTTAGAAATAATTTTCACAATCCAGAAAAAGTAAACTTTTTAGTAAACTTAGGTTATCTTGATTCCGGCGTGCACGCCAGGTATAAAATGTAGGTTCGGTTATCTTTGATAATTTGTGCCCATAAGCACGCGACCCTCCTATCTTTATCAAGCAAAAATAAAATATAATTACTTTGAAGAAGTAAAAAGAAATAGAAAATGTTTATTTCAGATTGAGTAAATCAATAGAAACGTAACGCCTTCATTCTTACATTGCCGATCCGCACAGCTGGACCAGTAAACCCCCTATAACGGACCCGGAGGCGGAGAGGGAGATGAATTTCACGTTGGAGTGAGTATTGTGTGCTATGGTCACCACGTGTGCACTCATTTCTTGTACACCTGCTCGGCGCTCGGATACAAGGATTTTTACAACAGCTAATCTAGCGTATAAAATTTAATTTAATTTCCGATTCGTGTATGTTATTTATTTTCAATGCATCAATAGCATACATCGATGGCCCAACAACTTAGTGAGTCTGGGCCTCCTCCTTGAATTAATAAACTTGCTAAAAATAAATAAATTATTCTTTATTTCTCAAAGAAAAATAACACTGCATACAATTATCCCTTTTAACCTCTTTTAGTAGTTTCGAAGCTGCCTACTTTACAGTGACTTAACCGGAGTAGTGAAAATCAGAATAACTCAAGGCTGAGTTTGTTACTATGAAGATTATTTGTGTGAATCTCCGTTACCACTATCCATGAGCCGCCATTGAAACCATGCCTCATACCAAACTCTCCAAGACTCAAGTTAAACCGGACAAACTATAGTCAACCTGAACAGGCTGAGTAAAACGGAAAAAAAAAATCTGAAAAATTTCATACTAAACAGACGATCATATTTCTTAAAAACATAAGCACACGTTAAATTAAGAAAATCCTTATTATATTTGTACGAAATGTTTGGATATTATTGAGCCAAAATGAAGTCATGACCCCTGACTTTCTTAGAACAAGAGGTTTTTTAATTTATTTATTATTCCAACTAAGAATAAGTAATGAGGGTTTTTTCCCCAGTTGAACCATTTCAAAGATCGTCCGCCACTATATAATGAAGGGGATGTCGAGTCATAAACACGAAAGGCAAAACAGGTTAATGGATAATTTAAAAACTTCCACTGACCTTTTCTTCGCCAGGAAGTATATTCAGTATATAAAACAGACAAATCTTACCCAGTGGTTCGATGCCGATACCTCAAAGGAATGATACATACTCAACTGAAAACTAATTTACAACATCGTTTTTGAAACTGTGTATGCGCGTTGGGTATTTCTTGAAACTTAACATGGGAAAATATATAGATGGAGACCATAGAAACTTCGTGTGATTAGCAATTAGTGATTAGGTAATCTGAGTCCTTAATGGCCAACTACAGGTGCATTACTCGATTCGGTTACTTTTTCAAAAATTCGCTTACTATTTTTTAAGGCAATCGTTGCAACAGCGGCAATAATAGACGGATACATACTGACTTTCGCTGCCCATGGTTGCGGCTGGCAGAGCTTGCCAACCGTTACTGCTAACTATAACTACTTGTATATTTCGTTGAAACTGCTCACCCTAGCGGCCAACTGCCCTCGCACTAAACATCCTAGTTTAAAATAATGCTGAATAAAAATATTAGGTATCCAGATTGTAGACCTGTTAAAAAAATTTGAAAAAAAAGAAAGCTTATCTTAGAACTTTTGTAGTATATTCCTCCGAATTACCACTCATTTAAAAAAAAGTTTGTTTTAAAAAAACAAAGAACATTTGTACCCTCCTAAGATACAAATGGAATCGACAATCCTGCTGACAGTGGTAGCGACAGTGACCAGTTAACATAAGTCATAGTTTTTTTGTAAATCAAAGTTATTTTTAAACTAGTGATGTTTATTTTTTCTACATTTTCAAATAAAGTTTATTCATGAATTACTTTTCAATAAAAAAAAAAAAAATTGTTATAATGTTTAGAATAATCTGTATTTTTCTGTGTTACACTTTTAAAACATCTAATTATCTCATTTTTTACTTACATACACTGATTGCCTTCTGAACAATATATATCAAAGGAAAAAACATGATAATTAATATAAAAACTATTCAATTACAAACGTATTTCCGTCAACTGTTCCAAAAGTTTTTTTTTTTAAACCGAGATTTCCATTTATTGTATGGCAAGGAGTTCAATGAATCTTCTAAAGAAGTCATTTTAAAAAACGCCACTTGGAGATTTAAAGTGAAAATAATATCCTTTTTTAGAAATGTGATAAGGACTGTGAGAAAGTGAAAACAATGACGCAGGTTGTAAGGACCTTCCCACTCAATGAGGCGCTCTTTTCTTTTTAAAAATAATCTCTCGTAGCTGAACGAAGATCGAAACGAAGCAAATGTTAACAATTGTAGTTATATAAAATAGTTTGTGAGTGTTGTTCCCGAAAACTTTGAATATTTAAATGTTTTACCAAAAGATTTAACGAAGAATATGTTTATGTAATTTCAACAAACGAAACAAAGATTACAAAGTAAAATGGGACCCACCCTTTGTAAAAGCATTCGTTACATAAGCGTGCGCAGCATCCTTTAATAGAGGGTGCATGAACCATAGTACCAAGGGGGTCCTTCCATACTCCCCAGTCGGGCGGCGGGATGGTCCGGGGATATTCTTTACTCCTCTGGAATTTTTTTTAAAGAATATGCTTTCTAAAACGTATTTCAAACCAATTTTGTGTTAAATTTAAAATGCTAATTATAAATGCACGGCTAATAGTTATTATTTTCAATATATCTCAAAATCTGAATGAATTCAAGTTATCATTCTACGACATAAACGAGTCTTTAAATACAATTTGGTTACAGTACAAGGCATACAAAAATACTAAAATGTATATTTACAACAATAATGTAATTAATATTTTAAATAGGAGCAAAAAAAAATAACAATAAGGTTTGGTACCAATCTTGAACTTTTTCGTAATATTTTAATAAAATTAAGAAAATGCTTAAGAAAAAGATAAAACTCGTTTAAAGTAAAAAAATAAATAAAACTCTACTCGCGGAAATAGTTATATATATATATATATATATATATATATATATATATATATATATATATATATATAAAGAAACAGGAATGATCAGAGATTCTGCAAATTGAAATGGATATAAACAAGGAAACCGCCATTGTAAACAGATCCTGAAGGAATATATCTTGAAGAACGGGCCTACCACTGCTGCCAAGATAAGACCAGCTACAGATAAAATGTCTAATACATAACTCCCCAACCTTGGCCAGCAATGGATTACAAATCGATTTTATCAACACTATTCCACTGTATTAATTTTTATTGGAGTAAGTTTTGTTGACCATAGATATAATGAAGGAAGAAGTTGGTCGGAGGGTGCGGTCAAAGACACTAATAAGTTTAATAAATAAGTTATACAAACACTAATAAATAAGTTATACTTTATAGTATGTTGTAGTGTGTTAGTCTTTGACCCCACCCCCCGATCAACTTCTTCCTTTTTATATTAATTCTTATATGAGCCTTCTGGGATCGAAGTGAACTCCAACTAAATTTCGGAAAAATTAGTGGGTAGAATGCCTGGGTTTTATAGTTTAAAAAAATGTCATGAAAAACAAACAAAAAAATATTTGAATAGGTTATTTCCATTTTGATATACCATATCGAACCAATAAAACAGAAAATATCAAGTCGGTTCGAGCAAAAGTCCTGTTAGTGAATTTTTCCTTGTTAGTGAGGTTTCCCCCTGGTAAAAAAACAACATACAAGAACTAAATAAATTTATCCATCAAATAACAGACAATCCATTTAATCTGTTTGCCAGATGAAAATATAAGGTTTGCTAAGTGAAGAAATGAACTGCCGATGTGAAATGTGAGTATGATCTCACGGACTTTTGCATGAAAGTTCAGGATATATTAAAAAAATAAATCAGTTGCCTAACAATTCCTCTGTGCTTAAAAGATGGACTTGTAATTTCAGGTCCAAACTACAATAATAAGAAATGTATGCTATTATAATAAAACATAGTTTTAGGTATAATTTTGATTAGAATAGTGTATTTTACTTTTTAGAAATACAGGATAAATAAAATAATTTTTTCAATTAAAATCTCAATACCAAATTTTGGTTGGCCCCTTCTCAGTTGAAGTCAAAGCAATAACAATAATAATAAAAAAAAAAAAAAAAAAAGTGAACCAAAAAAAATCATTGAGGGTCACAGATAGGGACTTGATAACGATGTGTGGACTGTTTCATGATCAACGATTATTAAGGGAAGTGATTTGATCAGCATCAAACATAAACCGCCAGATTCTCCTCCCTCCCTCCCAAATTATGAAGCATGCTGACTTAATATTTAAAAATATTATTATCTGAGGCAATAGAGAAAAACTAAAAAAGTAAAATCATATAAAAAATGGTTTAGAATATCAATATAAATATTTGAGTTAAAAAACATTACATTTTCGCCGTTTATAATTAATTTATAATAAGAAAAGAGTACACATTTAAGGAATAAGTAAAAAAATCAAATAAAATGACAGGATTTCGGATATGATCTGGAGTTTTTATGTGTTGTTAAAAAAAATTACTGACTTCGAATACTCACGTAACTGTTTAAGATGCAGGGAAGAGAGGAGTACTAGTACAAGAAACCACCGGAATCTTCCACCCTCATTACCACGGTAGGGACCCGAAGCAAACGACTATTACTACGAGACCATTACTACCGCCTGAGGACTTCCCGACAGCCATTAGTCTGTCTAAATGCACTCCTGAGAACTGGCCCAAAAAGAATAAGAGGGCCAAAGCGTGAGAGGAAGGAAAACAAGCTGCAGTCAAGTCAGAAGAATACACAATGATAACCTCGACTCCAGCCTCCTCTGCTTATAATTACGTCTTTCATCCAAGACTGCGTTATTTGTCTGCAGTTCATTGGTGGCCGGTGTTGGATAGGAGTCGAAAGATGGTGTAAGATGTGCGAATAGCTAACAGATCCTGAACAGAATGTTATTTTCAACGCAAAATCCAAAGGGCTATCCTAAGTCAATACAAAGCATTATTGTTTTCCTGATCAGCCGGTTGGTGTCAATCTTTTTATCCATCTAGTTCTAAGTCCTTTTTTAAATTTTTAAAATTGAGACTTCAATGCTTTTTCTGCTTTAAATAGTGGAGTACATATTTCACTAATATTAAGTTATTCCCTATTAAAAAAACGTTTTGCATTAAACTTTCTGCAAGTAGGCTTCCTAGTCCAGTCAATGAATGCTCAAAATTGACTTCAGGACTAGTTAAGAGGAAAACGTACTAAAATTCCTGGGATCTAGGAGCAGAGGCAAAGAGAGGATGGGGGAGAGGAGGTCATGTTATACTGTTTTTCATTTATATTTCTAAAACGGTTGGTCCTTTATGTAAAAATTTGAAGAACATTAAATTTCTTACAATAATATTTCTATTATTTTTTTTCATATATGTTATAGTTTAAGAAATATGCACTCTTCAAAATAGCAAACGCTAAATACGATAAAAAGAAAAGTATAGTCCAGTAGATTATAGAGTCAAGATTTTTTTTTTCAAATTTCTTACTTTGAAGAATGTATAATACTCAATAATTTATATTTATATATTTACTTTATTAAATTATAAAGTGCGCCAAAGTCATTGTGTCCGTCTGGGCCTTATCACTTGCTAGCACCCGGCGGGCGGTGTAACAAAAGAGATATTGTAATTAAGATAAGGATGTTGGGGATTGGATTTATTCCCCGTGAGATTGTGGTTATACGACTGGACTGTTTAAAATAGTTATTGTAAGTATGATTAAATTAGATTAAATAACTGTTGTAAAGAAACAAGATAGGAAACAAATAAAATGTATAATTGAAATTGTTGAAATTGATATATTACATTTAATAGACATAGTTAATGTTAGTTTTAGTTTAGATTGAAACAGCTTTATACGGCGAAGTGATCTCAAACGTAGGAAGGAATTTTAGAATGTAAATAGATAACATTTTTATTTTATATATATTAGATAGGCATATAATTGAATTTCAAAACGTCTCCTGGCCATTTAAATCACATATATAGCATATGCAGGATGAAAGAGGCATGACTCAAAATTTTAATAATTGAATCTCCATCATTCCATAAAGCACAATGTTCTCAAATATCAGGCCAAACCAACATATGTTAGAGGAAACACCCTGGAGGCTCCTGTGCTGAACTCAATCAGTGTTTTGTCTAAAGTTCGTTTGAGTTGTGAAAAACGAGTGAGTTGTGAGTCCCTTTTTGTTCTGATTGTACGATATGTTGCTGTGTAATAATCATTTACAATGTTCTCTTTTGATGGTTTTCTAATTCAATTTTCAATAGAGTTTCATTTTTCGTTTGAGATACTTCTAACGAAAAAATGTTCATATTTAATCATACCAAATATCTCGGGATGACATTAGACGCAAAGTTCCTGTGGAAAGAGCTAGTAAAAACAATCCGAGGTGTCAAAAAATGTGTTGGCTTTTAGGCAGACAATCCAATGTCCTGCACACTAAAGTCCTGAAGACGTAAGAATCCAACTATTCCAATATGGAAGAACAACAAACTGTCCAAGAAAACAAAAGGTTATTCAACACTAACGTAAAGCCAGTTCTCCTTTATGGATGTGAAACATGGAAAAGACCGAAACCGTTACTCGACCCCTTCAGACCTTCATCAACCGCTGCTTGCGAAGAATCCTGTGGATCTGGTGGCCAGAGAGGATCTCGAACGAGGAGCTGTGGAATACGATTGAGTAGCTTCCTATAAACCTCGAAATAAGAAAAAAGAAATGAATGTAGAAAGGACACATATTAAGGAAACCAGATAGTGCCATCAAGAAAGAAGCTTTTCAATGGACTCCCCGAGCAAGAAGAGGAAGAACAAGAAAGACGTGGCGCAGATCGGTACAAAAGGATCGAGTCTGCGATCGCAGCAAAATAAAGGAATGGAACGCAACTTATAGATGCCCTGTGCTCCTCTAGGAGTCAATGGAGACAATAATAATAATAATAATAATCCAACTGTGGGGATCCACGAGGGATTCCAACAGACAAATTATACAAAGATTTCAAAATTGAGTTATTAAGGGAATCGTCAATGCACCCTGGTACATCAAGAATGATGATCTTCACCGAGATCTTCATATACATACAGTTGAAGAAGAAATTAAAAAAATCGCCGCGTCACATCAAGAGCGACGATTACAAGGGAACACCAATACTGAGGCCGTCCATTTCCTCAGCTTTAATGCCCTAGTTAGAAGATTAAAACGACGAAAGCCCCATGATCTTGTTTAAAGTGAAATCCAAATGGTGACATTTTGAGGACAAGTTGTGAGAAAATTAAAATAATATTATGTATATTAGTTTTTTTTTGTGAATAGTATGTTAGAACTAAATTGCTAATTTAAACTCAATTGCATTATGAGCGTGATTGCAATTTAAATAAATAAAAAAAAATTAACCATGGATGCAAAAAAAAATATTAGATTTAAAAAAAAATGGAAAAGAGATATTTTGAAATTCCCTAACACAGATATAAATTAAAATATTTCAGAAATATTAGCTAATAGGACAAAAATGTTTTAAGTCACTTTATAACTTGAGAACAAAAGAACAAATTCTGAGGTATAAAAGATTTAGTAAGTTTATACTTAAGAGGATGAAAAATTATGTTGTTTTTTTAAATATTTAACAAAGCTAAAATTTAGTTGTTTACATAATTTTTACGACATTCGTTTCCAATTACCTTTTGGTAACTAGCATAAGAATAATATTATCACAACACTAAAAATAACATATTATTACCCCAAGAGAGCCTTTATAAAATTACACTCTAAGCAGGAAGTCACCTTATAATTGCTAAACTAACAATAATTTTTGATTTCAGTAAATATTAAAATTAAACTTAAGACTTTTTTTTTCAAAGTAATTTACGCCAATAGAAACTTTCCAAACAAAAAAAAAAGGAAAACAAAAACATTCTTATTGTGGCACACTTCTTCCAAATGAACGATTGCCAATATTCTTCCGCTAATGTAATTTTTATTCAATCTAGGTTTAAGAATTGTATAAAATCATTGAACCAAGTTATACAAATAATATACATTTATGTATGAGGTATGTATATATTTTCCAAATATACGACACTTGTATGTGGTTAATCTAAAGTTTAAGAAGAAATAAAAAATAAATCTAAAAAAATTATCTATATTAAATGTCTGAGATGTTAATTAGTAGTAATTAGATGAATTAACCTTTACTACGACCCACTTACAATCCAATTCCACCGAATTTCGTAGTGGGCTGAAGTAGAACAATTAGACGTAATTATACCACCTTAAATGAATGTAGACTTTTATTAGACTGACAGTCTGGAAATAACTTGAACCCTGAGTTGAATTATAGCACGCTAATACAGGGCGTTTAACATAAAGGGAATAACACAAGGGGTACTAAAAGTCATATATAGGGAAATAGCACGAGGGGTCTGGGGACATGGCCCATTTAGCCTGTTATTGTCTCAGTGTGCCAGTGTGTGAATGTGAGGGGGCTGGTTCCAGGGGGTCTACGATGGATGGAGAAACTTGGGCGATATATGTCTCACGCCCTTAAGGGGGAGGGGATAGTTTGGATTTGGGACAGAACAAGGTCAATGAGAAGGTTCAACATTTAAATCTTCTTATTCTAACGAAATAGCTGTTACGTCAAACCAATTGAGTTCTTGGTTTATTATTTTCAATCACGAACCTTTATAATCTACAAAGAAAACAGTTATTTTAACCCTCCCTCACAATTTGAGATTTTACGTTTCAATATATTTTAAATTCCAAAATCGAATTAAAAAAACAAAACAAAAAAAAAACCTCCGTCAGCCGCCTGCGTCTTTTTTCCGAGATTACTGTGCCGATTTTTTTTAGATTTGGCACCTAAGTCACAGGCCGTCCCATCGTCGGAACTCGATTACCATCCTCCATTTCGTTTCAAAACGGTGACCGATTAGAGATTTAACCGATAACTCGGTCACTTATGAAGGTAGAGGAAAAATATAAAATGTTTTGGAATCAGTATATTAAGACCTTAAAGAAAAAAAAATTTCATGCAGGAAAATATTCATAGGAGAATCGCTTCATAATCTTAGAAAACGTATTAAACAACACAAAAATTCAATAGTTAATAATAGAAACCTTAAAGCCTTAACTACATATATAATACACAATGGCATGGAATCAGTTTTGATGAAGTTAAAGGTTAGGGAAAAAATATAACCAAAAAAAGAAAAGAAAATTTATCAATAAAAAAATCTAAAATATACTAAAAATGTAAAGGAAGAACTTAAGTTTATTCCCGATATTTTAAATCAGTTAGATAAAAATAGTTTAAATTACTGAAATCCTCCCTTTTCCTAAATAAAATTTAAACTGTATTTATTGACCATGTTTCACTGATTTAGTAGTATATAAATTGACTAACCCAACAATACTGGAATATTAGGAATGTAAGAAAAAATTGTTGTTAAATCTTTGTTAAACAACACAAAAATTGAATAGTCTACAACAGAAAATTAACGCGAGCAATCGTGAGAATAGTTTGATAATTTATCATTATTGCATTTAAATGCTGAAGATGGGGACAGAATATCCCCGAAACATCCAAAGAGAAACATATAAATTAACGCTATAGTGCTTTTTGTGGCCATGAGGCCAAATAGTAGACGAAACTATAATAATGGAAGATTGGAACTAATTAAAAAAAAAAATTGAAAAAAAAATGCTTTTGGTTTATTATCTTCAATAATGAACCTTTGATAAAGATCAAGAAAAAAAAATTTACCTGCAACTCAAAATTTGAGGTTTTAGGTTTCAGCATATCTTCGTTCCCATGGCAAACTTACGAATGTAAAAATCTCTTTCCAGAGAGCAAAAAGACTGTTTAGACATTCTTCTGCGTTATATAAGGGCCGATTCGATTACTTAAATTTTTTTGTTGGTGTTATATTTTTTTATCTCGTAGTTCCATGCTGTATTAATAATTTTTTGTCCATTATTGTTTTACATTCATAATAATACGCATATTCGTAACTTTAACATGTAAGCTTCAGACTTAAAGAAGTTTTTCGTAAAATTGGAACTGCGATTTCAGCACTTTCTAATTTCGTAACAGATTCGTGACTTTATCGTATTTTGTTTCAACCGAAATACTATCGAAAAATAACAAAAACAAAAAAATAGAATTTTTCACATTCATAAGTTTAACATGGGGCCGGATATGTAGAACTGTTTTGGTGTCGTGTGAATGTACACATTAGATATTTTTGATATATAACTGTTTGGAAATAAAATTTGGAGAGGAGCAGGCTTTTTGAGATTTACTAATACTTAAACAGGTGAAAATTTGTTTGTTGATCCTTAGGTTTCCAAAGCTTACTTAAAATATGAACTGTTTTCAACGCTCTGATGATGACATAGCAGTACATTATTGCTGTGTACAGGAGTGCATATGTTAAGGAGTGTCTTAATCATAAATATACCAGTAAAAACTGAATAGTAACTAATTAATCTTTTATTGTTCTTCAAATACAATCATAAACGTGCGCAGCATACTTTAATAGGGTGTGCACGAACCTTAGTATCGGAGAGTTCTTCCAAATTCCCCCGTCGGGCGGGGTGTCCAGGGATATTCTTTACACCTCTTTGGAAAATTATAGAAAGAATATAATGTTTCAATATTTTAAACGATTTTTGTGTTATAATTAAAACAAAGATTTAACACTTGTACTACAAAAGATGTAAGATTGACTTGTTAGCAGATGAATCTGTAGCCACCTCCCGTAGCACGCCTTTGAATACGATCAGACATAACATAAATTAAATTTTTTTTTTTTTATTTATCCGCTCAATTGCGAAGTTCTATTTAATTTGCAACAGCTATAGAACGACAAAGACACAAAATCTAACTACCGTGACCTCTGGGGAGGTAACAATGCATGATGTCACAACATCGAGAGAGAGTAAAATCGATTGCAGGTAAGTGTTGACCTTTAAACTTAGTGTTGTCCACTGGTCGAGACAGAATTCATCACGTGACAATGGGACTTATTTCAATGTTTAACGCAACAGTACTACAGGTAAAGTTTGAATCCCGCTATTTAAAAAAGAAAAAAAAATATTCCAGATTCTCAAGCGAAAGTAAAATCATATTTTCTTTTAAATAAGTAAGTGTTTCACAACTACCACAGAATTCCTATAAGCATTAATGTTAATTACTTTTTTTTTAAATTTTATATTTTAAATAAATAACTAACTATTTATTTATAGTTATTTTAAAACCAGAAAAAATTAACAAATGTTTGTTCAGAAATTCTTATGAACAGTCGGGTCCGAGATAATCCATAAATTATCCTAATAAGATATTTCATCCAGGGTTTACATTTACTTTTTCCAGGCTTTCTTTCGTCCATCAAAAAAACTTGATCCAGTTGGATGTCTTAGCTTGAAGTAAAAAATATACAATAAAGAATAATAACTCTTACGTCCAATCGGACATGTTTGGTCAGATCTAGCACTCTGGGGCGGTATCGAGGAGAAATATGCTCATCTTCGAAGATTGGTCCCTCATCCAGATGCGTATAGAATAAGGCCTTGGCCTTAAGTTTTCTCCAATAAGATCTTAGATTGCAAAGTGGGTCACGACGGTTCTAGTCTAGTACTGCAACGCCCAGGACACGAAGCACTTTATTTAAAACACAATCAATATGTCTAGAGACATATAGAGCTAGATAGTTAGGCATTATTACTAAAGAAATAAATAAAAAGTAATTATAAATTTTAAGAAGCAGCTGACTACGAATCCGGAAAACTAGAATCCATTAATATAGAATGAGAAGCAAGAGGATCGAATGACTAAGTATGATCTGATAATTTATAGTAAAATCGAATGCAATGAATCCGTATATATTAGCTAACTGTCGGGATCAGTGCCAGATTAGCCATATAAGCAATAAAGGCAACTGCTTGAGGGCCCCGAGTCTCGTAGGGGCATCAGTCCCAGTGATAAAAATAAGTTAAAGTAGTTTAATATACTTTACAAAGGTTACAAATTTAATTTTATTTGTTCAGAAAAGTGCTTTGAAAAAATCGATGAAACTACATGAGTAGTAAAGACATTCAGATAAATGTAAAAAAGTGAAGAGATATCTTAATAATCGGAAAGTTAATATGTTTTGAAAACATGATTTAATATTTGAATAGTTTTAATACAATATTCTGACTGAAAATGATCATTTATAACAGTTAAGTTAATGGAAAAATAAATCGAAATTACCGAAGAATAGTTTTCTTTAAATAAATGACATAGATTAGTGCCTATCGATATATTAAAATTTGATGTTGGTATAAAATTTATTTAAATGTTTTCTGCCTTCCTACTCAATTTTTAATTTACTTCATTTTATCTGTATTTTTGTTAATGGAATAAAATGTATTGAATTTAAAAAGGGAAAAAGCCCCGAGATTTTCATTGCCTAGGGAGCCCTACTTGGCTTAATCCGGCACTGGTCAGGATGTGAAGGTCAGTAACGTAACTAACGTACCCTAAAAGCTATAGTTATTGCCCTTACAGTTTTTGACTGAAAAGTTTGAAATTCGAGCATAAAGATATTTAATTAGGGATTGATAAATTATTTGCCACTTCTATAAATTTATTTTAATGAAAACTAGTTTCGAATGTTATACATTCATCCTCAGTTCTCAAATAAAATACACTTTTTGTCTACATTAAATTCATAATTCATAAATGTTTTATAATACTGATTTATATTAATCTAATTTAATGTGTATAATAATATCAAACTATATTTTGAATTGCTTATTTTTGTGTGTTTTTAGAACTGAGGATGAATGTATAACATTCGAAACTAGTTTTCAATAAAACAAATTTATAGAACTGACAAATAATTTATCAATCCCTAATTAGATTGATCCCTCTATACCATCAAGCGGATGTCAATGATAAAGATATTTAGCCGACCCGTATGCATATCTGTGAATCGTATATATTCAATCTTCAATACCTAAGTTTAACTGTACAATATACTTGTCAATTGCTAAAAGCTCTTTAAAAATAAATATGTTGATATTGATTGATAATATAATTCTAAAAGAACTAACGAACTAATTATCCGGCGCTCCCGGTCAGCGTGACCCCAGGCCTCCTGAGTTATCCTTTTCTATTTCTTCCTGTCCTGCGCCTATCTCTTCCGATTGTGGACTCCTCGCTTCTTTGCACCTCTCTCTCCACTTCATCATTCCACATGCATCTTGCTCTTCCCCTTTTCCTTTCCTCACCGAATTGAACCTCCAACATTTTCATTTGTACCCTTTCACCTTCCATTCTGAATACACGCCCGTCCCATCTCAGCTTACTTACTTTATTTACGATATTATTATTCTGTAATATAGTCTCAATCTCAGGATTGATTTTAGTTTTCACCATTGACTCGTGTTGCTCCGTACATCCGTCTTATAATTTTTTTTTTCGTATATTCTCAGTTTACGGCAATCATCTTGAGACAAACCCCAAGGTGATTACAGAGCCCTCTTTCATAACAAAGTAGAAGTAGAAGCAGGGAAAGTACAATTGAACAAGGTTCGTGTTTATAGGTTACAAGTTATTTACCGTCGTCGGATAATAATAATTTTATTCATTTTTTTTTTTTTTTTTTACGTACAGGTTTCTAATATAACTATTTTAAATATTACAGGCATACCCAATTTCATAATAAAGTAAAAATGAGCCTGTGACTTATTGAGCTTATCACTTACACTGTGAAATGTTGCAACAAAATAACATTTAAAATAGTTATATAAAAAAAACAGTAAATTAAAAAAAAATACAATTATTATTATTTAATAACAAAAAGTAAACTGTAACTTCTAAATACGAACATTTCAACTGGCACTTTTACCACTTGTACTTGTTCTTTTGTACTTTATAATGAAATAGGACAGTGGTCTTATAGGACATTTATATAATTTATATTTCGTTGCTTTAGACAACAGTTGAGACTTGAGAAGTTTCAGGTTTGCGAAATAGACTCAATTCCAGCCACTATCCCGCTGTAAATTTCTTCACTAATTAGATCTAATTATAAAATATACTTGTTCAAAGTGGAAAGCAGTTATAGTTATGTAGCAATTTTTTTTCTCACTATTTTTATATAATTACCGGGAATGGCCAAATATCGACTTTTATATTATGCTCTGAACGAGTATGTGTACAAAACGACACACCTACACTACACACACTTAGGTAACGTTCCCTATACGCAGGAGAAAGCTGACCTTTGACCAGATGGAGGCGATAGACATGGCGAATGGAACTGACCAAACAACCTCCTACTTCTAGTTATAAACAAACAGAGAAAAGCAACAGATTCCGCGAAAAGGTGAAAAAGGAACAATGCCTTGCCAAGAAGACCTTTGAGAAAATCGAGATCAACTTTCCTGACTCGAACAGTACTCAACTACACTAGAGAGGAGATGATGTGCGGCTCCTAGCCAACTTTGGACGGTGAGTTGTGTATATTCGTCTATGGCTATAAACCATATTTTATACCATAGTCGGCTGAAAGAAACGAAGAAACAGCATGTTTTTTTATAGCCTAAATATTAATAAATACTAAGAGCCTCGCAGTGGGCTATTTAAAGCAACAAATCACAAAACGTTTATGAAGAACATCAGCTCAATAATTGTGATTTTTAAATCGTTAATTTGCATTTTATAAAAGAACTAAAATTATAAGATTAGCAGAGATTATCAATATCTCGTGTATCAATGTTTTGATCAATCCGTCCTTATGCTTCATGACACTTTTTTGTAGAATTTTAATTGAGGATAAGCGAAAAAAGTCATGCAATTTTAACAACAAAAAAAAACTCCTTTTTCTTTACCAAGATAATTTTTTTTCGGCCCACAATGTTTAAAAAACAAAAAACAGCACAATTATACAACAAGATTATCAATCATTAGCGCAAAATAATTTAATAACCAAATTCTTTTCAATTATCCTATCAATATATCTGAATCTCACAATAAAATATAATTTTAAGAAAATTTGTAAATGTGATGTGGTCCGCGTGAATCTTACTAGTTGCATTAAATGACCATGTATTTAATAGGTGAAGTGAATAAAACTGAGCAGATGTGAATAAAAAGAAGTTACACAATGGAATACTTGCTAATTGTATGAAGCATGTGCTCCAAATATTTGATTCCGAGTTTCTGTTCACCTTTTTAAGTTAATAAAATTGATAACGTGCTTCACAATGTCATTAGGTACTGAGTAAAATACTGAGTCTACGAAAGATTTTTCTTCAAGCTTTGATATGTGAAGAGGTACTCCGAATCGAATAATTGAAGCACGTGCTCCATACACTTAGAAAGTATATCCCATTGTGCAACTTCTCTTTATTCACATCAAATCAGAGAATATGCTCAGCTTTTGAGGAATGAGCACGTGCACGGTTTTATTAAGTTTGACACGCTTGCCTTAGAGCATAATAATGGGAAATATTTAATAAAATCATACAAACATGGCGGAATAAGATACAGAGTGATACTGTTCATATCTGAAACCGAAAAAAATAAAAAATAAATAAACGAAAAAAAAAATCATTTCCTTTTTTTCAATCCTTAAAATCAGAGTTCAAGTGCCCACTAGATGATAATGATTATCCAAAAGCTCAGAACATCAGAAGTGTATTTGTTGTTATGCCTTTAACTTCATAAACAATGATTACTTTATAGTTAAAAAATCAGCGGAGATAATTTTTATATTCATGCATGCTTAATAGAGCTGTTTTTTTATAATTACAAATTCGCTTGAATCTTAAAGCATAATTTCATTCGAATTTTGCCGCCTCAGGTAAATCCAGTGTGCTTTTGCCTAAATCCGAAATTGCGGAAAATTTGTATCATATATTAATATTTCTGTATGTGAACTTCATCATTATCTAAGGTATTGTTCGAAACTTCGGTTAATTATAAAAATAAACGCTGAGCATTTTAGATAAAAAATCTGATAAATTTGTATACAATAGATGACCTTTTGAAAGTAATTGTTATTTAATTGCGCGGTTTTGTGTACTTTAAGTTATATAATATTACTGATCAACTTTTTAAATATAAATTTCCTCAGTTGTGCTAATGCTGCCTCACTTTTCCTTTAGTATGTGTTGAGTAATCTTGGGATCATGTACTATCTCTATTTCATTAGCCTTTTTTAGATTATCGTTGTAACATGTGCTGTATTTGGTCTGCATTTTTTCCGTCGGATCTTTTTCGGTACTGATGATGCCTGAACTGGCAAAACGTTGATTGCTTAGATATTTACTGCAACTTGAATAATTGTTTTGGAATCTTCCAGTAATTTTAAACTCTCTTGTTGAGTTTTTGCTCTTATTAATTTAAAAAAAAAATGTACCAAGATTCATTTACTTACTTTTATTGATCCCCATAAATAAATCCTTCTGTATTAAATTTATAATAGAAAAATGTATTCAATGTAATAACTTATTCACAAGCGTCATCTTTATGAATCCTATTAGTGTTCAAGAGGTGAATAAGGACTGTATTCATCATTTCTCCAAATTAACCTTTGAAACATATTATTTGATAATCAAAGCTAAAATGACAGCCTTAACAGTATAGAAAGCTCCCCTCCCCCAAACAGAATTGAGTCAAAACGGGAGAGAACAACCCCAAAAGCCCCCCCCCTCCCCCCCCCTCTCTTCAATAATCTGGGTTCATTACCCTTCAAGGGCGACCTGCCGCCACGTGGCTATGCACACCCAGTGCCAAATATCGGACAGCTGTCGCCAACAGAAAACCCCAAATAGTGAGTGCTGAAGTCGATTGCAATGTCGAGCGAGGATCATGTATTACACATCACATCGTAATGCAGAGGTCGATATAATTTTTGTAACATTGATGAGAATAGGTGTATAATAAGTATTTTGCAATCCTAAATCCGAAAACGACAAGCTATGTAACATGCATAGTTTTTTTTTGTTACGGATGGTGGGGATAAAAAAAGGAGACGACATATTTTTTACAATCTAATATTTATTTAATATAAACATGTAAAACGTATGGAAATATATTACAGAGGATTACGAGAATAAAAATATATTACATGAGATATAAGTCTATAAGTTAACCTTCTGGAATATGTCTTCGGGGTATTTATGAACTGCCATTGAATTAGCCCTTAAAGGTGTAAGCATTTGATTTTCGGTGCTGAAATTCTCCATCTTGTATATCAATATTTATCATATCATGGATAAATTTTCATGGCTAGTATGAGTTCCGATTAGTTAAGGAAACTGTGAAGCGTCTATATTCACGACTCAAACAAACAACCAGTGCTAATCTTTAATCGTAATTAGCTGCTTCCGTTTGATCTGGAGAGCGGTGGAGCAAAAAAAAAAAGGAGACGACATATTTTTATAATCTAATATTTAATATAAAAATGTAAAAAGTGTTAAATCTATGCAAATATTTAACTGCGGATTATGTAAATAAAAATATATGTCATACAGGAAAAAACTAAAGCAAAACATATTCATTGGACCTTAAATAATTATAGTTGATTTCCACCTTCAAGATGATTTCCATTTCAAAGAAAAATGCAATGAAATGGATTTGATAGATTTGAAGTGTTCTGTGAGTGCAGTGAAAGGATTTTTGGGTAATAAAGATGAAAACTACAAAAATCTTAGAGATGAACTGTTTAAAGCCTATAAAATATTACGGTGTCGCATGTCTTTAAAAATGCATTTTTACACTCTCATTTGGATTTTTTATGTTTAAAAAAATTGGGCGCGGTAGCGACGAACAAGGAGAGAGGTTTCACCAGGACATGAGGACGACGGAAACTAGATACAAGGGACGCTAGAACCCACCTCTGATGGGCGACTACTGTTCGTCTTTATATAGATATGATGCTACAGAACACAAGAGGAACATGGTTGTGCCCCCACCATGCTTCGCCCATAAATTCCGAAAATTGTGCAGTTTAATGGGGATGTCAATCGAGTCTTGAACACCCTAATCGCAATATCGGTACTTGAATACCAATCAATAAATAATTAATACTTTGATAATTAATATCGATGTTGGCTGTATTGTAGAATCGATAGCCTCTCTTGGAAGGAGGAACCACTCCTTACCCAGCCTGCGTCATTACTCACTTCATTGTTATTTTGTCTTGCGAAATCACAACCCGTACCTCAGAATATCCCATGACTTAATTCCACTGAGAAAAGGATAATTTTCGAATCGCTATTGTCAATAGATTATTCCGGTCATTATTTGAATGAAGCCGTGATACTGTTGAAGAAGAATGTGATTTCACAAGCACAGTACTGTACCATCTATAGAACTTCATAACAACAATCAAATTCCAAGTTTATTTGATGAGTGATATATAATAGGACGGCGCGTTTTTCGTTTGTAAGATCTATCCGCGAAAACTTGCCAAAATTAAACTATATCATCTTCATGGTTCCAAGATGGTTTTGCAATAAAAAAAAATGGGATCTTTTGTGGGAAAGGTATGCCAGTGATTTAAAAACAATATAGCTGTTATATACGTAATTAATGTTCATAAATTGATATATTATAATGTTATCACATGCTAGTATATAATATATTGACATTTTGTTATATTGAAATGCTGACATATTGTTTTATTTATGACATGTTAGAATCCTATCTTTGCCAATTTATATGAAGGAGGAGATATAAGAAGGAGTGCTTGTTTCAAAACCTCTTGGAAAATATCGCTGAATTTGGCCTTAGGTTTAAATATATATATTGTTTTTATATTATTTTTGAGGCTATCCGTGAAAATACGTATGTTTTCTTTTGAAGTAATGCGTAATTCATTTAAAATGATATCAGTTATTTTAAAATATAACTGGCATGTCTTTTCGACAAAAGACCCAAAAAATGGATCGATATTGCGAATGCGTAAAAGTCGAAAAACCGCTTCTATATGTCATTTGCGCCTAAATCGGAAAGTTACATTCTTAGCTGATTATATGATGCTCATTTGAAAGATAATTGAATTACGTAGAATTATTAGCAAAGATATAGCGCATTGAACGTTGTAAGCGTTTTTATTTTCCTTCCGTGCATGAACACAACCCTTAATTCGAACTCTCATAATTATCCTATAGGAATGTTTTTTTTCCTATTATTTATATCAATGTTTACTTTGACTAATCCTTTGATTGCTTGTGACTTGAGTTGGCTTTATGGGGTCATTTAAATTTTTAAAACGCACGTGCAATGTCTGGTTTAAGCAAAAAAGGTTTAAGCACAAACGCAGCCGCCGAAGAAATTTGTGCCATAGAAGGAGAGTCAATTATCCATCGACATTCTGTCACACAGCCCAGATCAGGTCGCCCATCAGTCGTTGATGATGAAGTTCTTCTCGAATGTGTGAACATGGACCCTAATGCAACTACTCGTGATTTATCGGCCTTAGCAGGGACTCGAACCTGCATTGTGAACAGTCAGGTTTTTTAATAGGTAGGATCTTTGATAATTACGAGGACGCAAAAATTCGATATGAAGAGATCTTTGCCTCAAAACCAAAGGAGTGATACCGGCATCAAATCCAATTACTGGCAGAAAGATGGATGAAAGTAGCTGAAAACAATAGACTTTACTTTGACGAGTAGTACTCAATAATGTTTAAAATAAGTAATCTGAAATAACGCTGGGTTAAACTTGGGTTAAATTTTTGTAATTATTATGCATTTATGTAATCGTATCAAATTTTCGATCTGTCAGTGTCACGGTTATCTTTTGAACGGGTGAACAAAGTCTATTTCGAACTTCATTTAATTTCCTTTTATAATACTACATTTATAATAATTTTTAATATTAAAAATTATTTTATGAAACTTTCGATTGTGTTAATTAAATCTCTATACATATTTACTCAAATCCAGCAATAGCGAAGCATTCCCGGGTCAGCTAGTTAGAAATATTTAAAATAATTAAGCTACGAACTAGAAAATATCTTAGGTAAACTGGATGAGAGGAAACGTATTGTTAAAACTAGTGCAAACACGTACACAACTGTTTCAAACATACTGTTTAACTTCACTACTAATTGCATCCTGTTTGTACAGTTGTTTAAGCGGAACTTTATAGCCAGCTGTGTACAAATGCATTGTAGTGAACTAGCAAAGTAAATTTAATACATATTCATTGTGATATATAATTAGTAAGTGCATAAACTTAAAATTATCAGGCATTTCTGGTCACGACTACACCACTCCTTCACAGAGAGCAAAAATAGTTTCAGTGTGTTCCTTGTTATTTTCGTGAATTTTACGAAAGTTATAAGACGTTCCTACAGCTTGACACTTAAGCCTACAAATTATCATATTTAGCTAATTTTCAAACAAGGGACGAATTTCAAGTACCACTTATTGAAAAAAAAAATCTTGTAATCAAAAGCTGCACATTTAACCTCAGTTGCAATACGCAATTATTAAATATTTCCTTAGGAAAAAAAAATAACTGCAATTTATTACATAATGGTTTATTATTAATTATTTTTATTAACTATTAATAACATTTTAAAGATTGTTTCGGAATGATTATACCTAGAAAAAAAAATTTAAATGTCATTTTTTTTCTCGCTAGGCTTGGCTGGGATATTGGCTATAATCGGCTGCCATTTTGGAACAATATAAAAAAAATATACATAATTAATTTTTTTTCCTTGGTGGATAATAAACGTACATTATTAAAAATAATAAACTAAGTGAATAACACATATTCAAAACCAATTGATCTTTGAATCATCAAGTTATTAAAAAATCAAGTTTTTTCTGAGTCACGGCCATTATTAACAAATTTAATTTTCACCTGTTTATTCAATATATTTATTTTAACAAGGGATTTATTAAAATGTATGAAGTTGATTTATTTTCGTTACCATCCGCCCGATGGCGAGGGTATGAATATTCAATAGAGTTGAATCTATATTTTTATTTTCTTGTTTCACCAAAGGATTAAAAATTAACTGTTTCTTTGCCGCTTTCACAGTACTCACAATCTCTTTATTGATAGAAAAATCCCTAATAATTATTAATGATATTGTATTAAAAAATGTATATATTATATTTTTTAATGATAAAATAAGGCTTACAGAATAACTCAAAACTCAATATAATACCAAATCAAAATAATTAAAATTATTATCTATCAGATTTCGAACTTTCATATATACAAATCGGGACTAATATGTAAAAATATGCAATATTAAAGTATACACATCAATAATATAATAATATATTATAATATTATACGTAATAATAATGGTAGATATATCAACATCATCAACCCTTCATACCACAATTTAAATCTCTACATCGTTCCTTAAATACTGTTATTGAGTTCACTTTTTTGCTGATGCATACTTAAGTTTTTCTTATTATGCATTAATATTTTTGTATATGCATTTCGGGCCCTACATTCTGTACGAACATTCCAATATACTCCTTCCTTCCAATATTCTCTATCAGCGAAGAAATTCTCTGTCCAGTGGCGTGCCAAGGATAGGGAGCGGTATGCCGCGTTCACCATGGGAGGGAGGCGTGAAAGTAGAGATTAAAAAAAAAATTACATTACTGAAAAAAGTTAAAATGTAATGTGATAATATTGTTTTACCATTAATTCACCGTTATCAAAGGCACAATATAAAAATATCTATTCCCATTTTTAGTTAGGGCTGAAGGGGTATTCTACCTTGGAACACCACTGCCTCTGTCAGGCTTCTATCCACAAGTTCCGAGGTCTTCCAAATCTTCGACGAAACAGATGATTGTAAGAAATAGGTTTGTTATTTTAAAAATTCTGAACATAGAATCTAGAGTTAAATAGAAAATCATTGAAATGAAATAAAGCAGCAACGTGCATGAAATTTTAGTCTGAAAATACAATTTTAGTAATATGATTTATTTTTGAAGGTTAGATTGGATCCTTTAATAGTTTCCTCTAAAGGGCTGGACAATAACGTGTAGTAAAAATACAGTATAATCTATTGTAACCTAGAATATTATTTCTTATATATAATAGCAGTTTTATGACGACTATAATGCATTCTAGGACAAGGTAAAACGGAAGATTTATGTCACTTTATCTTTAACCAGCACGCTTATCTCGCAATGCTTTGTCCCCTCTCCCCAATACTTCATCGGTAAGAATTACTTGCGCATCTGTTTCAAAAATTTTCAACAGGCGTAATTTCAAAGTTAAGGTACCGAAATTCGAAATCTATGCTTATCGAATAGAAGATTTAATTTAATTTAATACTATTATAGCAATATAGTTGAATAATACACTGTTTGAATAATACTTTATTGCTGAATGAGTTATTTCTGAAATAATATTTAAAATCTGTGTTTACCGGAACTATATAATATTAATTACCCACAAAACAGGAGTGAACGAAACTTTTTGACATTTTTATCTTGAGAACATTGGCATAAGTAGCATCTACTTTTCTATTATTTATTACTTAGTAATGCTAAAAAAAAAATAAATAAAATATAGGAAAGCGAAAAATGAATTATTTTAATTATAAAATAATTTTGATCAGAATAATCTACCCTCGCACAACTTAAGCTCAATGAGATATTTTGACAGACTAAAATGTATTTATATCAACTCCTTATCAGAACTATAAGTTCAGAAAAAAATATTTGATGAAATAATTATTTATTTCTGCAATAAATAGTGCTGGACAATAACGTGTATTCAAGTAAAATGATAAGATAAATTATTTACAAAATAACTTTTCAACGATTTAATTTTCAACTACCTACTATTTCAAATGAATTTATGTTTTTTAGTGTCTATAACTTAATTTTAGATAAGACACATTGAGAATTAATGCGAATAATAAATGAATAAAAATCCAATGTAATGTAACCGATCAAAGGATCGGACTTCTTAATAATGTGTGTTTTAGTGAGATAGCGACTTCGATGTCTGACCGTATGATGGAGTAGTAACAATTATCAATATTTTAAATTATGATTTTATACTAATAAAACAAAAACAAATACATTTGATTTATAAAAAAAATACTAATAATTACTTAAAAAGTTCAATATGGTACGAGTTATAATTCAATCTGGATACAGCGTCCAACACATTATTATTAATGGTATATTTTATTCGTTCAAATGAATTGTAGAACCAGAAGAAAAAAAGTTGAAGACAAATGTAAGCATACATAAATTATATATTATCATAAGCAAATGACAAAAACCTTAAGTAATTTATTACAACAAAATCCTTTTGATTATGTCCGTGTTTTCTTCAGAAAAATTGTTGGAATGAACTTCAACTCTGCTTCTATGAATTATAAGTACGATTTCACTATTATTCTTGTAAAATCGATATACCGCATGCAGACTTCACCGCTACCTACATTCCATCTCCTCTTAGCATGGAGAAGATCGTTATGACAGCTGCAGACCTGCCGGAGCACCTTGGTCCTGCTCAAGTTTCTTACCTAACAATTAGGTAGGTACAAGAATAGTAATTCAATTTTTTGATTTACCAAACTCATGTATAGTCGTCAACAGTTAAGTTTCTTGAAATATTAAAACTGGTAATATCGAAAAGAGAAGTTAAATATTTATTAATTGAAAACTCGCTGCTCTACCAAAAGTCAGTTCGTTATCAGTACCTCGTATTTATTAACTCTTTTAAGCATAATAAAGAAAAATTATTGATGAGACAGAAGAAAATCAAGCAAGATGTCGAAGATGTAAGTACATCTAACGTAAGTTTTACGAAGATGTAAAAAAGGCTTGATGTAGGAATTTAAGAAGGAATGGTATCTTCTATTGGAAGTTTATTTATTTTTTAAACGTTCTTGTTAAACGACTAATGTTGTCGTTTTAAAGGATGCTCCTAAAGCAAAACAGGCACTTTCATATTATTCTGTTGACCACGAGGTCTGCTGGTTCCCTTTATAAATAAATAACTAAATTTAAATTACGACCTTAACAGAAAAGGATTCGTTGGGGGAATTGTATATCTCTTAACGCCCTAACATAAATTCCCATAAATACGAAGAAGATAGACGTTATCAGTGCTAAGTTATGAGGGATAACAACAAGCCAAATGGTCGACCGTATAATACGTAAGTACGGAAAAACATAAAAATAAGCTAAGATATAATCATTTATTTGAGAAAAAAAAACTATAGATTAATAGATACATATAAATAAGACAAAAATTATGATTAAAAAGGATAATAATAATCCGTTAAAATTAAAATAAAACTAACAAAATGAATAAGCGAATAGAGAAAAAATATGTAGACCAATATTAACTGTCTCAAATTAGAAAATGTTTACGATAAAATATTAATACGTGATTCTTACGACTCCGATAGGATAGAGGTACGGTGGGGCGTTCTTAATGAAAATAACTTGTTTTTTTTTTTGCTACGAGATAAAAGACTTTCGAAGGCGATCGAAGAATTAGTCGGGCTACGTCAGCACTGGCTCTCAATACATAGCCAAATTAATAAAAAACAGAATGTCCGAAGAGTGTTCAATCAGAAATCAGCCGAGTTCTGGTAATGCAAAGTAATTGCGAACTAATTATCAACAGCTGATCAATAAAAGTAGAACGTAAGTCCGTTACTAGGCAACGCTGATAGCAAAACACTTACTAAACAGCAAATCCTGCAAAACCAAATGATTTCTAAATAATAAAAAGCATGCGTATGTATAGGTTTCTGTAATCGTTGTCTTGACAGCTTCCTACCGGTGGAAACAGATTAACTGAAACAAACTCAATTAGTTTAGCATTTATTGACTTATTTTGTATTTTAGGAGATTAATAACCTTAAAGAATACCGATTATCTCTATTATCTTTGAAGTCCAGGCGAGAAAGTTTATTTTTTGAAATAAATTGCCACGGGACTTTCTCAACGTGAAAACTATCACCTTGCAGTGCTTAATGTCCGACCGTCAGAGAGATTTCTCTCGCCTTTCGTCATTTCCCCTCCGCTACCGCACATTTAGTGGCCCTTGCGTGAAACAGCTCTATGTTCAAAGGCACTTTTTAAGTATTTAATCGAACCTCACACATATTTCATGAAAACAGAGTTTTATAGAAACTCCTCGGGAATAAATAATGCTTTGAAAAATGGTTCTAGGATCATTTTGGCCCTTGTTCATTTTTTTTTTTTTTTTTTTGAGATCATTTGTTTTTACATTTTTTTATTTTCCGAAAAAAGTTATTATTTTTTTATTACATAAAATTTTTACTATAGATAGGCACTAGAAAAGCCGAAATTTAATTCCCTAAATATGTTCCTGCGATAATTGCAAGGCCAGTAATAAAATGTTAAAAAATGATATATGGCCATTTTTACGGGTTTTAACTTTTTTTAAAGAAAAATTGTTGACCGCCTTAAATTGTATCAAACCGCATTCTTAAACGCTGTTAAGTACTATTTTTTTATTTTTCATAAAAAAATGTCATACTTTAAACGTGAAAAATTTTTTTTCGGTATCTTTATGAATTGTTTTTATCTTGTTGCTACATACATACTATAAATAAATTTTTTTCATATCATAAACGTGAAAAAAACACTTTTCAGCACCTTTATGAATTTTCTTCACCTTGCTGCTTCATAACAGTTTTTAAAAACCTATACAATTTGTTTCTACTATTGTTCTTCATATTATGACGTTTAGAAAGTCCCGTGGCAATTTATATAAAAAAATGAATATACTTTACTCCATCGCGGTGGGATTATTGTATTTAATTATGTTTATGCAGCTATTGTTTGTTTCTATCTGATTCCCATGTTTTTTTATTGAAACGAAGTTAAATAAATAAATATTATGATTTTTGCTTTTTCCCAGGAATTAAAACAGTCCTTGGGACTCACTTCATTCGTATCAAATAAAATGGAAAACAATTAATAAAAGTCTTCTAAAAATAAATAATCAATCTAACGAAAAATAAATTTAAATGAAATTAAACGTTAAAACGATCCACAATACATGCACTTACTAGGTGGTTACAAAAGTCCTTATGCATTAGTATAACATTATTTCATATTATATATTTTAAACATTATTAAATACTACACTTTAAAATAAAGTCCATTGTTTTCAGCTACTTTCACCCATCTTTCTGCCAATAATTGGATTTGATGCCTGTACCACTCCTTTCATTTTGAGGCTAAGAACTCTTCACATCCAATTTTTACGTCCTCCTAATTATCAATTAGGATAATTAGGATTCGACCTTTTAAAAAATGAGCCATTGATCTAAACAAACCATAATCTGAAGCTGCAATATCTGGGCTGTGCGCAGGATGGAGAAAAACGTTTACTCCTTACAGTTCCGATAATTTTTCCTCGGTCAAACGAAACGATGTGCAGGGAGCTTGTCGTGTTGCAAAATGGTCGTGTTGACCAATGCGGGGTACTTTGCACTCAAAAATGCATGAACGCTGTATAGCTGTTCACAGTAAAGGATTGAGTCCGTACAACGGCCAATAAATCACGAGTAATTGTATGCGGATCCTGGTTCACACATGCAAGAAGAACGTCATCATCAACAACCGATGGGCGATCTGATCTGGCTTGTGCGGCAGTATTTCGATGGATAATTGATTTTGCTTCTATGGCATACATTTCTTCGGCGGCTGCCTTTGCGCTTAAACCTTTTTTGCTTAAACCAGACATTGTAAGTGCGTTTTAAAAATGTAAATGACCCCATAAAGCCAACTTAAGCCACAAGAAATTAAAGGATTAGTCAAAGTAAACATTGACATTAATAGTAGGAACAAAACATTCTTATAGGATAATTACGAGAGTTGGAATTAAGGGTTGTGTTCGTGCACAAGGACTTTTGTAATAATCTACTATTGATTTAAACATGATTTAAACGAAATGAACAAATGGAATAAAAAAAAATAATAACAATAAACTTTTTGGGAAAGAAGATGGTCCGGGTGGCGGTCAAGAATAACATAAAATAGTCCTAACTATTTATTTAATGCCGATGTTTCGACCCATATTGTAGGTCTCCATCAGGGCTTTGGAGGTTTTAAAGGATGAGTTAAGGCTGACTAGTTAGTGCAAAGAGATAAGGGCAAACATTTTATAAAATTTACTTTACTTTAAAATTTAACGTTTTTCACGCGGTTGGTAGTTTTCAACATATTGAGTCCAGAATGAAAAAAGTGGGAAAATTTTATGTATTTTCTTGAATTTAATGAACTTCCGATTATCGAAATAGTTCAATATCTATTTTTCAAGGACATTTATTATGCCTGTTGTATAGTCTATATATAATTTTAATTATTCTTTAAGCTTGAAAAACAAAATACATTTAAAAAAAAAAAAAGGGGGGGAAAAGCGTAATCTTTTAATGGGTAAATTTTTTTCTTTCTGGATGCTAGAAACCCAAAAATTTCTACCTTTATTGGTCCCAAAATTAAATAATAATCATCTTGATTAACCAATTATTAAACTTTGGATTCGAATTCCCTTCGAGTTATAATTTATGAAGAGATATAAAGGAAAGGAGTGCCTGAGGTCAGAGCTGCAGAGCGTAGGAGTAACAAGTGATCGATCTGTCAGCCGGTTCTACAAGTGCATGTTAAGCTTCCACCATATCGCCAGGCTATAAAAGGCAGTATTAGTATTTTATAATACATACATATTAGCCTAGTGCATTTGGGTTTATACCTAGAAACCCAGTTGCAATGAAGAGATTACAAAAAAAAAAATTTTGGATTTCTAACATCAAGATGTAAACAAATTTCCCATTAAAAAAATCCCGTTTTTTCCCTTATTTTTTTTAAAAATTGTGTTTGTTTTTTCAAACTTAAAAATAATTCAATTTATACCTAGACTAAACAATAGGTACAATAAATGTTCTTGACAAATAGATATTGAATTATTCAATAATCGGAAGTTCCGTTAATTTCGGAAAAAACCCTAAAATTTTCGCTCTTTTTTCATTCTGTGCTCAATATCTTGTAAACTACCAACCGCGTGAAAAACGTTGTGAGTAACTATTTTAAAGTAAAGTAAATTTGTTAAATTTTGAGCTATAATATATCTCTTTGCGTTAATCAGTTCCTGAACTAAAACAAAATATATTTTTTTTATTTGAAAAAAAAATGAGAAATCACTATTTTTAAAAATTTATTTTTGCAAATATTATGGAAACTGCTCTTCCTACGAAGATAATCATTATAAACTTATTTATAAAATATTTAACTAGCTTCCATTTGAGTGGTAATATCTGTAAGTCAAATAGTTTTCAAGATAAAGTATTTTAAAAAAAACATCATTTTTTCTCGTATTGAACTTGCTAGTTCAGTGCGAGAACAAACCAATACAAACTTTTCTGTTTGATATAATCTACTTAAACCTTGATGAGTACCAACATGTATTTGATATCTTGTCTTAATTAAATTCATAATTCATACATATTTTATAAAACTAATTTATATTACACTTAATTTAATATGCATAATAATACCAAACTGTATTTTGAATTGATGATTTTTGAATTTTTGTGTGTTTTTAGAACTGAAGATGAATGTATAACATTCGAAACTAGTTTTCAATAAAAACAAAATTATAGAAGTGGCATATAATTTAGCAATCCCTAATCAGCACAAAGCAACGGCTTTCAAGCTACTGGCCAGAGTATCTTAAGTCCTTTCGTAGAATAAATCTGTCGCCAGCTCCTAGACTACAAGGAGGCGATATGAATCACCGTGTTTATCTCCTACCCTTCCCCCTCTCCGTGGTACTCCCTTTATTATAGAGACTGGGGGTGGCCCTCCCGTGCCCTGAGTCGATTCACAGATGACATACAAGAAAATAAGGCCCGGTAGTCTTATGCCTCACCCACCACTCGAGAAAATCCGGATTAATAATCCTTCGAATACCTTCCCACCTATTTATATTGGCAACAACTAAATCCCTTGGACAGTGCGGACATAATAAACTTGGACTTGGCTTGGGACCGGATGTTTAAAGGGAAGGTCATACAAAAAAAAAAAAAAGTGTCTCCTATATCATTCCTGAAGACTTCTTTTTCCAATTCTCTATTTGGATTTGAAGATTTTCTATAACGAAATCATACTGATCAAGTTTTCACTCACAAGGAGAGGATCCCACATGTGTCTCCTAGATTTTGATGAAATTTTTATATGTGAATCTAGAAATTAAAAAAAAATTAGATTGTGTAGGATATTAGGAACCAACGCGTTCCAAGAGCCCCGGAAAAAAAATGAGAAGTTTTAATTTGCAAAACTCATTTTATTTTATACCTCTGGGTCTGATGATGGTAGAAAACTGAGTTTCTTTCGCTTGGTTTATCCTATTTTGTTTCTTATACTATGATAGAAATGTCGTTCTGCTAAATCAGATTTTTTTACTGACAAGGAGTTTAATTTTAAAAAAACTTCTTATAGAGATTAATAATCTAATAAAAAACAAATAAAATTAACATCAATAGAGAAAACTGCAATATTATTGTTCAACTAATGAAATATGTTAAAAAGTCATATATTTCGGGCATAAACACTTAAAGCGAAATAATAAAAAAATAAGCAATCAAGTTATTAAAGTATTAAGCTAGGTAAGAATACTAAAAACAGACCCCCTCAAAATAGTGAATTTGGTAGAGGTAGTTTTCTTAAAAACCGAGATCAGATTTGAATTTCCGACCCTAAAAAATAGTTTATTCCTAATTCTTATGAAAATCAAAAAATAAAAAGTTTTTCGTTAAAAATTCTCCGGACAGGTTTTTCAACATATTTCTCCTGCAGCAGAACGAAACTTTGCTAGAGTTGCACCATAATGTAATTTTATTTAATTAGACATTTTATATACTTATTTACTTTTTCAAACTTATGCTTTACCTTTGAAAAGATAGGTTTATTAAGTCGGATCTGGCACGTTGACCCCTAATATCCTATCTTTAAATGCTTAGATTCACTTTAAAAAAAATTATCAAAATCTTGGAGACATGTGTGGGATCCTTTCCTTGTCAGTTTTTTTCTTTCGCTTACTTGAACAGTTAGTGATAGTTTACCTTCCCCAACAGTTCTCTAGCAATTCGTAATAAAACAAATAAATAACTTAACAAAACACTGAAAATATTATACTTTATACACTTTTTTACAAATATTCAGAACTAAACCTAAGATAGAAATTAAACGCATACACATACTTCCTTAAACTCATATGGACATGTTACTCAGAGATTTACGGTAAGGCCAAAAAGATCCCAATTACAAAAATTGCAAATTTTCTAACAAAAATATTATGACTAACAACAAAATCCCTTTGTACGTGACCAACGATACTTTGCATACTGATTTAAACCAACTAATAATCGAACAACAAATAGATTTTTTACCTACGATTTCATTAAGTATTATTCATTCATTATTATTCAGTGTTGGATAAGAGCACTGGCTTTACTTGAATGGGCGCAGTGGTGCCGGGCCACCTTTGAAGGCGCCCAAAAAATAAATTATAAAATAAATAAATAAAAATAAAGCAAAGATTAAAAATTCCGTTTTTATCAAGTTGAAAGATTAAAATAGTTCAAAGAAGCAATAAAAAAAGGAATGCGGCGATAATGGGAATCTTATTATCTAATGTTTGTATCACACCGTGTTAGCTTCTTTCTTTGTTTTAAGACATTCTAAAACCGACTAAACTAAAGAAACGAGAACATTTGCGCAGCACCCTCACTTCCATCCCAGTAACACTGCTACTTCCCCCTTCGTCCCTCCTCTAACAAAGCTGTTTCTAAACTACTCCACCAGAATTTTTTATTTTTAGTGTAGCCTTCGTGTGAAACGGGCATAAAAGTTGAGCATACGATTTGTACTATATATATACATATATATATATATATATATATATATATATATATATATATATATATGTATATATATTTTATTATTTCTAAGTACTCAATCAATTTTATTTTTAAAATATTGGTAATTATTTTGTGTTACATAACTTTGCAATATTTTTTTATGTTACAAAAAATATTAGCTTCTTCGTGCACCTATTTTCTCTCGCCACGTTCGATCACCGGTCGAGACCTAAGGTTACTGAATCAAGTACGAGAAGATTCAATGCCCTTCACAATCCGTTAATGCTCTGAAAGTAGATCAGATATAAATTCTTTATAAAATTTGCTTATACTATTAAAAAAAGGGATAATTCCTAATAATATTTATGGTTATTTTTACTAGTCGCTAATATTTAGTAACTGCCTATTGACAATATAAGGACAATGCCAATAAATGCCATCCACGAAAACAAATACAAAAAAAAAATTGTGTAATAACATGCGACATTTTCATACAATGCTCCGAATATCGCGATAACCGTTGTGGAAAAATGGTGGGTGAACGACCCCAGTGGGTGGAATAGAGCCCTCCATAATGAGCGGGGGAACGGGCCTTGCATATAGTGTAGGAGGCAGCGGTGCATTCTATGTGGGGTGGGTTTGCAAGTGTGGTCAGCACTCTGCATTCCGCCTCAATTAGTATGCCGGTCGAGTACTCGGAAATCGTTAGGTAACTAAACTGATTAGGAGCCGGCGTGAAAAAAGTCATTAATCATTTATATAACAAGCTAAACATTTTTGAAGAGCCTCATATTACCACTAGACTCTTAATGATTTGGCACTACATAATTTGAAGTTTTTTTTCACGGTCTCTTGAATAATATTCGAAAAATTGAAGACAAAAAAAAAATCAATTTATTTTGATCCCCTCGGTAATTTAGAGTTGTTGCAATGGCATCTTGCTTGCCAACATTTTATAATTTGAAGTCAGGGCTCCCCAACTCTCTATAATTTGAAGTCCCCCACTTCTGCGGTTGTTTTGAACATGCACGGACCTGTCGTTTGTTTGCATGCACTCAATGATATAAATCGTTTGCAGTCTGCCTTCATACTTGTTTAATTCAAACCGTGTTTTTTATTCTGTGAAATGAAGAGCAAGTGTCTTTCAATTAATTAAAAAATTGAAGCTAAGAGCTAAGTTATTGAAGCTGTGGAGAATAAAATATCGAAAAAAGATATTGCAAAATGGTCCATTATGTTACCATCTACTTTGTCCATGATTTTTAAAAATAAACATCGTGTTCCTGGAAGTGCCTCAAAATTAACATTAATATTTTCATTTTATGTTTTTCATATTTGTACCATATCTGCTTATCATTTTTTACATTTTAAAATAAAGATCACGTTCTATGCATATGTCTTTTGGAGGTTAGGAATACAAGCCACAATGCGTGCCTCAACTAGAGCGTTTCAATGTGACGAATATAAAAACTGCATTTTTTAATATTCAATAGATGGACACGGTAGGGATTATATTACAGGGTCTCAAATGTAAAGAGCTAACAGAATTTTTTTTAAATCTTGGTTCTTTTTTACTTTCTGACTGAACTGATAATTACTTATGAAAGTTCATTAAAAACGGTTCAGATCTTTATGAGAACAGAAATATGGAGACAATTTTGTTTAAATATAACTCTTTAGGACTGAAAGAAATCTTAAAACGTAAATTTAAAAAATAATTTTTTCATTTAACAATAACGAAATGAGATCTCTTTCCAAAAAAAAAATAAATATAATAAATAAATAATAAAGCCAGGGATAAGGAAAACTTTATAATGAATACAGGAGAAAACTTGACCTCGGTTGCGCACTAGTTAGCTTGTTAAAGTTTTAGCGTGAAGAAAGGAGGGGGGAGAGGGGTCTAGGCCAAATCCTGATTTTGACAGGGTCGGGGAGCACTCTGAATTCTTTTTTCTTCATGAAATATGCACGGCCAGTGAGAGAGCTCTGTCGTCTCAACTCAAGTCTCAGTAATTGTTCTCATAACTTTTGATAATAGCCTAAGCATAACTATATTACGGCTAAATTTCTAAACTATCACATATGAGCTCTACAATGGCATCTTTAATCCATCAGATTATAAAATTCATCGATGAAATTCATCTGGCTTTCTCTTTATCCAATGATTAAATCACCGAAGACTCATCGGTTCCATCGCCTGTTTGGATCGATGGACCGATGGATGTAACCTCATTACAACCTCCCTATTGCTATTTCTGTTTTTACTTTCCCTTGCCTATATACGAAGTATATCGTTAGGGGAAGTATTGCGATCGTGAAAATTTTCGAATTAGAGTTTCCAACGGAAATACACGTTTTCAGGTCCCCTCAGTTAAAATAAAAGTCTCGCAAAATGGTCTGTGAGTCTTTGTGTATGTGAACAGCCTAGCTCAAAAACGAAAAGTTGAACGATACTGAAATTATGTATATAAGGTAGGCACATGCATATGATGTTACAGCAACTTTTTCTTCAAAATCGACAAACCGGAAATGCTTTATATAATCGATTTCACACTTCTTTTTTTTTACAATTTTCTCAAAAACGGCTCTAACGATTTTGATGAAACTTGCCTAAATTATTCTTCATAAAGGCCTTTAACTTTTCATTTATTTAGTGTATCACTGAGGAAATGCAGGAAAAAAGTTATGATGAAAAAAATATTTTATTTGCGCATAACTTAAAAAGTATGCATTTTGCGGTAAATTATGTATAAAAGGTTATTAAATTACCTAAAAAATACGATTTTGAATCATTTCTTCGCGTTAGCTGTTCTTCAGTAAAGATAAAAATCAATAATTGGATGTTATATGTAATTGTACTTGCACATAAAGGAAAAAATTGTGAAGTATATTCCTTAATAAAATTATCTATAAAGTTTATCTATATGCTTTGTTATTTCATGAATGGTAACCTTCCGCTTTAATTCCAACTTACATCGATGTCCATTCCATCCCTGATGGATTAAATCGATTGTTGGATTCCATCATTACCCTATCACTTTTCTCATTACCCTCCTTTGACAATAATAATATTTATTAACCAGTCTCAGAGGAAAAAGAAAATGATATTTAAATATTAAAAAGTACAACCCGAATATTCCGCCACATCAACTTATGAATATAATAATAATATAAAGGACATTCGAATTGGGTTACCTGGCATGAAGAAAAGTACAAAGCCAACTGAATTACAACTTACCTGAAAAATAAAATTAAAACAATATTATAATTCATTTGAAAATAAAATTATATTAATTATTAAAATCTAGGATTTAATAGAGTCGCTTTAATTTAACAATTATTTACAATACCTAAATAAAAGTATAATATATAAATATAAAGAAAGCAATTTAGTGCACAATACAAACAAAAGAAAAAGAAAATGCCTAAACACTACGTCAGCCAAGTGGCTTACGTGGGCCCGGCAGTAAAACGGGATATTCCTTGACCCCCTGGCTCTTCCGATTTAACGGCTTGCGACTTTTTAAAGAAAAAACAAAAAGTGCTTGAGGCGGATACTCCCAGAACTATCCAGGCACACAAACAACGCTTTACGGACGAGATTGAAGCAATACCGGTCAATATGCTTCGAGAAGTCAAATAAAACTTTCAAGGAAAGCTTACTTCAAGAAAGCCTAGAATTTAATAGAGGATAATTGGGGAACGTAGTGTTTATAAAATAATTTGTTTTTTTCCCTATTGAGCGCCAAATGGTAATTCTTGTACATACATGAAAAAATAATAAAAAATTAATTCTTTAATAAATAATTTAATTTTGAAATCATCCCGTTCCACTATCCTACCTTGTTTAATACTCTGTCTACATTACTTATTTTAATATCAAGTTGTAAAAAATGTTTACGAAATATTTAATCAATTTTAAAGTTTAAAAACAATAAATAAATAATAAAAATTTTGTTTAACCAAATTGAGATTAACAACTATACAAGCATTTAACACTTCCGTGTAAGAGAGATTTATCGTCAATACTTAAAGAATTGAAAGAAAAATGAAAATACCCATGTTATATAATAAATTGTTAAATAATATAAAATTGTTAAATCGTAATTATTTAAATGAAAATAGTTTATTTTTTTTTATGATCAGTTAATGAAACATTTTCGAATAAAAACTGCATCCCATCAAACGGTAAGATGATTAACAGTTTATTAAACAATATAATTACAGCAGAAAATCGTTAAAATGTAACCAGATTACAATATAAGGAGAAAAGGGAGAAATGAGTTAAATAAATAATAATAAGAATTGAAATAACAACGCTAGGTAACATACTATTATAAAAACGAAAATTTTATTGAATTTAATTACATTTAGTGAACACATATATATATATATTTAGTGAAAACACAACTTCCCATTACATATCTTTATTATTATTACATTAATATAATAATTAGATAAAGTTTTATTATATGGATATGATGGTCTTAGGGAACTATTTACAAGTATTATATATATATATATATATATATATATATATATATATATATATATATATATATATATGCAATAAGAGTGATTTAAAGCAATAAATTATATTTTCTTAAGTAATGTAACTAAAAACGTGCAATCATATTTATGATTTTTGGTATTGATAAATTTTAGAAGAAAAATAATAAAAGTAATTTAATGTGAAATTGTGTTTTCACTAAATAAATCTGTAACTCCAGAGGTAAACTGCAGTAGTAGTTTCATATTTTTAGAACAGAGCGAAAAGAAGTTTTAGATCACACGGTATTGTTTGTTTTTGTGGAAAGTGGACTAGACACTTCTTCATAAATGAAGTGTGTCATATGTTGTTATCCGTTAAGCTTATTTACGGTACTTATACTCGAAAACTATGGCGAAAATAACGAAAATACGATAATAAAAAATAAATTTAGCAAAATTGGGCTTACGACAGTTTATCTCTGACATAAGATATATAGTACATGATTATTAACCTTCAAAAAGATTTAAAAGTTATATGATGTTGTAATTTAGTTCCACTTACTACTATTTACCCGACTACGGCGAAGCCACAAGGAGGGTAATGTGTAATGGCTCAACCGATATCTAAGTTTAATGGCTCAAATTATTCCTTACAATCCCGTGAATATTATGAAACATTTTGAGCTCAAAATACTAAAGAAATGTTGTATTAAATGTGTTAAATATGTCCGTTAGGGGGTACCTAACGATTTTTCGAGTTATTACAAAAAGCTCTATGTATCAGTGCATGTAAACATACAGAAAGTAAATTAATGTATAGAGTAAAGAAGAACCTTCATTTTCTTTTAGCCGTTGAAGACACCCGACTTCAATATTTATGGGCGTCAACTTCACTAACAATCCATCAATGTGCCTGAGCAGATATGCAAGTATATTCCGTCCCTGAGGACGAATAGGGTTGAGAGTTATAAAACTTATTTCCGTAGTTGGGGTTCTTATTTTTTATTAAATTAATTTTTTTGTAATTAAACTTGTACAAATATAACAATAGATTACATACAGAAAAATTCTTTACAATTGACATTCTGTTTACCTTTATCAAGTGTTGTTACATATAGCTTTTACAGAGTTGAAAAAGTAAAAGATTGAGATTCATTTATTTATTTTTAGGGCGGAGTGGAGGAGGATTTAAAGTTCGAATTCTATCGGATGGAGATAATCGATATATAGAAGAACCACTGCCATCCGATTTCCGGAAGCAATACTTTCTTTTTCACTTTCTTTTATTTTTTTATATAATGCTTTATATTTAAAAAAAAACAGTATAAAAGTGCAAATTTATAGATTATCAATTTCCATATAAGGATGCAATGAGATATTTCAATTCATTTTGTTTTGAAAGCCGTCTAGGGGAACCTAAAAAGATCAAAGATTTTTTTTTATACATATGTATCATTGTTATCATTCACTATAACCAATTGCACAAGATAGTGGCAGATTGCAATATTTCTCAATAAACAAATGGAATATATATATATATATAATAATATATATATATATATATATATATATATATATATATATATATATATATATATATAATAAATTAATTTGTGAATGGCACTTTCCCTTTGATCTATAACTTCATATTTCTAAAAAAACATTTGTATAACATTGGTTATGACGTTTCAAAGTACTTCTTCGTCATCAGGATATATGCTTTCTACAATACAATATCAACTTATATATATATATATATATATATATATATATATATATATATATATATATATTATATGTACTTGCTAATGACAGTATTTTTTTTTAAATCATGACAAAAAAACATTTCAACGCTATTATTTGCAAGAATAGATAATATTATTGACTGGATGCTCCAACTTGCCTCCCTAGTATAGATATAATGATAACGGAACATATCCTTCTAGAGTTCTCTGCATTTTCAACTCTGAGCCAGAATCAATCGATGAGCCAATACAACAAAGAATCCGCCAAGACGATGGAATCTACAGGCTTGCTTTACAGAGTACAGACACCAGAGTTGGACCAAAAGAAACATCATAATAGAACCAAAGTAATACATGAAATATAATTATGAATATAAATCAAGCTTCGTCGAAAATAGTATAAGAAACAGAAGATATCGTAAAACAGGTAGTATCAGGAGGAAATACCCCACAAAAAGACCATAGCCTCAAGTGTGAGTTGGAAGAGGTCAAATACCCCCTGGCTTTGGCTGATATCCAAGCAGAAGCAGAAGAAACCGCCTGGAGAGGATTACAACGCTGAAGATAAAAGAAGCAATTTACTCCTCGAAGTTTCAAAGCAGGACTGGAATTGAATTAATGAAAGAAGGTGGATTCATAAAAGTCAGATATATATAATTTTTTAATTAGGTTCAAAAACTATAAAAAAAACATGAAAATTGAAGGATATCGACTGGAGTTTTTCGGATGAATTAAGGAGACGAAAAGTGAAATTCAAAAGTACTAGAATACCCGAGCGAGAACTCTCGCATTAGATAGCTACCCTTCTTCTAATCTCTAATACATTCCAAGTATAAGCGATATCAGGGAAACATGTTTATTCGTATAAACAATGTAATATTACCAAGACAGTTTATTTAACACACACATTTGGTGAAGCTACATATTTTATAATGAATACGTTGAAGTAACAGTTTATACTTGAAAAATTAATTAGCTTGCCCTACTGGAAAACATCTCTTCATTTAGCAGTTCCAGACTCCACTATACTATTTTCTATGTATACTATTCATTCATATTAAACCGTGTCATTGAGGGTTAGATATGGGAAAGAATATAAAATCTCCCTCATTCATAGAAATCTAAAAAGAACATTTTTTTTTTTACAAAATAACTTTTTCGCACAGTCTCAACTTGCTTCTACAGATATGAAGTCGTCATGACAACGGCATGTACGCAAGTCCTGCTTTGAAACCTCCCAGTTTTTCCATCAATTTTATTTAAGCCCTAGTAAGAATTTAAGCATGGAAATTAGGATTCGTGAAATCTCCGCTAAATTCCCTTTCTTTCGACACCTCATTCGTCAAAATCCATCGCTTCTGAGAGCCGGAAAAGGGATCTACAATTATATATAGAGAAGTGATTCATAACATGAAAGTCAATTCAGAAGTATCTCATGAAACTGTAGCAGAATAATCATAAAAAATGTTATTGCTGAAAAGTACAATAACTTATAGCTATGAGTTGACTTTTAAATTAACAATTTGACTCCTTTAAAGAGATTTATATTCACAAAATGGAAACAGTAAAAAGAAAATATTTACATTTATAATAATTCAAAATAATAAGCTTCTCTTAATTTTAGTTTTATGATTCTTTTCAACATCTTTCTTCAGATTTCTTTCTTGAACTTTTCCTCTTTGGGCCCCATCTTGATTCTCCTCTTTTTATTGCACTCTTTTTATCTGTTTATTTGCCTTATTCTTCTACTTCCGTTCTCTTTATATAACTTAATAATACTTGTCTTTATTTCAGACAATGGTAGAAATAATGGTACAGATCATTAACAGTAGTGATATATTCTAAATAATATTATTAAAATATTAAAAAAAAAATTAAAAAAAATATTAAAAATAATTTCCATACGGTCTGAAGATAATTCTTTACTGCCTAATATATTCTTTTTTATATCACTGAAGATAGGACAGTAGTTTAGTATAGTATAACTGTAGCAGAGTATAGAATAACTAAATAAAAACATCTACAAATTTAAATTTAAATCTAGCGCATTTATTTCAGTGAGATATGATTTTAAAATTATTTTTACAAAATAATTCATACTTGCGGAAAATACAATGTTGCGGATGGATTGGAATGTATAAAGCCAAAACGCACTATGTATCATCATGATATTTTTGTACTCTGACAAATGCACACTCCATGAGATCTCAGGACGTAAATCTACTTTTTGGAGAGACACCAACTACAAGCAAGAATCTTATTCCGGAAGAAGGATTCTAAAGGATCGTATTGGACTGAAATCTTCTGAGAATGGTAGCGTTGAACTCTAACAGCCATTATTAAGGTCAAACTAGCTGGAAAATAAAGCATTAATTTTCAAATTCTCAGTCCTAGAAGTGGAAGGCAGGGCGAGAAGTGCCCATGCTTTTTGGCAAACACTTCAATATTGCTCTGAGTAAGATTCTAATTTAAGCCCTGAGTTATTCACAAAGAGTTTCCGTCATTATATTATGCAGCTACTTTATGGTTGTTGACAGCACGATATCTTCCGTGTTTAAGGTTAATGGTAGGTTAATTAGTGTCAGATAAAGCTAAACTCAGTGAACCCGAAAGTTCGAAACCGATACACCATATATATAATATATATAATAACATATATATATATATATATATATATATATATATATATATATATATATATATATATATATATAATATAACATATATATATATATCTATATATATATATATATATATATATATATATATATATATATATATATATATATATAATATAATATAACATATATATATATCTATATATATATATATATATATATATATATATATATATATATATATATATATATATATATAATATAATATAACATATATATATATCTATATATATATATATATATATATATATATATATATATATATATATATATATATATATAAATAAATTTAGCCTGCGTAAGTTTTTACTCCCCAAAATCGAAAAGTAGGTAGTCGGTCGATTTTGATGCGGTTTCCACTATCATTCAGAGAATTTCTTCCGGAAGGTTTACAAGCTTTAAATTTTTCGAAATGCTCTTCCTCCCCTCCCCCCCCCCCCCTGAAGGGAAGAAATAAGGAAAACTATTAAAAAAATAAGTAATTTTCTAATTGTTGTCATGACGACTTCATACATACATGCAGAATCAGTCCGAAAAAAAAAAAAAAAACATTTTTACAAGAGTAAAATTATTGAGTGAAAGCGTCATTTGTTAATAAAATCTAATATCAAGGCAAAAAAAGCTTAAAAATCTGAATCTTTATTGCCATTTTGACAAATTTATTATAATTTTGATCCTATTAGACGAATTCTAAACAATGCAGTCGATTATCAAGAAAAATGTTCACCCATTTGGTATTGGAATATTTACAGTCAAAATTTTAGTTAGTAACGGGTTGCTTCGTTGAAAGTTCTCCTAGCCTCCTTCGTGAGAGGCTGAATTTGGTGGAACAGTAGAAACATTAAAAGTTTGAAGGAATGATTCCAGCAAGGCTTACAGCTCTTGTGGAGAGTTCTTTAGTATGGTAAGTAGAGCAATACCATAAAAGTGGGGGTAAATTTCGGTAGGTTTACCAGTTTTTTCGCGGTAGTTAACGTTTTGCACACCTCTGCAGCCCCTCAAAATTAAGTTAGAGGGTAGAAAATATTATTACATGAATTGAGTAACTTTTTTCTTCCACGCCGTCATTTTGATATTTCAAATTTTATATTTTAGTAAAAATAGGTCCATTTCAGTGACGGTGCTCTGCTGCTCATTTTTTTTTTTTTCTTGTTCTTGCCAGAGCAAATGTATGTTGACACAATGTGCACTGACAGTGCAATAAAATGGCCGCCGCCACAGCCCATCGGCCAACTGGGTAACCGTGTCAGTTGGCAGAGATAATTGTGATGTGGGCTGGCTACAGATAGTATGATAGGGGTCGTCTGTTATAAAGCGGCCATATAGGGCGTATGATCTCTCTGGGGTCTTAACATTATAATATGATACCATCTTTTAATAATATTCATACAAGAATTTTATCAAAGATATAGTGTATAAAACTATTTTTTATTCAAAATTATATAAAATAATAATTTTGATGTCAGTACAGTGTGTTTTTTATTCTTTTATCACATTCACACATATTTCTGTCAGCAGCTAAATTGAAATGATGATAACACTCATTTGGTTTCTAGGGAATAATATAAAAGCTACACTATGATGTAATATCCTCTTGGTTTCAAAATGGTGTACTTAAAAAAAAATATACTTTTTTTAAGTCAGGTGCCGGCTGCGCATAGTGGAAAATATGCGACAAAACATCAGTTTTCGTAAATGAGAATTCATATAATTTAATACCGTTTCTTCCATCAAGAAAAATGAGTCATTCATATAAACGTAAAGACTACAATTGCAGAATATATTCGGCATGCAATCGGTGTAGCACTACTCTATTTCTCTGTGACATCTCAAATAGAGAAGGCCATGCATTATTACTCCGACTTCAGTACCTCAGCCTAAAAGTGCATCTTAAATACCTATTCTAGATCAGAAGTAATGATTTAATTCAATCCTTGTGTCACATGAATTTTCATATTTTCAATTCCATTGGCGGTCATTCTAGTTGTACACGTGAGCACCTGATCCCCAAGGCTTTATAAAATAAAAATATAAAAATAAAACTTTCGTAATTGAAATATGCAAACACGCATCCTTATCGAGGAAAAGCGGGAACAGAAATGGCCTGAACCTACCGACTTGATGACAAATCTATACAGTGGCCTGGAGGATCTCAGGAGTACCGCCGACTTTATTTTGTCATTTCCAGATTTAGCTAATTGAATGGGAAGATCACAGAAGAAGAAGAATTACTTTATAGTGACAAAAAGATAAAGACAATATTTATTTGAGATTGAGTAAATCTACAGAAACGGAACGCCTTCATTCTGACAGATGCAACCCGCACCGCTCGAGCAGTGAGTTCCTGCAAGGAGTAAATGTGTACAAGGTTTCTGGAAGACTCATTATTCAAGTGTAAAATTGTTCGTTTCCGGAGGACTACTATATTAACGTAATATTCGAGAAAAAATATTGTCTGAGATTCACATTTTAAACCTTCATTGACAATCATGAAAGAGGAATGTGAAACGAAATTGAATAAAAGTAATGAGAAAAATAAGTTTTATTTTAATGCGCTAGTACCACAGATCAGTGTTTATTCTATCATCTGTGGTATAAATATATCATGATAGTTGATATTTCATACGAAATAATATATGAATAATCATACGAAATATTTTTATTTTAAATTCTATGTGCACAACGTCACTATTTATATTTTTACAACTTACAATTATAAACAGAATTCAAATAAAAAAAAAAAATCCAGTACAAACTAATGGATCCCCATCCCTCAACTAGGACTTGGCCCTTCTAATTAATTCTATTTTCTGTGGCTAGAATGGAATTGGCTCAGTAAAGTATGATAGTGGGGATAAGGTTACACAACATGCATTTGCCCCACAACTGAGATCTGCGATTACCCTTACTAGCATGTTTTGCCGGCGTGACTACGGGCTGGCGCTTAAAAACTAGAAAACTGTAAAGGAGGAATGTAAATAAGTATTTTGAAGAACAGCTTCTGCTTATCGCAAAAATTTAAAATAAATAATGCTTACTGGTGTATAACCATCACTAAAAATCACAGCAGAATCTAACTTTAAAAGATTGGAATTTATATCTTTACAACTCGTTATACTTCACTTTAGCGAACTCTCGTGGCTGATTAGTGATACACAGTATTTAGACTTCATGCTCCCAACAGGGTAGTTCTTACAAGTTCAGGGTTTCGATTTAACGAGATAATTACGCACTTCTCCTACATTACCTTACAGCTATTGAAGGTCAATAAAATCGTTAATATTTTAAAAGTCGAATATAAAGCATTTATTATAGTTTTTGAAAATTAAAACTTTTTTTTTTTAAAGACAAAGTTCAAAGGCATAGAGGTGTTGATGATATCATACTATAGTAGGCTATAGCAGGAGTTTGGTTGGTAATACCAGCCTTTGATAATAATAGGCTTCAAGATCCCAACACCCGACCTTTAGCAGTTTAAAATACGTTTCGTCACCAGACGGCATTTTTAGGTGAATGCTAGATAATCTTAAAGGACGAAAATTATAAGACCGGTGTCATGAGTAAATTCAACTGCAAGCAAAACGTGAAAAAAAAAGAAGGAAATGTTCTTAAAAAATAGATCCCTGCCTCAATATAGATTGTGACCTCAAAAGGACTCATCTTTTATCGGACCTTTGCCCACCATTAAGTTGTTAAATATTTATATAATCTTAATTATTAGTTATAATAATGACTATAATATAATATAATTAGTTACAGTTATATAATTTAAGCTACGCCTGCCACAGATACAACTCAGCGGACAAGAATGCTTCTCACACGGCCAGTAAAATAGTCTACTCCAGGGTAGGGGATACAATAGGTTGTTTCTCAATGCCCCAGAGGAACGTAAATCCAACGCAGTTTATCAGAAGGCTCACAGGTAAAATCAAACAACATAGTTACGCTCTACTCTGAAAAGCTAAAATGCCCTAACTCCAAATCATTTTCCTAAGATTTTTTTGTATTGTACCCAAATTGCTCTAAAAACTGAACATTTTTATGACATTAGAAAATCCTGAATCCAAATAATTAGTTTTAGGGCTTTCTAATGTCATAAAAAGATTCAATTTTTAGAGCAATAAAAATGAGTAATTTTAAGACGAAATTCGTTACACTATAAAAATGTATTTAGAAAAATGATTTGGAATCAGGGTCTCTAGGTTATCAGGACTGCATTATAATTAAATAAATTATTAATTAGCGTTGACAACAAAAATTCAGAATTGTACTTAAAACGAAAAAAACAAATAGGTACTAAAAAGCGAGGACCGATCATATAAATTATAAAGTTCTCGTGGGTCCTATTCATAATAAAGTACAAAAGTACAAGTGGGAAAAGTGCTATAACTAATCGTCATTAGATAAAGATATAATTTACTTTAAAGGTATTAACTGTTTCATAATAAAGTACAAAATTATAAGTACAAATGAGCCTATGATTTAGACTTAGAAACGTTGAAACGCGAAAACCTTTATAATAGTTATATATATAAAAAAAGTAAAAAAAAAAAATCGAATTATATTATTTTTATCTAAAGACAATAAGTAGCCTGTATCCTCTAAAAAGGAACATTTCCTCTCGTACTTTTCCCACTTGTGCTTGTTCTTTTGTACTTTTTTAAGAAATAGAGCCAGGTGTTTCTCGAGTGAGGCTATGAATCGCACTTTTTGTTATCATTTCTGTGCAAATAGACCCTATCTCATAATAATGTACAAAAGTACAAGCGCAAATAGACCTGTGATTTGCTACGCATATGGCACACTGTGAATTGTTGAATGAAACACGATAAAATTTAAAATAGTTATTAACTATTTTAAATGTTATCGTGTTTCAACATATACGCGTAGTAAGTCATTGGCCTACTCGCACTTTTTCTTTTGCACTTTATTATGAAATAGGATCTAGTTAGTTTAGAAACAAAACAGTTGAATTAAAAAAAAAAAAATCATATATTATTTTACGCTAGACGGTATCGTAATCCCAGACCAGACTGCATTAAAATTTCCTAGCTTACGTGTTACTTGTTTGTACCTCATCTTTGATACCTTTTTAAAATTGAGTTCCAACTTACCGCGGGAAAGAAGTGAATGTTGAACCCGGTCTCTAATCAAACAGGTGGGTAGGTAGGCGCTAACTATAAGCGAAAAAAAGATAACCTGAAGAAAGTTAGATTTCACCCATCACCATCACGCCCCCTATCCTGTTTGCCATTAAAGAACCATTCCAAAAAAAGGATAAAAAAAAAATAAAAAAAAAAAAAGGGAAAAGGCTTGAGATCCCTGATTAAACCACGCCCACGACAAATAAACGGCTACCAACTTACTCCCACTGCTCTTGAATCCATCTATCTAATTGAACCCAACTACCTGAATCGATTATCACAAGAGTGCAACTGGATAAATTGGTGTTTATATTATTTATATATTCCTACAATATTTATTTCATATATTTATTACATAGCAACTTATAATGCATAGAATGGTTAGAATGCACCAAACTGAAGCGTCACTGATTATAATACACTGAAATACGAGGAACAGCAGGTATCAGGAATCTCAGTGACGACTTGGGACATATGATGGAGCAGTGTCCTAGCTGCTCCTTGACAGGTAATCCCGGAATTCAGGGATTGAAGTTAACTTTTTTGAAGTTTGGCATCAAAACTAAAAGTCATTATATCATTTTATATACATATTTAAAATTAAAAAATAAAGCCAATGTTGCTTTTATTATTTGAACATGAATGTTCTTCGAATATTTTCGATACTGAGGTCCATTTTTATGTTATCGGAGACGTAGTTTTTGAAAATATTAACCATTTCAAGATCACGCCCTCATGCATGGATTTATTTCAGCTTTTTGGATTTTATCGATATTGAGGTCCATTATTGGGTAATCTGAGGCCCTTTTGATTTTGGAGTCTTGGGTGTTGGGCTCAGTACTTGGTAAGGTTGTTCATTTTCTTTACCTAAGGATTGTGGAAGGAAGTGTTCCGGCTAGGCTCCCGCTGAACCGTTAGGGCACCCACTTTATAGACGCTGGGTGTGCCCCAGGAGGTTCTGCCGAACTCGGAATCGATCCACGGCTGATATAACACAATACGTAAATTATAATTTATGAATTTACATAAGTGAAATTTAGAGTATACATTTTTATAAAAATGATCACGATTTATTTTTAAAAAAAATTACAATCAACATTTGTTCGACCCTAGATGCTTTCATACATAAATTGTAAAGCTGGCTGATATTTACTTTATTAGCTGCTCACTTTGACCTTCTAAGCTCTTTGATGAGCGCCCTTTAGATTCCACCAGAAGCTCCGTTCCCGAGATATCGGATGTTCATCACGTACTGTGAGTTCACAGTCGGGGAAAAGTAAATTAAACTAATGGAATAAATAAATTTTCTTTGGACGTGGGCTTAAATTTTCCGAATGACGTTGTTTTTTTTTTTGTTTTTTTTGTGAGTTTTTTAATTTATTTCGAATTGTGTCACTCGAAGTAAATTAATAATATCTATTGAAATTTATAATGAAATATTGGCGGTAGAAAAGATATTTAAATCGTATTATATCAAGATGATTAAACAAATTCTGAAGACTAATTATATAATAGAACACAACTAATTCAATGCAAAACGGTTCCTAAAGTTCTGATAGTAACTTCAAGTTTCAACTTAATAGCTTTTATTATAGACCTGGCTGGCGGAGAACGTTATATCTAAAGTTATACGAGCTCTCTCTCGAATCTCGGGGAAATTTTATCCAAGTTAGTTATGAGCTTCCATTTCAAGAGCGAGGGTTCACCTGTATTTTATAAGACGAAATATACTCTCCAAGAATTGAAAAGCATTTCAGTTAAAGTTGATATTGAAAAAAAAAAAAAACTCAAATAAGGAAAAAAAAATAACTTGAAAGATTCCAATATAAAATCTTGAGACTGAATATGTAACCAGACGTAAGGTTACACAAATGCAAACCAGTACTATCTCCGGTTTTTAGTTTTTCAAGTACTGGCAATTTATATTTATTACATATCATCATGAACTTACACATGATCAAGTATAAAACATCGACCAAAAGTCAAGAAAATATAAAAAAAATATTGAAAAATATTTTTTCAGTATTTTGAGCTCACGTTGTTTCAAACAGTTCACGAGAATTCACTGAATAATTTGAGCCATGGAATCTTAAAAATCGGTCATAAAGTAACCTAAAAAATCGTTATGTACCTACAAATGGTTCAAGCTAAACACATTACCTTGCGGTTGATCGATAATAACCTTTAAAATAATAACCTATAATATATTGTTTAGTCTCATTTGTTACAGACATTTTCAAAGAACAGAATCAAAAAGGACAATAAATTAACTTTATAAACGGCAATAAAGTTTCTCGTTTTCACACATTTCCTCTCTCTCCCGTGTAGTCAGATTTTATTTACAAAATTACAAAAATTTCACACTTATTACTTGAAAAGTTTAATATAAGGAGAAGTTGGTCGGGGAACGGCCAATGAAGTAAACCATACTAATAAGTGGAACTAAATTATTTATTGTGTACCAACGTTTGGCCTAAGTTATGGATAAGCAAATAAAAAAAGTTAACAAACATCAAAGTATGAAACTTTAGTAGTAAAAAATATTAAAGTAAAAATAGGTAGACCAAAATTAAAAAGGTTTGAGAAGCCAACTTAGTTCCACGGGTAGGAAGTTGCCACGACAACGAGACGTACGCAAGTTGGACACTTAGCAACTTATTTATGTTTACTGCTACGTTCCTATGGTTCGTTGAGTGATATTACAAAGCCTAAAACGCAAAAATAATTTTCCTGATAGAAATGCTAGTTTCTGAAATTAGCGCGTTAAAACACAAACTTTTCAATGGTATAGAAGTATAGATTTTTGGCGTGAATCATTCAAACCACTCCATTTTTTAAATATTAAATTGTTTTGTTATCATTGCTAAATCAAGTAGGTAATGGATTGCAACATGACGTAGAATAATTTTATAGAGAATAACATCAGAATATTTTTCTGACGATTTCTTGAAAATTATTGTAGAACATATCAATATAACAGTGCAGTCAATTTTGTATATTTTTTAATAAAAATTTTGCGTATTTAACAACCAACGTAGAAGAGAGAAAGAGTGTTTAAAATTTATTGCGAAAATGTATTATTAATATAAAAATCTGGTGCGGTGCGCTGCATCACACAACTTTCCCTTACCGCCCTATAATAATTAACTTTTTAACGAAATTTTAAAGAATTCACATAAACAATGTAAGCTCGGTTATCCATCTAGACTCTTGTAATCCTTATAAGATACGCTGTATCTTTGCTAATTTCGGTCCGATTTTGATAATTCATTTTTTGTATTTTAGAGAATTTAATCATCTTTCATATGATTTCATATAAAATTTTCCATAATATACTTACTTTATAAATTTTCTTTTCGCTATAACTTTTTTCCCCTGCATTTCCTTGGTGATGTACTTACATATATGAAAAGTTACGGGAATTTATGAAGGATAATTTAAGCAAGTTTCATCAAATCGTTAGAGGCGTTTTCGAGAAAAGTGTAAAATGGATTATATAATGTGGTTAGTCAATTTTGACGAAAAAGTTGCTCTAACATCCCATGAATATACCTACATTAAACGTACGACTTTTCTTTTTTGAGCTAGGCTGTTCACATACACAAGGGCCATTTTGCGAGACTTGTTTATTTGGACTCAGGTGACCTTAAAACGTCTATTTCCGTTGAAAACTCGAATTCGAAATTTTTCACGATCACAATAGTTACCCATAATATATATTTCATAAATAGGTAAGGGAAAGTTATGATAATGTAAAAGAACTTCGTGCACTTCACATGATACACTTGGCTATGATGAAGTTCTTTGGAAACACTAACACTACGACTAAAATGCAATTGGTCGAGAAGATAGAAGCTTCCATTAGTCTCACAGAGGGCAATTATTGCATCAATTAATGGACTAAATTGTCACATTAATTGTTAGAGCAGTCTTGCAAGTGTTTGCGACAACAGCGTAACTGAAAATGAACTATTAATAGTACGGCGATGGAGCAACGGCGAACTTTGAATACGCTTTGACTAAAAATAGCCGCTAATTCGCTTGTTTACAAACCAAACAATTGCCAATTAGAGTATTGATAAAGAAGAAAGACAAATAAACTGTTTTGATGTCACCACATGATGATGACCACATATGGTGATGTAGGGAAAGTACATTTTCGGGGTAAGTGCGTAATTGTCCCGTTAAATCCAAACCCTAAACTGATAAACCCTTTATGGAGCATGACGCCTAAGCACTGATTTATTATATCATATAATAAGCTACGAAAGTTCGCTAAGGTGAAGTATAACGAGTTGTAAAGACATAAATTCCAACCTGGGCCCTATTTCATAATAAAGTACAACAGTCCACGTGTTAAAATTACAAGTCAAAAAGTTCGCTTTTAGAAGTTAATGGTCTACTTATCGTCAGTAAATAATAATAATTGTTTTCAAATACTTTTTTTTTTTATTTACCGTTTTTTAATAAATCTATTATAAACGTTATCGTATTTCAACATTTCATAGTGTGTCATTAGCTCACTTGTACTTGTTTTTATCTACTTTATTATGAAATAGGGTGTGCCTATAAAGTCAAGTACAAGATGTTATATAGTTGATCTATATTATTAAAACATTGTTATAATGTTGAAATACGATAGCATTTAAAATAGTTATATTAAAAGACAGTAAGTTAAAAAAAGAATGAATAAAAATATTATTATCTAATAACGCTAAGTAGCTTGTTACCTCTAAACACGAATCTTTCTACTTGTACTTTATTATGAAATAGGGCCCTGTTGTGTCTTTCAACTTTTTCAGTATAGCTGTATCGGAGTTTATTTGCGAGTAAGTTTATTTCCCGATAGTAAATACTAATACAGAAACTAAAGAGCTAAATGGGATATGGTACATTCTTGGGCGACAGATTCGATCCCCATATTCGCTATAGAGATGTTATTAGGAACATCTTACCACACATCCGCCGCCCACCACCGTTCTCAAAGGAATTATTTCGTAAATCTATCGATTCTCACTATTTGGAGACTGACATAGATTATTACGGCATTTTAGAAGTGTAACACATTTGCCTGTACTACGAAGTTATTACGGATGAGAGATTATCGAACGAGAAAACAGAGATTTGACTTTTCCAACTACGTGTGTAGGAAAATATCTGATGTGGTCACTGATTGACATCCTTGTACGCCTATTAAACTATAAATCGGCGGCTCAAAAAGTGGTCCTGAATTTGGTTATTAATTTTCGAAGATTGCAGTATTAATACGTAAGTCTAACATACCAAATTTGAGAAGTTTTTCATTGTATTTAAATATAATTTTTGATGAATTTATTATGACCTTCGAATAAAGTACCCCTTCCGGCTCACCAATTTTAACCAAAATCTGGTATCAGTTGACATCCGCATGATATAATTTTATAATCTAGTATAATATAATATCAAAATCTAGTATATTATTAGTATTGATATAAAAGTGTTATTTACCATATTTGAGATGTTTTTCATTATATTTTAATATAATTTTTGAAGAAAAACTATTATGACCTAAATGCAAAGTATCACTTCCGGTTTGCCAATTTTAACCAAAATCTATTATGTTATTTATATTAATATACAAGTCTTGAATGCGAAATTTGAGATATTTTACATTGTATTTTAATATAATTTTTGATGAAAATCTAATGCGACCATCTATTAAAGTACCACTCCAGGTGATCATGTAGAAACCAAAAATGGAGGCTCACAACAAGATGTAATAAAAATCCTAAATACGTAATTTTAATTTTCTACGGTTAACTCTTTTTGAGTTATGCTAGATGTGAACGAACGCTGTACGAAACTAGTCGAAATGGATTCAGAGATGGTGAAAATGGATATTTCTATTGAAATCTGAAAACCGAAAATTTTCGCTATTACAATACTTCCTTTAATGCGTGCAAGGAAGTAAAAATACTGCAAATTGCAATACCATGCATTAGGTACCAAAATATACAAAATGTGAATGATTTTAATGCTATATAAATTCACTAATTGATCAGTGATTCAATGACTAATAGCTACCTTGGTTAAACAAGGTTGCAACTGACATTTTTCGCTAAAATGAATTTATTGGTGCTTTTAAAGTCTCCTTCATCTAATGCACAAGAGAAACTAACTCTGTCGGCGGTCTGTTGAGAAATTGAATTTTCTCTCCATTTTTACTTAATAAACTATGTGACAAAGTTTTGTGTTAAATACAGTCTGTGACAAAGTACTAATTGTATTTTAACTTATCTCATATAAAATCAGAAGTACGGTATCTTTTTATAAAACCAACTTTAAAAGTTAAATTACTTAATTTTACAGGCAAGGCGGTACGCGAACAAGCAAAAAAATCATTGAAAAAATTATATTTTTAACACGTTCAAAGAGAGTTAATAATTTTTTCACTTTTCCTTGTACGCAGTAAAGTTTTTTAATCGCGAAAATTTTAGGTTTTCAGATTTCGATCATCCCTGAATCCATTTTGACTAGTTTCGTGGTGACGTCTGTACGTACGTTCTAGCATAACTCAAAAACGCTTAGCCGAAAAAAGTTAAAATTTTGGATTTAGGATTGCTGTAAAATCTAGTTGTGAAGCTCTCTTTTTGGTCACTGCATGATTACCGGAAGTAGTGCTTTACCTCAAGGTCATTACTGATTTTCATCAAAAATTATAATAAAATATAATGCAAAACTTTTCAACTTTGGTATTTAAGACTTTTATACTAATATAAACAACATGATAAATTTTGGTCAACATTGGAAAACCTGAAATGGTACTTTACTTCTAGGTCATATTAGACTATCATCAAAAATAATTTTAAAATATAATGTAAAATATCTCAAATTTAGTAAATAAGACTTTTAGATCAATATAAGTAATATGATAGATTTTGATTGAAATTGAAGATCCGAAGGGGGTACTTAACTTGAAGGTCATAAGAAGCTTACATCTAAACGTAAAACGACATTTATTACAGAGATTAAAATTGAGTGTAAAATACTTTTTTTCTTCCCCATTTGTGAGCTGAATTAGTCTGCAGAAGGAGAATAAGATATAAATTAAGTGGGTTCTTCTGCTTAAAATGTCCAAACTGTTGATTTATCTAGTGATATTGACAGTTCTAATGTTGTGTCGGAAAACGAAGAAATCTTTTGGAAACTAGTTACCTACTGAAAGAAAACGACATATAATCACGGAATGAGACCTCCAGAAACAAGAGTGTGTGTGTGTGTCAATAGATGGATGTCGCGACGCCGAGTGTCGTTTTTGAGAGTGCAATCTTCAGAAACAAGTAACCAAATTCAGGGTCACTTTTTGAGCCACCGTTTTATAGTTTAATAGGCGTACAAGGAAGTCATGTGTTGTCCATATCAGATATTTTAAAATAATAATCATTGAATGCATTAATCAAAAAATGAATAAATACGATCTAGTTTTAATAAAAATAATCTAAGATCGTTAATGTAGTTAAGACGAAAGCGTATTGAAGAGGACTTAAAAATTAAGTTGAGCTCCATCAAGCCTAATATTGATGCTGTAATTGTATATAAACGACAACAGGCATCTAGCTGAAAAAAACGCTGCAAATTATTGCACAATGGTTTATTTCCAAATATTTATATTTCAAAAATATCTGGTGTGCACAACTTACCTTAAAGTAAGAGGAGCAGGCTTTGAGGTCAGAATAGAGGGTGAAAGGGAACAGAGGAAAATGTTTGAGGCGCACTTCTGTGGGAAAAGGAAAAAGGAGAAGAAGCTGGCGGAAGTTGATGATGGATCCAAGAAAGGATAAAGTGAAGAGAGATGTGAGAAAGTTGGGAGTCCGCCATTGGAAGAGAGAGGACACATTTTTTTTTTTTGGTCGATTAAAAATGTTCTTTGTTGAATATAATAAACCTCAAAATGTTCCTTTACAATTTTCACATTTGTTTACTTTTGATGGGTAAATTTTTATTTACAGAATTTTGGTTTACTATCAGTTTTGTTTCTGCTGCTACTATGTGAAATTGATAAACTTATATTTTTGAGCTTTATTTTCTTGAACAAATTTACAGTAATATATATAGTTTTGTTCGTCAAATAAACTTCTGTCTATCAGTCCGAATTTTTTTTCTAAAGACGAACCTTTGATACTAAAATCATAAGATCGAGCAGGAGAATGTCTATTAATCTGAAAACTGGAAGTGATACGGAGTGGCATAAAGTCGGGAACCCCTGCTTCAGCACAATCCCTACTTAGCTCCACTCCTCCCTATAATCCTCCTCCAAGTTTGAAACCAGTGTTGGACAAAACGTAATTTTAATTACAATTACAATTACTTAACCAACTACTGTAATTTGTTATTGCAGTAAAATAAAATTACATACATATTGGGACATAAAATTATTTGTAATTGTAATTTTATTTCTGCAATTCCAAATTACAGTAAGTGGAAAGTAATTATTATTAAAATTACCTTTTACTTAACACTGGTTGTAGCGCTGAGATCTTCTAGAGTCCCACATTATCCTACACAAGTTTTATTATTTGAGTATAAAAATTTATCTCTCTGAAAAAAATTCAGTTTTTCAAAGTTTCTTGATAAACTTCAAATACATGTTTCAATATCCTCTAACTATTTTTGTGTGAATGTTATTGGCTTTTCAGATATTAATAGACTGATAAATGAAATTAATGACTTATGGATAGAACTTAAAAAGGAATAAAACAATATAAAAATGTCAAAATTGAACAAAATAGACTTGGAACTATTGTGCATTGCGGTATCGATATGATGTACCTCTGGAGCCATATTTAATATTTCAGAATAAATATGTAAATATAATTAAGCATTTAAATAAAAGAATAAATCCTTCCTGGAGATAATTTCAATAATTTTTACTATAGTCGCTAATTTTGTAAAAAAAAAATAAATAAATAAAATAAAACATACACCATGCATAACTACTGGAGAATCGCTCAGCTGTTTAAAATTATTACATTGTTGTATTTAATGCATAATACTGATATAGCTTCTGTATGATCATGATCTGGATGATCATTGTGAACTATGTGGCGCAAAACGTTATTATTAAAGTGAAGCGCCATTTGATACGTAGCATGTATTTTTGGTTGTACGCTAAGGACATATCCGCGTTCTTGGTAGTGGAACCCCCTCTTGACTAACAAAAACAAAATGAGAAAGCACCCCTCCACCTTCCCTACACTGTAAATATAATTAGAAAACAATTTAGATCTAAATATAGTTCACTCGCCTTCCTGAAATAATAAACTACTCTCAATTACTTTGCTTTTTCCTCATGAAATATCGAATAATTCAAGCCCAATTTAAATGTTACCGATATAATTTTTAATTGGGCCTACTTTATTAAAGCAAGAAGTAAAAAAAAAATTACTTAATTCTGCTTTAAAAGCAGTCAGTAGGTGATTGAAAAGATGATTGAAAAGTAACACTTGAGAATTTCTAAAGAACTTCCAAAGGCAGCTCTAGCTCCGAAGGCAGTGAAAGGAAATTTTGTTTAATATTTAGGAAGAAAAAAAAAAAAAAAAATCAAAGAAGCATTCTCAATTCGCTGGAGTAGACCAAAACATTTTAATATTTTATAAACTAATTTTAAAAACTTATTAATGTACAAATAAAAATTAGATATTTGAACAAATATAAAAGGCTGATAAGAGTTGAAAAATATATCTATTAAATAATTTAGGTGCAATTTATATTATTATTTATTCATTTTTTTTTATTAATACTGCACTGGCACACTAACTAATCTTTTTTTTGCCTTAATAAAATTTGATATTTTAAGAATTAATATCATAGTCACATTTTATTCAGAAATTTTGTTAAATATTCAATATTTTAAGAAAAAAATAATTTATTTTACAACATTCTGAAAACATACATATATAGGCAGGTACAAACAGGAAATAAAAAAAATTATTCTATCAGTATTAAAAAAAAAAAAATTACTGACAGATAAGTTTTAAATTGCCAGTTTATATGTGGGATATTATAGGATGTAATTTAAAAAATTAAAAAAATTTTTAAGTATTTTATTTCAAACCGGAGGCCTTAAATGTTATACAACAGTAATTCTAATTTTAATTTATTATCATGCAGACAATGACTATTACTCTATTACTTTTCGAATCATTACTCCGTGATAAGGGGGGAGGGGGTTGTTATTTTACAAATAAAAATGAAAAATATTTATATTTATATTATACTAATAAAATATTTATGCATAATGAATAATTAGCTTGTTTAATCTTGATGTTTTTTAAATAGAAGTGAATACGGAGCTGGACACCAAAAGCTACTCACAATGAAATAAAATAAAATATACATAATTGAGAATGTGTTTGATAATATACCTTATCAATTGGAAATAAATTAATTATCTACAACATACTTATCTGACTTTCAATTTCTTCCTACGAGACAAATTTTTTTTATTAATTACTTGGTAATAAAATAATTTATATTGCTACAAATTTTCAGGATTAATTCAGCTTCATTTATGGATAGATATACATAATTTTCATCAATAAATTAAAAACCTTGAAAGTTCATTATAATTCATTATTTAGTAACGATTTATGTAAAAAGAGATCACAATTAAGAAATGCAAATAAATGCTTTGCTTGATATTTAAAAATAATCATGAAAACATTACCTATTATTTTTAATAAAATTTTATTTATAATATCACTTGCATTAGTCTTATTTTTAATTAATAACATTAATTTTCTAAAATTAATAAAGTAAGGGTATTATGATAGTTTTGAAACATATTTAACGAAGGTAAATTTATGATTTTATTAACATAGGAAAGGAAGGGTCCGTTTCAGAAACGGTATTTATTCCACTTCATAATTATTCCATTATGTTTCAGTAAAAAAAAAAAAAAAAAAAAAGGAAATAGAATATCAGCATACAATAGCTACACAAGAATAATTAAATAAAATGATGATACAGATAGTAATGACCCCAATTTTATTTAAGGTTACTAACTTACTAGGATACAAAAATATCCAAATCAATGAAGTCAATAATATCTTTCCAAAAAAAAAATTATGAAAATAAGTAGCAAGAATTAATTAACGCAAACTTAAAATTAACCTAATAAATATTGTGTATATATGTATAACCTATATATTGTGTATAACCTAATAAATATCTGGCTTCCACGCATTATTATGTAGATTTAAATAAATATTAATCATTAAGAGAGACTTCTGTGGAAGGATTCAAAGGAATTTCATTTAAGGCGACTCATCCATATTCTGTCTGTAATGTAGTAACTACATTTGGTGACATTTTGCGATATGTTAGGTATCAAATAAATATTCAATATTTATTGAACTGTTGTAAGACAATGCTAAGTTTATACTGCACATTAATTATACGTTCTAGTATCTAAAATAAGCGTGGAATCAAAAAAATTATAAAATAATAAATTCTTATTTTATTAAACGCTAAATAAGAAGTTCAAACGAAAAAAAATCCTATAGAAGTATGACTTTTATTAATATTTCCATGAATTTCTTTTTAACATATAATAATAATAATGATAATAAAAGGCTTAGCGAACCCGAAGGTTCGATGCCGATACCACCAATCGCTGCCTACAAACCTCGGTCCAACGACTATCGTCCAAACCCAAATTCATTAGATCACCCTTAATACAATCCTCCCACCTACGTTTCAACGTACATTACGTTTTAACATAGGTGAACTAAAATACAATAGAAATTAGCTTATATCTCCTATTAATATTATTTAGTAAAATACTAATAATATAAATAATTATTTTGTTGGGAGTATGGTTGACCGTGGAAAAGTATGAAGGAGAATCTTGGTTAGGGGTGAGGTCAATAAATAAACAAACAAATAAGAAAACACTTTTTTTATACTTTTTTATTATTATTGGTACTACCACTGTTGTTATCTTCTTTTTTCTTAACCCTGATGAAGGCTTAAAACTTAGGTCGAAACGTCGGAACACATTTTAAGTTTTTTTTTATTTGTGTGTTCATTTATTGACCGCACCCCCATGAAGATTCTCCTTCATAAATAATTATTATTGATTTGCTGGGAGGAATTTTCAAGCATGAAAGTCTTTTATATTCAGCAATATTAAATCAAGCATCAAACTAAATATAAATAACTTAAACATAATATGCATTCACTGAAGAGAGATTAAATAGAATAATGCATAATTAATATACTGGATTTTAATAACGGCAGAGATCAAAGCGTTATATATAAGCCCATGCTATGAATTTTCATGGCGGACATTGAGAAGCATTGCACGCCACGGCTCATCTGATCCTGTCTTTATGCCACCATGATCTAAATATAATTTCCAAACCCTAAGTATCAGCTGTCAATTTAAGCGGAGGCACTAACAATTTACTAGTAAAAGGGAAATAATAAAACTTCGTCATAAACATTAGGATCTTGTATAACTACAGAACACAAAATTATGAATAAATCCTATTTTCGAATTCATAAGAGCAATTTCTGTCGATCTGTCTGACTGCAAAATGGATCTCAAAATCCGAAGGATTTAAGGGATTAAAATTTCAGAATAAGGATTTTGGACCTCAAAAATCGAAAGGCGTAATCCTTTACCAAAAGAAAACTCATTTGTTAAAAAAAAAACAGGCAGAGCCGTAGGAAAAAGCGTGAATGAAAAATGCGAAACCCGTGCCAGTAAACGAAACTAACAGTAAGCGCGTTTATTCCATTCAAAGAAATATATTTTTATTTAAAATACAGAGTCTACCATTGATTACTTTATATTATTTTCAATTTTAAATTCCCTCCATTTTTACTAAAATATTCAAAATTCATATTTTAGTCGAAATGAATGGACAATCAATACAATTAACGATTATGAAAGGGGAGTATGTGTTTTGGTTTTTGTGTTGAACTTCTGTTATGATGATTGCATATGAAATGACATGTCATAAATGTGTTGTAATATTTTTACATCTCCCTCGTATTGATATTGTCAGACGTTTAATATGCATGATTAAGGAAGAATTGTGGGCGTAGCATATGGCGGAAGATTACGCTCAAAGATGGGAGGGAAAGCCTTTCCCTACATATAACTTCAGACAGCTACTTTGCCAAATATACCATCTAGAATTTCTTTTTAATATTCTAATTTGTTCTATATTCTTTCAATAAAATGTACAAATTCGTAAATTGATTCAAAATCAACAAAATGTTATTGTCAGACGCATGCGCACTAAAAGGTTCTTCCTTGATCATGCATATTAAACACTTGACAATACCAATACAAGGGAGAAGTAAAAATTAAATGGAGAACGTTGACCTCATGCGCGCATTACAAAACACCCATGACCTAATAAGTCAAGTATTATCGAAAGTCATACCTCGTTAGCGAGCCATATATTATTAAATATTTTTTAAAAATATTTATAATATAGATAAAGTATAATAATTTAGTGTAAAGATATATTTAGTGGAGTGGGTGTGTGCGTTCTAGCGTTCTAGCGCCCACAGCCGGCCTCGTTTGATGTAGGCGATGCGATCGACCTTCTACGGCTTATATCTCCTACCTTGCCGTATTTAAAAGATATTTTACAGTCTTAAAAGTCCATGTTTTTCTATGCATTATCATTTATAAATACCATTAAAATAATAAAAAAAATAACAGCTCCGTAACTAAGGTCCCATTTTCACTAAAGCACAAAATTGAAAATATCAATATAAATATACATTAAGCATATATCAGACATCTCCGAAACCCCCATAATTGTGTTCTAGGGGTGATGAAACAGAAAAAAATGCACTCATACCCCTCTTCGATGACCTTTGATGCAGAGTAATAGTCTATTATTTTCGGAGAAAATACAACTAAAAACATATGGAAAAAGTTTAATAAGCCGTAGTCAAGCAAATACTGGTCTGATTCCGATGAATATTCATTTGTTTTATAGGTAATTTAATTAGCGAGTCTCTTCCTGCTCGTCAGAGAAGCCGTGATGAAGACCTACAATGTGGATCTATTTTATCTTATTCTTGATCGCAACCCGGACCACCTCTTTCTTGATTTACTAAAGGGTCAACCATTAATGCACAAAATGATACAAAAAAAAGTTATTTAATTACATAATTGCATTTGAAATACAGCAATTTGGAGGGGTTCTAGAGACCCTAAAAATCGCGAAAAAACGTGGAAAGTATGGAAAAAAATGCTGACACCTCCAAAAGGCACTTCATTAACACAAACTCAATTGACACAATAATTTTCAATCATTCAACTCAATTTGGAGAGGTTTTAGAGGTTAAAACCCGCGAAATTTCAGGTAAGCATACCGAAATTTTAAATGAAATTTACTCCCACTTCCATGGCATAATTCTACTTAGAAAACTCATATATATATATATATATATATATATATATATATATATATATATATATATATATATATATATATACAAACACACATTCAGACATCGCCGAAATTCTCATAATCGAGTTCTAGGGGTTACGAAACGAAAATAAAACAAACCCCTACTTCTCCTCCCTCCGATGACTTTCAATACATACCAATAGTTAATTATTTTCGGAAGAAATATGGCTAAAAAAAAAAAGTATGTATATACACATATATAAAAATGTATATATTAGTGATTTCACAATCCATTGATATATGAGCTACCAAATTATAATAGCAGTAATCGCTGGCTGTAAAAATATCGATAGCGGACTGGACTCGATTAGCGGACAACAAAGAGAGCTGACGACAAAGAGATGTGATCCTCCGCCTCCTGGATATAATAAAGCCAAAAGGCTCCTTCCACGCTCCCCTTTTATCCCGTTTATTCTACACCAGGGTCACGGCCTCAACTTCTTTTCATTCGCTTCAAAGGACTTATTTCATACCGGTCGCCTTTTTAGAATTTCTGTTAAAATCATAATCCTTTTTGGGTCCCTAATAAATTTAGCCTATTCTTTAGTGGCGAAAGCGAAGGCGAGAGGGAGGGGAAGCAGAGGAAAAAAAATCTATAGAATACGACCGTGCTAATAGAATAAATGGCCTTTATAAAATATTTAGCAAAATCTTACGTAACTTAGCCATTATATAAGAATTCAGCTACATAAAACTCTTACTGAGATCAAATAAAAAAAAAAAAAAAAAAAAAAATATATATATATATAAATAGTACATAGTGTATTTATTTATATTTAACATTTTTAGCTTCACAACAGAGAAAACATGTATTTTAGAAACCTTCACTAATCTTAAAGAAGAGTTTCTTATTTATTTTATTTTCTTCAACCTTTTTCTTTCTCTTGTTTTTCATCAATAAAAGTTAATTTTCAACAACTTCCTTGCTGTCAACATATAAGGATCTTTCGATCAGGATCTAGTATAACACTATTTCTTTTGCGATGATTATAGAAAGAAGTGATTAGGAATTTAAGACCAATTAGGCAGGTTTTCAAAGCTTTAACTTGGAATTGAAGGATCAGATCTCTATTTAAATAACTGAAATGTTGACTTTTTATATGGCGCCAGCTTTTATCTGGAAAGATTACTGATTACAAATTTGCTAACTAAAAGTCTTCAAGGAACCATAAAAAAAATATCAAAAAACTGATATTTATTTTCGTTTTTCACCCATGGTATGAAAACCATGCATTTAAATCATGCAAAGTAAATCTATACTTAATTAAACAAGAGTAAATTCCTAGGATTCTTGTACTCTATACTTTTTTCGTCCAGAGATCGTTTAAGAGTTCTTAGTCTAATGTTGTCCAGCCAAATAAGGACGCCACTTCATGTTTTTATGGTGCTGATTTCGAATTTCAACTGCTACCTCGTATTGTTTCCGGGAGTATAAAAACACTTTTTTTTTTCGCTTTATAACTTGAAAACCTTGTATCAAGAGGACCAAATTGCGTACAATTTTAATTGTAATGATTTTTTTGTTTGGGAGTCGAAATTTAATTGTATGAGCTTTTTTGCATTATTTTTTTTATTTTTTTATAATTCGTTGGAAATTTTGAGATAACGAAGTTGAAATTCGTAATAAGCACCCCAAAATATTATGAATAATTAAAGTTTCTCAGAACTTTTCCAAAAATTTTCCACCGAGTCTTATTTCTCAAAAATAATTTCCGACTCGCGTTTGCTTCAAAAGTTTGATATATAATGAATGAGATAATAATCCTTGTTTTATAAATGAAATGTTAATACAGTTTTATCCGTATAGGATTTTCATACTTCAAATTCACATACTAACACTTCATCTTCAAAATATTCCCAGAATGCCCGCCCCTGACAATAAACAAAAGGTACCAAGAAGATGCTGGAGAACACACACCCACATGGAAGAAGTAAACTGTTGGAATGGTGTAATAAAGGCGGCAGGAAACAGAGACCTTGACATAGTCCACCAACTGGGCCGTCCCGCCTCGATAATGAGGGTAATCTTTTCCAGATTTCCTAACTACGAGGGGGAGTGCTGGCTAACTATTTATAAATATGTGTACACACATACACTCACACGCACACACACCCGCGCGCGCACACGCATATTGATAACAGGTTTTTTGTTATGAGGTAAACATTGATGTATGGATCTGTGTGTGTGTGTACATATATACTAGCTGGTGCCCGGCGTTGCTGCCGCAGAAGAAATTAAGATATAACGATAAAATAATAGAATGAAAAGGAAATAGAAATGAATAGAAAAAAATACTGATATTTATATTCTGTTGGATAATCAATACTAAATAGAACTATATATAAAGAAAAGGTTTTAATGGTATTCACTTTATTATTCAAGTGCTTCAGGGTAGACAATATTTTTGGTTATCCCGTCTTCAGCGAAGACAAATAAATGTGTTGGCTGACCGACTCGCGAGCATGCAACATTTGAGTTATGGGCTTATAAGATATATAATCGGCCGCCATTTTGAAACAAACAGACGAATGGTAATGTCGAGTTCCTTATAAGTCACTTATAAGAAATAGGTCACTTATTGGGGGATAGTTAAAATTTGACGGATTTTCATTCTGTTTGGATAGACATGTGCTTTGGGAGCATAGCCCCATAAGTCTGAAGTATTTTTGCAAATCTTATCATTTAGTTGAGATAATAGTTAAGCGATAAAAATTCGACATTTATGTTTCAATTTATTATGGGACGTAAACACCACCTCTATCGATTCCCGCTCACGATATATCCAGAAAAAAAAATTAGAAATAGTCTAAAAATTTACTATTTATGAAGTAACCACCAAATACTAATGCATCTCAGTCGTCACACTGGCCTTAACCAATGCTAGAAGCCTTAAAAATATATTCTAATTACAAAGGTCTTGGCACCTTAATAAACTCTTATTGCATACAATAAAGAATAAAAATAAATAAATATTGTTATATGGGGAAAATCGTTTCATGTGTTTCCTATGAAGTTTACTTTTTTTTACTGTCTTTTATGCCTTTTTTTAAAAAAAAACACCGATTTATTATAATTTATTATACTTAAAAAATAAAATCGTAAATATTTCCGAATGGATCTAAAATATAAATTTTTTCTAATTCTTAATTGTTCATACATCGGTCCTAAAAGGTGAATAATCCCATTAATAATAAAAGTTACCTATCCAGTTAAATAAATATAAATCATAAAAAAAATAAATAATAATAATATTTTATTTAAATTCAGATCTCTTCTTGAAAGCATGATCAGATTTTAAAGAGAAAAAATACGTGAATTATTTCACGCAAGCTCTAAGGACGTCCAAGAAATAAATACGTATTTTCAAAGAAATTCCTATGGGTCCATTCTCAGAAGGACATGTGCTACTGATGCAAACAGCTCCCTCACCTCTTGTAGTTTCAACACTTTCCTCAATGCCTTGAACATTTCTTCGACATGCGGGCAAAATCGAATATTGCCATTATTTAAAAAACTTGAATTATTTCTTAGATTAAACAGGGTGTCCAGCGACAAAGCATGAAAAAATTCAAGCATAATTTATGGATTTCAAGGCTGTGGCCTGTAAAATTCAAGGATTTTTTCGTCAATTTATCGGATTCATAATGAAACATAGTTACTTAATGTCTAACACTGGGGCTCAACGTATCGCCAAAAATAGAAAATACGGTACAAAAACAACTTCAAGTGCAAATAAATAAAAATGACTACTTGGAAGCATCACCTTTTCCTCGTCACTCAACCATCGGCTTCAGGAACGAAGGACGAACCGGAGAAGACGAGTGTAAATCGGTTGAAATTTAAACTCTGAGCTGGTTGGAGCTAATAAATTATATTATCGTTCCATAGTATCTCTAGTTCACTTAGCGCCATGTAGATCGACCCGGTAAGGTGAGACAGAGTAATTTAAGAATACAAAAGCGGAAATTAACTTAATAATTTCTACTTTCACATTATTTAATGGAAAGAAAATGTTTCCATAGAAACTAAACCAGAAACTTTTAAAATATATTTGAAACTTGACAAAGTTAAAATATATAGATAGTGTACAGAATTGTTGTACTATAATTGTTTAAAAAACTGTTTTATTATACTTAAGTAGCAGAAGAAGTGAATGCTGCTGAGTTTATTAGAAGCAGTGTTCATGTGAACTCTTTAAAATGATATTAAAAAGATAATTATTATAGGACGGCAAGGGAAAGTTGTATGATGCGCACCAGATTTTTATTATAGTGATAATTCAATATATTCCTTTTAAATGACAATCTGTGTGTATGTGTGTATGAAATGTATAGTTTTCTAATTATTTAAAAAAAAATTAAAATTGAACGTGTTTCCATGGGAATTTGCGCTGAAAACATTGATACAATACCCAACATGCTTTTATACATTGTTTTTATATTTTTAGTATTTTTGCTAATACTGACCCAAATTAGATGATTTTTTTTTATTTGAACGAGTACGTGTTTGAGAGAGAGGGACTGATGAACAAAATTAAAGGAAGGAGGATACCAGTTTTCATGGAATTAGAAATGTAGAGAAGAACAACTCCATCAACCTTCTTCTTAATATTTTATACGCTTGTTTGCTTAGTACTCATGGAAAAATGGAATTATTAAACTAAAAACCAATATTCCAGATGATTGGCTGTTTTTCAAGCATAATTCCCGATTTTTACCAACGCGAAAAATTCAATCAGAATTTCCGGTCTTCAACAAGGTTGCTTGGAACCCTGATTAAAATATATATATATAGCACAAGAGAAGAAACAGAGCACAACAAACGATAAAAAGTAGCAGTACTCAGAAGAGCAACAAATCAAGAAGTTATCAGTTACTCGATATAAGAGATTCCAGGTTCTATAATTACAACACTGTTGACACAGTTGTTATCACCTCAAGACAAACTAGACAAATTTAGAAATCAACGATTATATAAAAGATGCTAGTTGAAGTAAATTATTTTCAACTACATACGATCCGTATCAAAAATGGAAAAGCTATTCCACAAAATATATTAATATAAAAGAGGAAAAAACTAACAAGATACAAGAATTTGTACGAGGTTAGGATATAAATTGAAGATACCACAAACGAAGCCTTGAGCCTCTAAGGAAGCTGAGAAATACATTTCAGACTTTATTAATTCCCGTAAGTGAGCCGAAAAATTTTTATTATTTTTTTTTTTAAGAATTTTATAAGTAAACTGATTTATTATTTATTTGAATTGCGATTGTGTTGTCCTAGCACCTCAGTATTTGAAGCGGCACAGGTTTGAATCCAGCCAAGGATTTACTTTTGTTGTTTGGCGGACCCACGAATTCTTCCCAATTAGGCTAGAATAGATCGGAAAGACATCTTTCCAGCCCTATTTGGAGCACATAAGGACTTTAAACTTCAATAAACAATAATAATTTACTTATTTCCAATGGTCAATTTCTTCGGTCAATAATCGAACATCTGAGTGCTTTTAAAAGTTAATTTTGTTTATTTTATTATTTATTTCGTTTATTATTTTCTCTTACCTATAAATGAAATATGTAGTAAGAGGAAGTATTGCAATCGTGAAAATTTTCGAATTTTTTTTATTAGATTGATCCTTCTATACCAACATGCATACGTCAACTAATTTTGTTTATGCTTATCATTCATTATTAAATGATATTTTATAGTATTTTTTTTTTTATTTAAACAAATTTATTATATCGTCGCTACCACATTTAAGTAAAGATTGTGAATACAGCTACATTCCAGAGAATAAAAAAATAACTTTACATTTTACTGTTAACTTCCTCATTGGGAATAATAATTTTATACACCTGGCCTTTTTACATCATAGTCCTAAGTTACCTAAATTAGTCAATAAGATTTTATTTTGAAACTATACGTAAGGTAAATTAATAAAACTAAATAATTCGAAAGATCCGATTTTTCAAATTCGTTACTTTGACGAGGAGGCGGCGATACCTGGATTGTTTCCACAGCTTCAAATCAGAAGACTCTGATTACCTTCTCGGATTCCTCCAAGAAAGAAAACAAAAACGGAAAATTCTTAAAATAATTAATACAGCCAACTACAGCAATGCAGTAAATGCTTGATAATTATACATCTTAAAGTTTATCAATCAGATACAAAAGATGCCTTCCTACAAGGACGGGCCTAGAGGGGACCAAAGGAGGCAATTGCCCCAGGCGGCAGAATTGAGGAGGCAGCAAATTTCCAGTGAATTTTTTTTTATTTTTCTATATTTATACTTATTTCTGCTCAATTTTAATTAATTTTTGTTATGGTTCTAAATAAATAATAAAACAAGTGCAATTAAACAGCGATACAATTCAATAAAAATATTTAGTGGAATTAGTCTCATCTTTTAAAATCGAAGACAAGAGACAATGAATCAGTTGTAAAGAAAGCTATGTTCATATTGTTCGGCTTTGGTTTGGTGCGAGGACCTTAACTAGTGTTAGTTAAATTTTATTCAGATAAAATTAATAAATAATGAAAACCCTATGATATTTATTCGTTATTCTATTATCAGTGAATGACATATTATGTAAAGAAATAAAAATCTCGAAAAATTAAATTTTAATGTTATTTATACATGTTTATATTTTTTTTTTGTAAATTTTTTATGACTAGAGGAGGGGATGAAAAAAGAGGGAGGGCAAAATTAAGCTTGTCCCCCTCCCCTCTGGAAAAAAATCTTGGATCCGGCCCAGCTTCGTGAGATACGGAAATATTGACTAACACAAGACGAATAACGCACACTTCAATAAAAACAAAATATGGACATAACCTTAAACACGGGTTGATCCTATGTTGGCGTGAAGACTATGGCAAACACTTATAATCCCAACCAAGCCTGGGGGTATACAAGGGGTGGTCCAGGACTTTGGGCCTCCCAAGAATGATGGCTTCGGGAGGTACGCAATTTTTGTTTTTGTTTTTTATTCAGAGTGAAGGTCACGTGTATGTCTAAACCCCACCTCACCTCTTTCCAACAATAACAACAAACATTGGTGCATACTGCCGGAGGGGCGTACGCAGAATTATTTTTCGGAGGACGGATTTAATGAGAAGAAGGCAAGTTATCACCTAAATGTTTATAATTGCCAAATTGGGAGGAAGTTTAAAGGATAAGCATAAAAGTTGGATAACAAATTATTGTTAAAAATTACCGAAAATATTACTTAAAATACAAACTTTATCTTTTTCGTACATTTCGGAGGGGGGGGGAGGGGAATATAACGCCCAATCCTCCCCTCTGCGTACGCCAATGCATAACAATGAATGAATATTTTATGTGCATTCAGGGTATGCCCCATACAAATAGAGTTTGCTACAATTATGATGGCTACAATCATAATTATGTCTATGGTAAATAACTATGTCAACGTCATCTCCAAATACGTGCTGGCATAAGTATAAAGAAATACAATAGTACAATATTACAAATAAAAATATAAACAATGTATAGATAAATACATTTAAACAGCTTAAATACACAAATAAATAAAGAACATGAACATGAACAGACTCGTTGCTATGATCAACAAATCAACAAATTCATTCTTTGACAATGAAAGATTTCAATCTACAACATTGCCAAACGTAGTAAAGCAGGTTCTTAAGAAAATCTCTATTGCCAATTCTAAATAACTCTACATAATTTTGGAAAGGTATATAGATCGGGCACCGGGGGAAAATATGGAAAAGATATGCAAGCTCATTTAAATTGAAGCTAGAGTAGTTTTCTTTCGGCTTGAAATAATAATAAATATTATTAAATGTTAGTTTAATATAATAGTTGCCGGATAATCTGATTTGCACTAATGTTTTAGCCATAGAGAATGGGAAATTTAGAGCGAGATATGGCTGAGGCTGAATGCATGAGAGGATATAATGGACTGCATTTAGGGGAGAACAGTTTTTGTTTATCTCGCTCCTCCAATTTTTAAATAGTTTTAGCGTTTCGTCCATTTCAGTCTGGAATAAACCAGGGTGTATCCTCTAATTTCAAGATTGACTATTTATAACACAGAGCACAATAGAGTGTATATCTGATTCAGCCAATACGTACGCTAATGCGCATTAAAAAAAAAATAGAATAAATCTTTATTGTTATAATATGATTCAATATAATTAACTCTCGAGACATATTATATTTTGCCGTAATATACTTTGTCAGGACCATGAATCGTGGTTTGAAACTTCATGAACCCGCGCAATCCTTATATCATTATATGGATATACCAAGCGTTCTACCATACTTTAGCAACAACCGAAAGAATAATTAGAACTCTGAAGTTGAAGTTGTTTAAGGAAATCAGGAAAGCGCCAGGTCGGAGAGAAACATTTTATAGTAGCTACTAATGGTTCGGGCCACTTCACGAAGGACTCCAGGAGGAAATAGGAACTCGAAACTTTGGAGACACGCAACGCAGAATGCGGCGCCAGGTTGAGAGTACGTGCTACTGTAATGTGTACAACAGCACTCAGAGGGCGGTAATATTGAATTGAGACGCAGAAAATAACTAGTGAAAACTGGTTCAGGTCCGAGCTATATCGTCACAAATGATTTGCAGAGAAAAGTTCACGAAAAAAAGTTGGAACCCATAGTAAAGTTTATCGGAATGGCTAACCTAAAATTGGTTTTACTAGTGGAATAATCTGACGAACTATGGTTTTAATAATTACCACGATGAATAGGATTCGTATCAAAAAACTTTTATGAGCACCTTTTTTGTTATTAAAAATCTAATTTTCAAAATGTAACTCACCATAATAATATGGAATATGTCACATGCGTACCTGCATTTCTGAACCATTCATAATTAAAAATTCAGAAAATTATTTTTGTTTATAATATTTCCAAAGAATTTACAAGACTTACAAGGTCTTCGAAAATAAATCATTACTCAGAATATTGTTCCCAAAGAAGGATGTATCCAATCATTGGCATAACTTGAATGGACGCAGTTGTGCAAGGCACAGGCATGGGGGAAAAAAAAAACAGCATCAAAATGGAAATATAAAAGGAAAAATTAAAAATTCCGTTTTTATCAAGCTTACTGAAATTATATCAGTGACCTAGTATTTTTATCACACCGTATTAGCTTCTTTTTTTGTTTTATGACATTATAAAACCGACTAAACTGAAGAAACGAGACCACTGGCTCAGCACCGTCACTTACCTCTCGCCAACACTGCTACTTTCCCCCTTCGTCCCTTCTCTAACACAGCTGTTTCCAAACTACTCCACGAAGGTTTTTGTTTTTAGTGTCACCTTCGGGTTTGACTGAGCATACAATTTATATTTGTTTATTATTCCTAAGTACTGTAATAAATTTCATTTTTTAAAATGTTAATTATTATTTGTTACAACATTTTGCCATGTTTTGTTGTGCCAAAAAAAAATATTTCCTCTCTTGTACACCTTTTTTTACCCCCTCACCACGGTCTATAAATGTCAATGGGGTGCACTTTTCAGATGTTCGCACCCAGACGCGAAAAATCCACTTACGCCACTGTAGCTACTGAAGAATTTAGGACACTAAAAAACAGAGAATTGCGGAGGAGCTTGTATCCTGTTAATATAATAGAATAAAAAGCATCGCGACGGTTGAAATGGCTATGAAAAGTTGCTAGGCTTGATAATAAACAAATAGCTAAGTTAATTAGCGCGGTTAAACGTCACAGAGATAGTCCTAGACGTAGGTGGGCGGATTATGTGAAGGCTAATATTGTAGAATATGGTTTCGGTGGTATCGGCATCGAACCTTCGGGTTCGCAAACCTTTTTATTATTATTGAAACCAGAAATACGAGCTGGCGGAATACAATGCACTATTATTTTCATATAATAATAATAATCTAATGCTTTATTATCACGAGAGTACAACATAATTTGAACGTTTATTTCAAAACATCATTAGAACATTGATCTTTATGAGTCAGTTGCCATGACCAGTTTATTAGTCTATTATTTACACTTATTGCTGTTTCATTATTTCCTATCTTTTACATTTAGCAAATCTCTTAAAACAAATTCCATAATATTCAAAAATAAAAAATAAAATATTTTTTATACTATACTAATACATAATACAGTTGATCCACACACACATATATATATATATATATATATATATATATATATATATATATATATATATATATTTCATTCATATATAAAACTATTTAAATATGCAAATTTAAATCAAATATATTCAATAAATTTACACTCAAATTCACAATTAGGAACAGTGACAAACATTATCGATTTGGTTATTTATTTATTATTGATCCTAATCAATGGACCAATTATAGTTAAACTCTCTTACTACTCTATCTCTATAATTCCAAGCTAATTTTACAGTATTTTATGAATGCAGGGTAAACAGGGTAGTTTTTACCATTTATTTGTTTTATTAATTCTTCGCTGGTTAATCTTTCTTTTTGAAAACATCGTTTAATAAATTCACCTAATCTCGGACAGACTGCAATGAAATGTAAATAATTTTCTACTTATTTTCTATTACATAGTGAACATATTTGGACATTATATGTTCCTCGTTGTATATAATTTTTTAAAGAAAAATATTACGGCCTATCTATGGCCCTAAACGAAATGGAGCAACATGGATAAGGCGAACGAATGCAGAAGTGTATTCACTGTTAAGTGAGCCTGATGTTGCAAAAATGATTAAGCTCATCAGGCTTCGTTGGGCGGGCCCACGTCGCCGAGATGGGAGTTCACGAAATCCCAAGAAAACTCTTCGATGAGAACTTGAATGGAACCCGGCCGAGAGGCCGTCCGAAACTCAGATGGTCTGACGGTGTTGGAGAGGATTCAAGGACCCTGCTTGGTGTTCGGAATTGGAGGACAGCTGCACTTCACCGAACGAACTGGCGGAAGCTGTTTGAGGAGACCAGGATCCAGTAATGGGTTGTCGCGCCGATTGATTGATTGATTGAACGTTGTATATTATGTAATTTAGGCTCAATTACTCGCATCTTGCATTAAAAACCTTTAAAAATGTCATGTAATATATTTAAAAATAAATTTTTTAATTATGTTCAAACAGTAAATAGAAATAACGTTTTATTATCTAAGGAGAATGATATACTGAGAATATGTAATCGCACGCAATTGACCACAGTTTTGAGGACAAGGAAAGTTCTGGGAATTATTTTGGGGCTAATAAAAGACATGAGTAACATCTCATAAGTACAGATTTCCTATCGCCAGTTGTTATAACTTTATCATTCATACGATAAGTGTTAGTCATGAATTATTGTTATTGTTCGTCAGGTCTAAATGTGTATGTCGTTAATCAATTAAAGCAATTATTATCGATCGATCGGGGGTCACCCAGCCTCTGTAATATTGGAAATAATTGCAAATTACAACACCATTTATTATATTACCATTGCGCTGTGGGAATAAACATGGCGGTTGAGCATGATCTACATTAGGGGTGTCGGTATTTATGAAAACAATCGGTTATCGATTATTCCGCTTATTTTACCTTTAATTAAACTGATCGGTTCAAACCGATGCGAATAACCGGTTTATAGAAAAACCGAGAAAAAAAAAACGGTTATTTTAAATTTAATATCTTCTCGTCAAACTTTTTTTTTTATGAAGTCACGTTACTTGAATTGTTAAAAATAACTGGGCATTGGCAAGACCTTTAATTCAAGTAAATTACAAATTTCTCTTCAAAAAGTAACCAAAAAGATATTAACACGAGTAAGGAAATAGCTAAGACCCTGAAAATTACTGATTACTAGTATACCCGAGCGAGAACTCTCGCACTAGATACCTATTTGTCTTCTCCCTAATACATTCGAAGTATAAGCGATATTAGTGAAACATGCTTATTCCTATAAACAAGATAGTATATTTTAACACATACATTCGGTGAAGCTACATAATTTATAATCACTATGTCAAAGTAACCGTTTATAGTTATTAAGTAATTAGCTTGCCCCAATGGAAAATATCCTTTCAATTTAACAGTTAAGCCATAAGACTCAACTATACTATTTTCTATGTGTAGTATTCATATTAAACAATGACTTAGGGTTAAGGACATGGGAAAGAATATATAATTCCTCTATCATCCATAGAAACCTAAAAACAACGTTTTCGCTCTTATTAAATAATTTTTGTATACGGTCTCAACTTGTTTTCACAGTTATAAAGTTGCCATGACAACGTCACGCACGTATAGGCCCGCACGGCCTTATGTAGTGTGTTATCTCAAAAACGGCAGATTTTAGAGGTTTAAAACGCTGGACCAATACGTTCCATGTGGAACTTGTATCATCTTGATGCCCGCGTCGAAAACTTTAAAACCCAATTATCCTGTCTCGATCCGTCGACTCTCATTCGTCAAAGCTTTGAAACCTTCCAGTTTTTCCATCTCTTTTATTTAAGCCCTAGTAAGAATTCAAGAATAGATATTAGAATTCGTCACTTCTTCGTGAAATTCCCTTTCTTTTGACACCTCATCCATCAAAATCTATCGCTCCTGAGAGAAAATTGATCTATACTACCGTATTATATATAGAGAAGTGATTAGAAAAACTTTTGATAGCACTTTGTGTGTAATTCCACAAAATCACTTACACGAGCCGGTGAGAATGATAGTGGTGTAAAGTTTCCTTGTTTTCGAGAAAATTAATGTTTTTTAAACTAGTAAATTAAATATTACGTAAGCATAATAAAATGGAATATGTTTCAAATCTAGTCAACAATTCTTTAGAGTTTGAAAAATTAACTTGCGTAAGTTTCAATGTTTATTTAATAACTTGTCTCAACAGACTCAAATCCATTACGTCACTTTTATTCTCATTTCCATAAAAAGCCGGTGAGATTCGTAGTAGTATAAGTCATGTTTTGTAATTTTAAGAAAATTAATTTTTTTTTTAAATTTTCGTTTTAAGCATTAACCCACCCAAGTGAGATAAAGTGTAATAATGGCTCTACTCCAGCCACTAAAGCTTTAAAGTAAAAAATAATTAGATGTGCAAGTTTAGTTGTTAGCAATTTTTTCACGTTTCGCGTTCGGCAGTTTAAGTTTTTTTTTTTTTAAGGCTACAGAGATATAATTAAATTTTCAACAATTTTTTTATTTTTTAAATTCGATTTTTGAGGAATTAAAAAAAATATATTAAAGATTATAGAACCTAGAATTCTATTATCAGCAATTCTTTCACGTTCTAAGTCCAGTAATGCCAAGGGATTGCAAAGAACATTATAGAGCTAGTATTCAATTTTTTTTTGTATCAAGTGCAGTAATTTTAAGGATTTTTTATAATCAGAGAACTAGTGATTTTTTTTTTTCAAAGGATGAAATTTCGCCTGCTGCAATTATTTTTAATTTTTAAGAAACAAAAAAACTGGGAATAAAGAAATAATTGAGAATGTGACGGAGATAAAAAATGAGTGATAATAAACTAAAAAGAAATATGTAAACCTCTAAACCGCGTTACTGGTGAACATGAAATTAGCAGTTTATATTTTGTTGTAGTTGTAGTATGTGTAACGATGTGACTTTACGAAGGAGGTATAAGCACTAGGAGGTAGGTAGGTGGATTAATAGACAGGATGTTTATTTTGTATTTTTTGCTCAATAGCCCTTTTTTTTACGAAATTTATTTCCAATCGGGTTTTCTTGGTTTTTGGATTTAAAAAAAACAACGAATTTCGTCCATCATATTCCACTACTTCGATTATGGTTGTCTTGTATACGGGGACTGTCTGTGGTGCATGAGGTGAGGCTGAAGAGACTGATGAATTGTTTCATTAGATTCATCTTCGGGCGCTCCTACAGCTTAGTACGGGAGCAGAGGCCAAAAAAACGTGTCTGATTTCAAGAAAATTTTTGATGGTCCAGGCCGAAAGCATTGTCATATTAGTATGAAAATATGAAGCTTTGCCACCCCAGATCGGTTGCAATCAAATTTTATAGTTCAACGAATTTGTCATTTTCGTCACTTTTTTCATACTTTCCTTAGTAACGAGTGCATTTTAGGTAAAACTTTGACAATCAGAGGTTTCGCCTTAATAACTGTTTTTTAATGCAAAATGCATAATAACCAATCTTGTAGAGCATTAAATTTTCAACAATATCCGTACCAAATATTTATAATTACTCTCAAAAGAGTAACTATGCGCCAATTAGACGTATTGTAGTAATTAGACGCCAAGAAGTATTGAAATAACAATGTTAGAGATAAGGAAATTGTGCAAATGTGTATTTGTAATTTCAATACCCTCATTAATAGCATACATTATTGTATATATCATTTTATAGTTTAATTAATTACTTAGGTAATTTAGCAATGTAATAAGCCAGATAAATGTAATTGTAATTGCACATTTCTGTAATTCTTTGGGTAGTAGGTGTCCCAGAATAAAATTACTTTTATTTTTTAAATTATAACATAGTAAAAAAAAAAAAAAAAAAACGGTTATTCGATACAAAAAACTTGTTATCGGTTATAAAATCACCTCCTTGCCGAACAGTTGGTCAAGAAACAGTACCTTATTACCAAGAACTGAACATCTTCTTGGGTTTTAGTGATACATGTTTATTTTTTATAAACTTGGGTATCAAATTTTGAAAACAATTTTGCATGAACGTTTACAGCTAATGTGCGATAGACCCAATACACGGGAAGGGGTTCCGAATACGGCCATTATCCACTAGAATATATTACTTCAGTTTTCCTTCCCATGCTATACAAATTATTCCCCATTTCAAGTAAAGTTTGTATGGTTTTATTGAAAAATGTATTTTCTTGTTGATAACACAAAAGAACCAAGTTATTGGATGTGATACAATAAACCCATATACAGGTGCAGTTCCACTTACTGGTGTTTTCTTCAAGTATAACAATGAATTAAAAATGTAATAATGTTATTATTTTTTTTACAATATCGACACTGCCACAACAGTTTCAACTTTAAATTACAAATGATATGCCGATTTTTTTATATCATAAATTAAATTAATAAATATACTAAAAATAAAATACCTGCTTAAAAGCCAATTTTCATTTCTTATAACCATTATTCATCGACGGATAAATAGGTTTTGACTAGACAAGCTTTATTGAAATTGTAAATTATCATTTCTAAATTTAAAAAAACACTGTGAAAATAGGAGAGGGCAGATGGATTTATTATTTTCGTAGTGGAATATCAAAGAGAAGACATGGAAACCAGGTCATACCGAACACAGAGACTATTCAGGAATACTTTCCTTTGATGTTCAGCTTTGGATTTTCAAAGCGGAATATTTGAATATGTACAGCGCATCTGTGGAGAAAGCTTTAGTGATAATCTGTACAAAAACATTCGGCAAAAAACATTATTTATTCTAGGCTAATATTCATGCATGTGAGGAGTAGGGATGTTGGAAAAAATATCAATATATTGATATACCGATATTTTGAAAGAAATATATCGATATTTTTGTCCAATAGATTTAATTTGATTTTACGTAATATCGGTATTAAAATTTGTTTCGAAAACCGATATTTCTCAACAAAAAAAAAAAAATAAATAAAAGATGGCTACAGGGTCTATAATTTCAAATGTTTCAGTCATTATTAATTCAGTTTTGATTTTCTTTTTAAATATTTTAATGTTGAGTTATTTTAAATCATTTTTATATAGTCCTTTGTAATGAGTATTTTTAATAATAAATGTCAATCTATACTTTGATAGGTTTTTAGTAACCGTTCTTCCTTCCTTTTTAATTTTTTTAGGTTAAAGTAATTTAATTTTTTTTCCTCTAGTTCCTAGTAATAAGCTTATTTTTGTTAAATTGGTACTTCCTTTGAGATACTCAATATATCGTCAGTTATAACGTGAAACCACGTCCAATCTCAACTTTTCAGCAGAGACAAAAAAAGTTTCAAAAATAAATTTTCATTCTACTGTGATATGTTTTATTGTAAATACTAAGTACCAGCAAATAATGTACTATCGTTCAGATACAATTAACAATTAATTTCTGTGCGTAAGCATTAATAAAATAACCCTAAATCTAAACGTTTTGTGCTTTCACTTTGAGCCCAACGATATCTAATTATTGCTATTAAAGCAATTACGAAACTAAAACTTAAGATTAATTATATTATCCTCAATTCAATGAAAACCCTTTTCCCCTGCTTCTCCTTTCAAACGTTAAAAACATAAAATTTTTTTTATTGATGTGTCGAACTAGTGTTTGCATATATTTGAAAACTATCGATACGATGTATATTGATATTTTTGTTCGATATTTACTCATCCATAATGAGGAGTAGACTAAAAAAGCTCTGTCAGGTTATCTTAAGGTAGGAGAAAATTAGAAAAAAAAAAAAATGAGAAATTAATTAGTTTCAATATTTGACCTTTCATTTTATAATGTTTTATTCACTATTATGCCTATAGGTCACAATTAAAATATAGATTCAATCAATAGCTTTAATTGAGACCTTGAGGCGAAGATAATGACATAGTGAAGAAAATCATATAAAATGAACACTAAGAAAAAAAAACATAATAAAAGAAATAGTTATTAATGAATAAATGTAAAATTTAGTATATGCATAGGCATGCATTCTATCATACAGTTTTGTCTTTATCGATCTAAAGTCTGAGAGAATAAGTTGGTAAATAAAGAACAAAAATGAGTTAAGAGACATCTTCGATGAAAAAAAAATGCCTGTACACTGTGAAGGAATTGAAGGCACTTATGTTTGAACTCGATGATAAAAGGAAATACAAAAGCAATGGAGAAGTTAAAAATAACTGTTCTTAAAAGTTTTAATTGTGTACTTCCAATTTAATCACTATGACTAAAAATATATTGTACACTTGCACACAATATTTTCTTATTTTTATCTGTAAATTCTATTTCCTTAAATAAGTGAAGATTACCTATTTTTATCACTTTTTACTTACCCTTACTAACCCTGAATGAATGATATAAATGATATTTATACACAAGCCCTTTTATCATATGTTTTTTATCTTTTATTTCTTCTTACAATTTTAACACAAAGATTGAGTTTCTATTTGTAGTTTTATTGCTCTGTTTTCTTCTTACTTGAAATTTATTTATCTATATTGAGATTTACAACTGTATGTTTTATTTATCTAAACCGACTTTCAACAAATATAGATCAAGCAGTATAAGTAGTAAGTATATACAAAACGTTCTACAATAAATAGCAAATAGAAATAAAATAACAGGCTTTAACTAATTAGTAAACATTAGTGTATATATATACTTGGATGTATTTATGTGTGTACACATATTGATCACTACATCACATTATTAGACCCAATTCAATAAAAGTGTTATGAAAAATCAGTTGGTGTACGCATGATAGTATAGAAGGATCAATCTAATTAGGCATTGATAAATTATTTGCCACTTCTACAATTTTATTTTTATTGAAAACTAGTTTCAAATGTAATACATTAGTCTTCAGTTCTAAAAACACACAAAAATTCAAAATTAAGCAATTCAAAATACAGTTAGGTATTATTATAGACACATATTAAATTAAATGTAATATAAATTAGTATTAAAAACATTTATAAATAATGAATTTAATTAAGACAAGAAATAAATACATGTTGGTACTCACCAAGGTTTAAGTAGATTATATCAAACAGAAAAGGCTACATAGGTTTGTTCTTGTACTGAACTAGTAATGGAAATGACTGTAATGGAAGAAAGGTGAGGTGTTTGTAGGCAAATGGTAGGGTTTAGGGGTCGGGGTATTCCCAGTAATTTCGGTGAGTAATTGTTTTTTCTGTTATAGATGGGAATAAATTTAAGATTGCCCTAATGGAGATATTTATTTGGTCATTTAAGCAAAAATCTGGATTGGATTTGAAGGATTTTATCATTTCAAGTGATTCATGTATATTAAATTTGAGACTACTTTTCAATAAAAACAAAATTAGAGAAGTGACAAATAATTTATCAATCCCTAGTTAGGAAAAATATTTAGGATCAGCCAAATGCTTTGTACTAAATATAATAACTATATTTGTTTGTAAACATTGATATAAATGTTATATAAATTTCATATATACATATAATTTAAAGGCTCCTGGCCAATTTCACTGGTTTGCCCGATGAACTAAGTATACTTATTCGTCCCATTTGACAATTTTAGGTATCAAAAAGGGCAAAAAAAAAAAAAAAAAAAAAATCAACTAATATAAAAGTAAGCATGAAACCTGACAAACAACTAGAATTAGGGATTGATAAATTATAAACCACTTCTATAATTTTGTTTCAAACTCAATCCAGATTTTTGCTTAAATTACCAAATAAATATCTCCAATAGTCCAAATTTAAGTATATTCCTATAAATAACAGAAAAACAATTACGCACCGGAATTACTGAAAAAATCCCGACCCCTAAACCGTTTACCTATAAATACCTCACCTTTGTTCCATTGCTAGTTCATACAAGTTTTCTGTTTGATATAATCTACTTAAACCTTGGTGAGTACCAACATGTATTTGATTTCTTGTCTTAATTAAATTCATAATTGTTTTATAATACTAATTTATATAACGCTTAATTTAATATGTATAACAATACCAAACTGTATTTTGAATTGCTGATTTTTGAATTTTAATGTGCTTTTAGAACTGAAGATGAATGTATAACATTCGAAACTAGTTTTCAATAAAACAAATTTATAGAAGTGGCAAATAATTTATCAATCCCTAATTAGATTGATCCTTCTATACCATCATGCGGATGTCAAATAACTAAATAGAGGTAGCACTCACAATTAATACATAGTTTTAACCCCTAGATAGCCAATCACAAACAGAAGCCCACCTTCATTTTATCTCCCACTGCTATGTACTGAATAAACTTTTATGATTTATATGGACCACACTTTACAGGTTGATATTTGATAAAATAAAAGGAATTATTAAAATAACATTTTATAATGACTAATAAGCATTGGATATTAGCAGGCGCCAGCTAAATAGACCAAATGCAACGAATTACTACGTATAAATGTTATTTTTTTTCATATGTATGTAAAGAAATTCGTTTGGCTTAGCTAGACCATCAAAAGACTACTTTTGAAAATTATAATGCGACCGAAAAGCGAAAATGATTATATTTATCCCGAAACTAATTAATTCTTAATACATCAGTTTTGAGATACATTTAAAATAAGCCTCTCCTATCTGGAGCGTTACTAGTAGCGGTGTCGGTTTGAAAAAACAACATAACATAACGATATAGATAGATGAACAAAACGTACGCAAGTTGGACAATTTCCTTTTAGAAATTAATTAATGGTAACTGCTCTGTTCCCATGTTTTGTAGCCTTATGTTATAAATCTTAAACCCTTCCTCGACGAACTGTCTATCTAACGCAAAAAGAATTTTTCTAATGGAATATTTAGTTCTGAAATTAGTTCGTTCATACATACAAACTCTTTTAATAATAGAATAGATGAAACAAAATTATATGCATAAAAGAGAACTACCATAAAATAATGGAAAGATTTACTTCAATCTTAAGTCAATTTAATTATGATTCTTGATAATAAAAAAATAGAAAAATTAATGTATTTCAAAAATCTTCAATAATATCGCAACTGATGGGATGGAGCAGAAGTTATCATTCAATCGTGAACATTAAGTATTTGATCACCGAATGTGAGAGTATTATTTTTTATAATTAAACTTTTTTTATGATATCAAATAAATTGAATCATTCACGTGATGTTCTTTTTTTTTTTTCAAGTTTAAGTAATTTATTATTATAATGACCAAGAATATATTATTTATCCTGATAGATATAATTAAACAAACTTGTACTCACCGGTGGACCAGGTTTCCTCTTATCCAGCCCCAGCTCTGCAGGACATTTCTCGAAGATGAGTACCCTCTCGGCGACAGACCCTCTGGTGAGAAAGGGCCGGACAGGATTCGGGTTCCCCCGGCCTTTATGGGCTTCGGGGTGCGGAACCCCACCTTCGCGACGGGACCGCACTATCTTCTTGCCACTCTGAGTGTAGTCCACCGCCTCCCGCTCAGCCTGTTCTTGGTAGCTCTTTACAACCTTTTTCACTATACCCATCGGCTTCTCCTTCAACACCTTCTTCTGCAAGATGCCGGGCTTATCCTGCTCCTCTAAGATCATACCGCTTTTGAGGGCGTTGATCAGCCGCTCTTCCTCTTTGGCCACTTCTTCAATCAATTCATTCTTGACGGGTGCGATCTGACTGAACCTGTCGACGACGGGTTTGCTTCTAATTGATTCGCTACCGACTTGCCTATTCTTCAATGGCCACGTCTGGAGGCCGGGGGAGTCAGGCGGGAACGTCGTCTCGATCGTTTCCATGTATTGGGATATTCCGGGAGACCGGGTGTTGGGGTAAGTTGGCGACTTGGGGTATATCCTAAGCACGTTTTCACTAGAGTCTCTAGAGTCCTTTTCGAACTTTTGCTTCGCGTATTGAATACTGGATATTGAGGGGCTGCTCATCTGCCGAGCAATTCTCGCCTTGTCTTCGGAGACGAAGTTGTTGACAAGCTGCTCGAGATTATTGGGCGACGAGTTTATGATGTCCACTGGTTTCTTCGGCGCGATGGCCGCCGCGAACTTGTCCGGGGAGACATTGTTGCAGGAGAGGATCTCTGTCGGACCGAGTCCACGCGACTTCCAGTTCTGATAGATGGCTTCAGCGTGATCGGATATCTGTTTGGCTATAGCGGCGATATCCTCTTCGGGGTTCCTGTGGTTGACGGTGGCCGCCATTTCCGAGACGTACCTTAGTCCTGGCGCACTGAGGTCTCCACTGTCTAGGACTAGCGTGGCGAAGGAGTCGTCCCTCTCGACGACATTGACGGGTATGGCGTAACCGAAATGTATAGCGTTGCAGTCGACTTGCTCTTCGGTGTTCTCTTCTATAAGGCAGGCGTTGAGGTTAGGACAGTGGACATCCCAGCAATGGCGACGATCTACCGTGCAGCTGGCGTACTGGAGCAGGTTCGAGGCTTTCACAATATAATTACCGGCCTGGCTGTCCAGTTTTGATTTCATGTTATTTCATTTTCATTGTTGAGACTAGCGTCACCCCTCACTGAAGTATGTGTCTATCACCTGCAAACACAAAAGTATTTTTAGAAACCATTTCCATCGTATACTTTGAGTACAAAAACATTATGCAAATAGAAATAAGTTAGGAACACGAAGTAAATATAAATAAAAAAATAGTTTAAAAGTGTCACTATACGTAACATAAATATTTTACAAAACAGTAATAATAAAATTTCATACAGCAATAAATACCTGAAATAAACAGAAATAATAAACCGTGAACCAATGCTAAGAGACGGAACTAGACATGAGAGCTCGAGAAGACCGCTCCTAAAGGAGAAGGGAAGGCTACTGACACCGCGAGTACTGAATAGGCAGGCGGCCAAAATTTTTAATTTTAGAACGAGGGGGGCGCGGGGCCCCAGCTCCACATAATGTCACCGGCGGGTAAGGAATACTTCAACTCCACAGCTAGCAGCTAGCATACCTCTTCATTGGTTCTTATCCTTCAGCCAATCAGAGGCTATATATAGGCATCCGCCGCGCTTATTGGTGCGGCGTCTTATCTAAAGTTATCTAAACGGAGGTGTACTAACTCGAGGAAAAGAGCGATATATCAGGGTATAATAAGGAGAATGAAAGATTTATTATTTAACCTAATTTTGACCCATTAAAGTAATTCGGAGATAAAAAAAGAAGTAGAAAATCAAGGAGGAGAGTACGATTTTATCATTATATTTTTTAAAATTAATATCGCGACAACTAAATTAAAAAAATGAATTTTACTTGTTCAAATTACTATTTATTTATCATTAATGACAATCTACAGCGAAGGTCATGTTTGCCGACTAACAATAATGTTGATTTTTAATAATTAAATATATATTAGTATTAGTAATTGTATTATTATATAACTATAAAACATAAACACATTTTATGAGTGTTTTATAGCATAGACTATTGTTGATTTAGTTGGAAGGGCGCAAGCAGTGGCGTGCTAAAGTGGATGCGAGGGGACCCATACCAAATATGTAGACAAAGATAATTAAACAAAATTAATTGAATCAATATTTCAGAAACGATACATGTGACATTTTCACAATATTGAGAAACACGCCAAAATCTATTCAGTACTAAAATTCTAAAATATGAAAATCTATCCAAAATATATACAGTAACCAATCAGCCTGTGCATTATTTATGCTGGGTTTTAGCGATTCTAAATATTATTATATGTTCAGACAACTCGCAATTCAAAACCGCTAAGAATGACAAATTTATCGTATTTGAATTAACCGATTCAATTTCAAGAGAAAAAAAATTGTAATAAGGAAAAAAACCAACAACGATATAATAGTGACAGAGAGGAAAACAAGACAAATTACTAATGTAGGGGCACGCCTTAACGAGTTCTCTCTTCATATGACCGTTTTCGACTTAAATGAGATCAGGAAAGTGATTTTAAAAAAAGATACAAGATAAACAACAATAAAAATAAGATGTTGACGCAAACTTTATTTCATTTTGTTTTACTTTCCCTTACCTATAAATGAAATATATAGTAACATGCGACCATACAATTTTTCGAATTCGAATTTTCAACGGAAATAAACGTTTTAAGGTCACATGAATCCAAATAAGCAAGTCTCGCAAAATGGTCTATGTGTATGTGAACAGCCTAGCTCAAAAACAAAAAGTTGTACAAAACTCAAAGTATGTATTTAAGGATAAAATCGACAAATCGGAAGTGCCACTTTATATCATTGATTTCACACTTTCATAATGCAGTCATCAACATGAAAATGCAGGAAAAAAGTAATAGCGAAAATAATTTTTTTTTTTAAAAAGATAGAGGGAGAAAGAAAAATCAGTCTGTGAGCAAGGAATTGAGAACAAAATTAATTTTTTAAAAATTGTATACATTATTTCTTAATAGATATAGCATACCCTATAACAAATCTTCCCATAATTGTAAAATACTGTGCCTTACATTCCTTACCGGATTTGATAGCTTCAGTTTCTTCCAACAAAAGTTATAACAAACTAAAAAATACACCGAACCATTTATTATCTTTTCGTGCTAGATTAATTTCTTTAATAACACTAAAGAGAGTTATCCTTTAAGGCTCTCGAGTTCTCTAGCTCTGATAAATTCGATAAAGGCAGGGAGAACAAAAAAAAATTCTACGGACTAGGGACCCATTTGTGGTATAAATGAACCAACTAAGCGAGGCATTTAAATGCAACTTTAGCACAGCCTGGTTCTAAACTGGTATTAAGTTCAGGCTATCTATTTTAGAGGATTGTAAGTCCATATATACTCTCTGCCCTCAGGGTATAATAAAGTTCAGTTCTATTACATTACGTACATACGTGCATATATGTAATTTTCCCTATATATGAGGGAAAATTACATATATACACGTATGTACGTAATGTAATAGAATTGAACTTTATTTATATATCACTACAAATAATGACATACGCAGATGATGTAATAATTGTAGAAAGAAGCAGGCAGGCTATTGGAGGAGGCGTATTTGACTTTGAGGGGAAGCAAGAAGGCCTGGCTATTGGGCTGGTCTCGAAATAAATATCAAAAAGACCAAATTAATAATTGTAGAAAGCACCCGGCTTTCTAAGACATCGTCGATGAAAATATTGAAGTAGTATCTGCTTTTCCGTATTTCGGACCCCTAATGACTATTGAAGCAAATGAGGCAGAAGAAGTGAAAAGAAAAATACTAGCAGGAAACGGAACTAAGTGGCGAGGAGCAACCTGATCTCACGCACCACCAAGGCCCGCATGTATAAAACCTTTTTTATACCAGTAGTAGCCTATGCTAGCGAAATATGGATTATGAATAAAGTAACAGCTGAAAGACTTGATAGGTTTGAAAGGAAAGTGCTGCGAAGAATGTATGGAGGCGTGTGTGAAGGAGATGGGAGATAGTGCATTAGGAAAAATAAGGAGATATACAATCTGTTTAAGGACCTGCGCTTATCTGACACCATAAAAATGAATAGATTGAGATGGTATGGGCATATTAATCGGACGAGTGAGAACAGGCAGGTGAAAAAGACTTTTCAATCTTCATCACAAGGAAAAAGGGGCGGCCAAGGGCGTGATTGAAAGACAAAGTGTTGGAGGATATGCGGCGGGCGGAAATCCGTATAGTGGAGGATGGAGGCCTATGGCAGCAAATGTTGAAGCAGACCAAGGAACCACTTTGACCAGAAGAAGAATATATATATATATATATATATATATATATATATATATATTTTTTTTATTTTCGTTAGCACTATAGACCATGAAGGTTTTTGGCCACGCGATGTGGTTTTCTTACAGACATTTTAGCATGGAGGGCCCAATCTCAACTCGCCAGGAACCATGGTGTATTACTCCCCATTGCTCGATGACAGCTTTCATTAGAGCCAATTTGGCAGTGACCTATTCGTAGACGTATAGATGTCTATTAACACTCAAATAAAACCTAGTTAAATGTACCAGGAAGTACTTTATAATGAAAAACAATTTCCATGATATTTGGCAAAATAATTCACAAATCCGTGATTTCTCGGTTTTTGGAAAATAAAATTATTTTTTTTGAAATTCTATTTCTCGGGAACTAGTAATCAATAATCGTTCTATTAGAACTTAAATTTTAGAAAATTTAATTTTCTTTAAAAAAAGTATTCATATTGTTTTTCACGTGGTTGATAGTCTTAGAGATAATAAGGAACGGAATGAAAAATGAGCAACATTTTTATGGTTACTATTACGCTATATTTTATTATTTCTAAATAATCATAAATTTAAAAAAATTATTTTATTTTATTTTTTAATTTATTTGTTTTTTTTATCCTTTGGCATAATGCCTTTATAAAACACTTCAAAAAAATTTCTTTCAATATTTGTAATGGCTGAGATATGAGCCATTCCTCTAATCGATCTCCATTTTGGTACAAAACGGCTGATGGTGGTGTCAAGTTCCGAGAATCGTCCTAAGATCACAGGACATCTTAGGACGATTCTCGGAACTTTGGCACAATATTTAAAATATAAAAAAATTAGTAGTCTCTGAAAAAAGCCGCGGACGGGCCGATTTTTTTATTCGGTTTTTGGATTCTACCTATTTAGAAACGTAAAGATTAAATTTCGAGAAGTCGGTATACCTTTTTTTTTTTTTCGGTCGATTACAAAGATTGATTTTTGAAAATAACACCAAAACAATAATTAAAATAGTATGTATGGCATGGAAAATAATGGTTCAGAAAAAATAGGTGAAGTTAATATCGTTATAAATCTAGTTTTTACTTTTTTTGACTGAATTATGAAAATATATCTATTTCTAAGTTATTTCTAAATACACCTAAAATTTGTGTATTTATAATCTACTGTTAATGTATCCGTAATTTTGTTGAATTAAATATATAATAATTAGAAATGAACTCTAGTTCACGTGTGAACCAAACTTATAGCTTGGGATCGAATTCTTCAAAGAGCGTGTGTGAACGGCAACCGGTTAGATATATCACAACGGACTGACTGCATAGACACGACACGAACTCCATTTCGCACACAACTCCGGGACATGTCAGAATCGAAAACAGCTGCATTTAGAGATAATTACTAACTAATCGATAGTAACCGGGTATCGATTTTAATTAAATTTTTCGGTCCGCTTGTAATTAATTAATAACGGCGATGAATTGGCTCGCGGTGCAAGGTGCGAACGCTCGCGTGCCCCCATCGCGCTGTCGGCTGTTAGATTCAATTCACTACTCGGTGTGATACAATAATACTGTTATAGTTTGATATTATAATAGCCGTCTGTCTGCACGGAAAGTAGTCAGATATCGCAGGCAGTTTCTAAAATTATTATTAATGGGAGGTGATAATAAGTCGTTGAACGTGGAGTGTTATTTTTTTTAACACACTCACTCTAGAATATACTTCTGTACTTCACAGGTAAACTCTATTAAATCAAATTATAAAATCCAGTAGTACATTCCATGTAAAGTTGTTGGGTAATTTTATAACATTTTTAATTTTTAGCTACCAACATCAATAAATTATAAAAAGTTCATAAATTATTTTAAAATCTGTTTCGACCATTAAGCTTTTATTTTATTTTACAAATATATTAATATAACTTGGTTGCTTTTTTTTTATTGTTTAATAATATGTCTACACAACCTCATCTTAGTACATTTACTTAAAATGTACAACTCTCTAGCGTCATTTTTACTAACTAATTAACTGCTTTCCATTCAATTGTAAAATTCGTATTAATTTGAATTATTCCTGTAATTAGATAATATTTGAAATTATTAGTGCTGTCGGCTCTTACCACTACGATCGCTCAAGAGATAAATAACCTTAACGGATCCTTTTCAGTTGAGGTCAGGGGCCTTTTCGTAATTTAAATTATTACTACTTTAAGTACAACTTCCCCAGAATAACGGAAGTCGACAGCACTAATAATTTTAAACAATATCTAATTAAAGTAGTAATAATTTTAATAATTCCAATAAATAGGAATTTTACAAGTGAAAATGCAGTTAATTAGCACAACGGCGCCAGAGAGCGGTAGTGCGGCGACCGCTTCTGATAGTATTGTAAAGTTGTACCTTCATCAGTCCATTCTATGTACAGAGTTTTAATACATATTACATTATTAAGGGTTAATAGGAAATTTAACAGGAAGAATTAAAAAATAATAGAAAAAATGGGTTTGAAGAGTACCCACTTCTTAGAGATCAGGGAAGGTCTCCCTTTTATAGAGTCGAACCACGGATGTTATGACAGAAAATAAAGTTTCTGCCACAGCCAGACCCGAACCTGGGCCCGAAAAGAGTCCAGTGTCTTACCCACTGAGCTACTCCATTCCAACCTCCCACCTTTATCTTATTGTAATAAAATGGTAAATTAATCAGCATTTTAAGACAAACTGTTACTCTGTTTATTATATCATTACGTAGATATTATACACTATTCATATATACGTTATTTATTTACATATTATAAATTGTACGTATTTATAAATTAATCAGCCGACGTTTATGTACATATTTAGTCGTCGTTACAAAAAACAATACGCTGTAAATTATTACACTATGGTTTATAATTTCAATATAGTCGTAAATAAAAAAAAATATTTTTTTGTAGGCATTGGTATACTGATACCAAAACACTTTATATGTTTCCTCTATCTTCATAAATGATCCAGACATGGACGCATGAAACCTATAATCGGCCATAATTTGGAAATGAAATGGCGGATGGTAATGTTGAGTTTTGAAGACGACTTACGACGTTTGTGCCAAATTAAAAAAAAAATCGGGCGAGTAGTCTCGGAGAAAAGTCGCGGCGGACGAGGGACGGATGGATTTTTTAATTTTATTCGATTTCAATTCTACGTATCTTGAAACATAAAGCCTTAAATTTTGATTAGGGGAGGAGTCAAAATATTATTTTTCTTGGTTGATTAAAAAGGTTTAATATTGAAAATAATAAACCAAAATACGGATGGCATAGGTCATTATTTGATTTTATTTACTCAAATATTAAGTTATTTTTCAATTTCCACATTAAAAAATAACGTACTCAAAAATAAAAAAAATTCATATGAAATCAATATTAAGCTAATAAAATTTATAAATACTATTTGCAACTGTTGGCTTGCATGATGAAACGTTTTAAGATTCTGATATTATCTCAACAATAGCCGGAATTAGCTCTTTGGAAACCATTAACATGAATCGATTAGGCAGCGACCATCGCGTGGAAGGAAGATGGAACGAATTGCCGCGAGTTGGTAAGGTCATGTCTTAACGAGGCACAAGGTCCAGCAAAAATTGACTACCGGCCAGCACGGAAATTTAAAATAATGGCCAGTAGTCAAATAATTCATGTGGGTCGCTTATCTTATAGGAAAATCGAGGTAGGCAATGGTTTCCAAAATAGTGTTGCACGACCATTATAATAGCAGTTAGACATTATTTCAAACTAGCGGCGATTTCGGACTTAATAACAACACCAACTTGTCTGAGCAGAAAAGCTTTCAACGCGTAGCGATTTGCACATGTTAATATAAATAACAACGAGAACGGAATTACAGCTCGCTCACAAGAATACTGCACATCAAGGGCGAATTCAGGCGGCACTAATTTGAAACTAACGCGCTCCTCCCTCCAAGTACCTTTAAAATGTTGATTTTATTTTATAGGTCAAAAATAAATTTACCAATTCCTATTAATTATTTTTTGGTTTTTATCTCAAATCGTTTCCAAAAAAAATCACATTTACGGCGAAATAGAAACGAACAAGTCATCTACAGCTCAACTGTTCGTGAGGCCAGTTGAATGAGAGGAGGTAGAGTTCCTTCCTCTCTCGCAGATTGTTCTAAAGTCCCGCTGCAATATTCTTGTCTGCGAGCTATAGTAAACTATATAAGCACTAACAAACAGGAAAAAGTATTATTTAAATATTATAAATGATGAAAAACATAGTAAGTGCTTCATCTCAAAGAAGTGAGTAATCTGGTTTAAAATATCATGTTTTGATTACCCACTTCTAATTTTGGTTAAGATCAAAGTGCTTAACCCGTGGCATAACCGAACATTTCTTCTTCATTTAAAAATAATGAAGACATTAGTAATAATGTAACTAATAATTACATAAGGTAATGTGAGGCAAGTGCGCACTAGATTTTACAAAGTTCGACTTCAACTGACTATAAAATCTTTATTTTTAAAGCTACATTTTTCTATTTTTTTAAAAATGATCCTGAGACGATTAAGTTATAAATGGTACATTCAAACCTAAGCTTCTACCAAGCCCACTTTTATGAGATTGATAATACAATTTAGAATTACCTAGTACTAAATCAATAGTATAGTATTACCAAGTACGTCGCACTTGCCCCTGCCTTACGGGGTAACTGCGTACGAGGTGTCTGGGAGACAAATTACTCAAGCGGTTATGCGACAAGCGTAAAATATTTCGTTGCCGGAGGATAATTATACTGAGGAAAACATCGAAAAAAGCAAAGATTCACATTTTACAATCTTCAGTGACTGTCATGAATGTAGGATGTGGAACATAACTGAATAAATGTATCCAAAAAATAAATTTTATTTCAATGTGTTAGTCCGCACTTGTTCCGGCAAATAATGATAGCAGAGATAAGTGCATAGGACAAACACTTATACCACAATAGAGAACACCACTTGCCCTTAATATAAAGTTTTGCCGGGATGATTGCGGTAAAGAACTTAATAACTAGAAAACCAACAAGATGAAATGTAAACTACAAAAAATTTTGAAGAACAGCTTCTGAAGGTTCCTTTTACCACAAACATTAAAAAAAGAGGCCTAGTGGTGGAAAAACACTGACAAAGCTGTACTGCAGATGCTGAAAGATCCAACATAATCAACATGTTGGAATTAATAAATTTATAACTCTCTGTACTTAACCTTTACACCCGTCGCTGATTTTAGATACATCAGTGTTTAAGCCTCGTACACACCAAGTGACAAATGTATGGGACTCGTGTATGGCTGCATGTCGTAGAGCTTGTATGGGATTGTATGAAACATGCCACAGATTTCCCAATGGAAATGGGATACAAGATACATGGGTAGGGGGGGGGAGGCAGCTATAGTTCAAAGTAATCCTAGGGTTAATTTTATCATTATATAATAGAATGGAAACATTAACATTATGACATTCTATATAATGTTTCATAATATGGCATTCTAGGATTAATTTTATCTGATAATTTTAATCTATATAGAAGATTAATGGCGTGGGCTATGCCTCTCCAAAATAGATTTCTTCTACAGCACCGTCTATAACCTTATTTTGTTTTTTTAATTCTGAAAGTACTTAATTCATCAAACTTTAATTATCCTTTATTTATTTAATTAATTTATATCGACGTTTGGAACTTAGTTGCCTCAGTTCATGCTTAAAAAATTTCGGAAACTCATGCCATCTTCTAATTATAATTTTTTCAGAAGAGTAATGACACGAGTAATGCTTTCCGAAAATAAATTTCTCCTCCAGTAACGATTATCTTTACGTTTTTTTGAGTTATTATCATCGTCAAATTATTAGCATAAAATAATACCACATAGATCAATTTGTTGTGGCATGGTGGACCACCGTATTGCCTACTGATTCAATAGGTGTGGACTACCAGACGTTTGTATGGGACTCGTGTCTCGCGGCAATGTTCAATGCATTGTTGCTAGGTGTGTATTAGGCTTTAGACTTCATGCTCCCACGAGGGCAATTCTAACAAGTTTAGGATTTGGATTTAACGAGACCATTACGCACTTAACCCACATTACCTTAATTTAAAATATATACATATATAAAAGGTCTTTACCCTAATTCATTGAATGATCAGGGAACCTTAGAGGCTGGGATTGCCACAAAAGGGTTTTAGATAGAAATGGAAATATCCGGCCGGTACTTTTACCTCGGAAACCGGTTTTTGGTTGTTTTATTTTACCCCGGTTATAACCAATTACTTTTTTAATAATACAATAACCGAGCAAAAAAAAAACGGCTTCGGAAAAAAAAGAAAAGACAAAAGAATTGGAAAGACGATCACTGTGGCGATCACTAGACGACTGTGGAACGGTTCCACTGGAACCCCATCACACAATCTAACGATTGTGAAAATTTCACCACCTATAACACTACATATAGTTCCATCATTAAATGATGTTTAGAATAATAGGAGCCGTCTAAGCGATCATCACATTGTTGGAAGGGTATTTATGGATCGATTGCCGTAAAAATATTGGGTTGTTTGACATTTTAATTTATTAATTTTGATTAACCGATTTCGGCTATTTTTATTTTTTTTTTTATAACAAAACCATATATTATATTGTAAAATGCCTCGTTTTTTTTTTCTGAATTCAAAAAAACCGATATGACAGTAACCTTTTCCATTTTTTTACTCTGAAATAAAAAAAAAATTGTCACTTGAAAAAAAAAAAAACAACCGAAAACAGGCACTTTCTATAACGGATTATTTTGAGCGATTAAACCGACCGGTTAAACCAATGCTGAAATAACAGAAAACATATTTTATACCACAGGCGAACTTGGATCTTGGTCCCAGGGTTAGTAGTTAGTATTTTTATTTAATTTATTTTTAGCAATAACACCTTTTTCCAATGAGCTTTCTAACTTTCTTTGTCTATTAAACTTTTATATAAACAGTTATTTATAAAAGTTTAACTGGATCATTAAATCAAAGTAAATCAGGATGAAGTCCACACTGGCTTTCATAAAATTATAATAAAATTTTTTTTTTTATACACAGGATCTAGAAGGAATCAATTAAAAACCACTCCTGGTTTTAGCCGTTACAAGTCGAACAAGGACACGAGAGACATTCATTTCACGATCGGTTTTAAATTCAAGAACACGATGATGCCCCTTCCCGTCACGACTCCCAAAACGAAATATTGCCGAAAGAGATAGAGAGAAGAGAAACCTGGAAGCAGAAGCGGACAATACAATACGGGCACTCAATGCCCACGACTATCTCGCCGGACACAATGCCCTATCTCCTTCGTCCTCCACCTAGTGGGCCCTTCAAACCTATCCTGCTCCTCAATGAAGGGCAGGGAGAGCGTCGGCAAGAGAAATAGGTTGCCCACTTGTAGCAATTAAAAATAATCGTACCAATTAACGATCTGAACGATAGCCAATCCTCGAGAGGTCAGAGGGCTAAGAGGTATCTGCCAAAAATCAATAATAGACACTTCCAAATTCAAAGCACCCAGGGAGTGAACGACTCGTTTCAGAACCATATAAAGCAATTGGCCTTAAAATAAACTAAAAAGTAATAAGAAAAATAATTCTCAAACATTTTCAATCGTATTTTTCCATAAAATGTATAATTTTTGATGAATGGTTGGAAAGACATAGAAATTTCGTACAATTTGTGTAAAGAATAAACCAGGAGATAATCCTTTCTAAACAATCCTATCTAAAATCGGTGATTACGTTCCTAACCTAATCCCGCGTTTCGAATTTCTTTCTTATCGCTCTTTATAATTTAAAATATCGACCATAGCGATAAATAACTGAAATTAAAAGGACTTTTTCAATCAGTAAAACATCTTACATGGCCTTCCGGAGAGGTATATTGTGATAAGGAGCCAACAATTATTTTGAAACTCGCAAATAATTTCCACTAGCATTGATTTCCTGGATTTACCCTAATAATAATTAAATGGTTGAGTTTTTATTTTGGCATTTAATTATAATTATTGTGAATTCATGTTGTACACAGAGTTGGAGAAAATGTAATTCCAATTACAATCTCTTACCACGACAATATTTCGAAAACGGCAGGTCAGATTTGGGCCAAAGTTGAAGAAAATTTAAAAAATTAGTGTTTGATTCAGTATCACTTTTATCAAATACCATCCAGTGATTTCGCTTGCGCATGGGTAAACGTTTTCCTTGTCATTTCCAATATTTCAAAAATAGATCATCCGCTTTAACTCAAAGTTTGAGGAAAGTTTATGACTATGTCGCAAATGCTCCAGTGTCGATTTTATCAAAATCTATGTATATATAGATATAAATATATTTGTTACTATTCGAAAAATGTCGAAATTAACAATCAAAATCTATTAGGAAAACGTTTTTAAATTTATTTACTTCATTTATTTATTTATTTTTAGCCTAGACTATCCAAGTTCACACGGAGCTATTTTAATGATTGCCCTCGAGCATTGTCATTGTGGTCATCATAAAGGCTAATCTAACAGGAAATTGCAGTCGTTTAAGCTCAAACGACATCCTTTAGTATTTTTATCAAGGCAACATTTGGATGGCATTCGTTCTCCTAATTATTATTCTGGTCTCAGTGCAAAATATTCACTAACCAATATCAACTACACAACATTTTTAAATTATATCACGACTTACAAGAGTGAAATCTATGCTCAAGAATTAAGTGCCTAAAATTATTTCTGAAATCGTTATTTCAAAAGTATAATATGATTGATAAGTATCAACCTTTTAGACAAGGAGGTGGGGGAAGGAAGCGAACGCAACAACCCAACACCTGTTGTGATTATTGATACAGAATGCGCCAAGAACTGAATTTCACTCAATTAAATTATGTAGTACAAGAGAGTACAACATATGCGCCTCATGTTTAATACCCCGCACGTATCCCCCGAACAGGTAAACTAATTGACAATCATACTAAGGCGAAGCGGGGGACTATGCCGAGCATGTAAACAGCACGAGCGAGGCACGCACGGGGCAACATGTCTCCCCCCATGACAATAACCGGACCGTTAGCGGATCATGACCGAATTATCCATGGAGCCATCGTCCTAGCGGCAGGGCCCGGGGGAATGTTAGGCGACATCCAAAGGAGAGGGAAATGTTTACAAATATTAACATCGATTCAGGGCATTCTTGATGAGATAGGACGAAGAGAAGACATAATGTAGCAAGGCAGTTACTGAAGGACGGTTTTCAATACATATTATTACACAATGGCTTATTACTTCCAAATAGTTATATATTAAACAAATTATTTTGATTTTTTAAAAATCTTTCGTATAATAATGATTCCAAAACACTTTCTATTGTCTCTCTATATTCATAAATGGCCGAGACATACCCTTACTAAATTTATATAATCAAATGATGATAGAAACGATGATATAAAAAAATTGTTTGACACAACTAGAAACATGGCTATGACACAAATACCTGACAGCGCTCTCAGAAGACTAAAAAGAAGCTTGTCGAGAGATCTTTTTGATTTACACATTTATTTTGATTTCATGTCAGTGGATACTGTTCTACTTCAGGCCTAAAATGTAAAATTTAAAGTAGAATGCCCGCTCATTCGATTATTGATATTGACAATTAAGGGTTATTTAATCGAAGCCAAACCTCTAAAGTATTCTGTAAGTTGAGATTCAGCAGCAAGAAACTACACACATATATATATATATATATATATATATATATATATATATATATATATATATATATATATATATATATATATATTCATAATGATATAATCTCGCAATAATCTCTTTCTATAACATCGAAATCTTGTGGTTCGTGTTATTTTTTCAACTATCTAAGGATAGGAACAATTTTTTTTTCCAAAGTTGACTAAATTTATCTGTCGTAAAGATTTATCACCAAAAACGATATTTTTTAAAATATTCTGTTCAGAAGTATTCCTTGCTTCTTCAAAATAAAAAAACCTCTTCAATAAAGAATAAGCTGTACATAGCTATTATTTATTTTATAATAAATGATGCTATGATTTACCTGGGTTGATCAAGCTCTACTAGCTTGTTACAAAGCCCTTATGCATGATCACAACCCTTTATTTCAACTCTAATAATTAATCCTATAAGAATGCTTTTGTTCCTACTATTTATGTCAATGTTTACTTTGACTAGTCCTTTAATTCCTTGTGACTTGAGTTGGCTTTATGGGTTCATTAACATTTTTAAAACGTACGTGCAATATCAGAAGAAAATTTCATGATTCGCGGTCTTTTGAGTCATTACTGGAAAAAAGATTTAAGCGCAAAGACAGCCGCGGAAGAAATTTGTGCCATAGAAGGAGAGTCAATTATCCATCCAAATAGTGTCGCACAACCCATATCAGGACGCCCATCGGTCGTTGATGGCATTCTTCTTAAATGTGTGAACCAGGACCAACATGCAAGCACTCGTGATTTCCCGATCGTAGTAGGATCTCAAACCTTTACTGTGAACAACTAGGCAGAGTTTATGTAGTTTCGAGTGCAAAGTATCCCGCTTTGGTCAATAGGAACCAAGCCATTTAGCAATGCCCCTTCACATTATTCTCTGCAAGGAGCAAACGTTTTGCCTCATCCTGCGCATAGCCCAGATATTGCAACATCAGATCATGTTTTGTTTAGATCAATGGTTTATTTTTTTAAATTATCGGATCTTTGATAATTACGAGGACGTAAAATTTGGATGTGAAGAGTTCTTTACCTCAAAACAAAAGGAGTGAGACCGGCATCAAATCCAATTACTGGTAGAAATATGGGTGAAAGTAGTTGAAAACAATGGATTTTACTTTGAAGAGCAGTATTCAATAATGTTTAAAATATGCAATCTGAAACGAAGCTATACTGATGCGCAAGGAGTTTTGTAACAACCTAGTATTACAAGTGGGCTCTCACTTTTTTTTTTTTTTATAGCTACTTATAAGACGCAAGAAATAGTATATTAGATAATATTGGTTTTATTCCTATGATAAAAAAAAAGAAAGATCTAGTAGACTTATGAAAATAGCCGAATAAAACAAGAAAAAAAAGAAGTGAAACGTTGTGGTGGGTGACCTGTAAAACCTAAATTGGGTCGTAACAAATATGGCCGGAAGATCACTTAATACATCTACACATCAATAACTAGCGGACGAATCCCTTTCAATACATCTTAAGTCAATTTTTTTAAATATTAGTTTCTATTCTCTAAATGTCTCTGTATTATATTCTTATGAAATTAATCAATTATTGGAATTTCAATCTCCAGCTGAGGATTGGAGACAGAGCCTTATACAACAGAGATTACTCAATATCTTCAGACTAATAACCTGTGCATAATTTTCCACTTAGTTCGGACCAAGTGTTAGATTAATTTATGCGAGTAAACTCGATTAATATTCATTATTTAACTATCGATATTATCTCGTTATTGTCTAGGTTGTTACTTTCTAAGGTACAATTACGCGATTAGATCTTGCCAGTTAATCACCCGTATGATGTAGCGGTATTTTGAAACAGTTTTAATCTCGTTGACTTTAGATACATTTTTTATCATGGTTTCCATAAGGCAACAGTAAATGAATTATGATGGTCGTTTAAAAAATTATACTTGATATATAGGGCAATTAAATATTATTTTTGAATGGTATTTATAGTACGCAGAAAATAATTAATTAATAATTAATAAAATTTCAATCCCTTAAGAAATTACTTCAATTTTATCATGAGAGTGGAATGCTTTTGCGAAACTACCGTAAGTATGTCAGATCATTTTTCATTACATCAGCTATTCCATGGACTATTGTCTTTTGAACAAAGTATTTGGTCATGAAGTTACACCGAGCAGACTATAGAATTTTTCATTACGCATAATGTTATGCTATATCGATATATTACTGGTTAAATATAATTATTTTTATTATTTAATTACTAAGGAGGTAAAAAATAAAAAGATAGATATATTATTTAAGGATTTCATTTGACATTAATGAACGTACAATGTGCTAATAATTTGGCTGACTTTTTAAAAAATTAAACTATGGGTCTCTAAGCTATTTAGACTCACACTGACTCCACTAAGTCTCCAGGACCAAGGCAAACCTCATCGTACCACGAAAAGAGAAAGAACAGGTTTGCGACGATTCAGAGAACGGCTGCGGGCAACTAAGACCAGCAGGGCTGTACCTTAGCCTGCTAGAAGATGCTACGATGAACGGTTACAAGAGGGAAGGCTCGGCAGGGCTTCCGATGATTCTCCGTGAGGATTACGACTGAACGCAATAAATGGAAAAAGATAATCCGAGAGCATGGAATAGAGGAATGGAACCGAAATGAATCGACGGTGGTCGATAACCCCGAAAGGAGGGACCTTAAGAAAATACTTTTCGACCATCCAGTCTCGAATTAGCGGAGTATGGGGACTTTCGGGCCAAAACGCACAGTCTTGGCAAGAACGTCGACCCCCAATGTCCAAGGCGTTTTGGAAATTACCGAGTTTCCCAATAATGATCTGTACCGCATTTAAGGCACTGAGGAACACCCTCTGAAGGAAGTCGGGAATCTACGTCCTCGCAGAGCGTGACTTCTCCCTCCTTAGCTAAGCCGGCAAACGGTAGAATCCTCGGTGAGCAGAGGTCGATGAAGATGAAGAAGACGATGTTACAGATTTTCTATGATGCTGCCCTGACCGAAATCCGTGTTGTTTCGTTATCAGCCACTGTGTTACTTAATTGGTCGTTAAAGAAAAACATCTGGTAATTATTTTATATGAATTACTTACAATACAAATTTTACAATGTAATCAAAATAAAGTAAACGAGTCAGATAGGCGGTGCCCGCGGGCCGAGTTGGGCACGATACCTATGCCAAGCCATCGCTATACGAAACCAAACGAAAATTGAAATTAATTAAGATTTAAACAATACGAGGTATAAAATTAAACACAGTAATTAAACGAAAATCAGCAATAGAAAAAGTTTATTCAGAAAATGATCTGTTAATCACTGACGTAACATGGCAGGTTGAAAATAGTGTTGCCACCCATAGGCGGCTAATTGGGCCTCTTAAAACAATATAAATTGTTAAGGGAGCGTACCGGAAATTTAATGTCAGAAATCCAATCCCTGGAGACTGGAGGGGAGGGGAGTGTAAATCCATTTCCTTAGTTCGTAATGGCCATGTTGGGGGCGCCTCAGTCGCCTTCCTCAGCTTATTTCATATTTCAACCTCTTTGTCAAAAACCGATTAGGGCTTTCACCAAGTCCGATATTGAATTATTGAAAATTGGTCCATTATACGACGAAAAAGAATTGGAGAAATCGAATCGAATACTATTTAAATATAAATAAGGTAGTAAATATTTTTTTAAATCTATCTCAATATGCCATTTATTTCGTGTGGTGTCTGAATTCAGGTATAGTAACTTAATTCTTGTCTCATTAATTGGAATAATAAAGTACACACTAAATAATTGATAACACTAATCCAATAGTTAAAAAAGTAAGTCTAAATGAATTTTATAAGAAAATTTGTTATTAAAATTTAAACCTAAAAAGTTAGCTTTGATTCCGTAAGGCGCGCCAGATATACCATGCCGCATAACAAACTATATTTCAAGCAAGTAACAACGAACAGCCTGAACGCAGAGCAGTTAAAAGCAATAATTACCTTACGAATTATTTATTTATGTAGATGTTGCATCTACCCCAAATGGTCAATGGCAAAATTATATGTTATTATAAAATTTGATTGAGTGTCTTCAACGTTCTCTATAATCTCTTAATCAACGGAATTTATAATCTCTTCAAAACTGAATTGATAAGGACCAATCAGCAGAAGAAAGATTACGAAGAAAGGGTAAACAAATTTTCTTGTGTCACATAGAGGATTAAGTTACTAACGCGTGTACACACACACAAAATAGTATCCATTTTATAGAGGCTGAGTGTTCCTCTGAAGAGTTTCCCTACTGTCGATTCACGGCTGATAAACGAAAAAAAAAATGTTTGCCACAGTCAGGCTTGAACACGGACCCAGAAGTTAGGAGTCTAGAGGCATATCTACAAAACTACACCATTCCCCTACATTTAAAGTAGACCTCTTGTCTTTTTTAATTTTTTTCATCACAGTAATAAAACTAATTGTAGTAATGATTATAATATGAATCTATTTTATATAGATAAAAAAGTACGCCAAATTTTTTTTTAGAACATATATAATATAAAAGAGATAAGCTTTTAGACATTTTGAGATATAAAGATTACCTAATTAATATCAGGATTCTTTTTTAATTTCTCAAAGAAAAACGAAGTTATTTTTAGGTTAAATAGTTTTAAACTTTCGATTTATTATTTATTAATACAAATTTTAAGATTTGATAAAACTTTGTGAATTGTAAATAACTGAAGGGCTTGGGAAAAGAATTTGAGAAGCCCTTTAATTATTCTTCACTTAACATTTTGTCTATTGCATTCTATATATTTTGCTATAAAACTAATGTTAATACTACATAACTTAACTAATGTTAATACTACATAACTTAACTAATGTTAATATTACATAATAATGTTACATAACAAATGTGAATATTGGATAACCTAATGTGGATATTTTAAATCCTACATTAAAAGATAGAATTTCTGCAGCTGAGAGTCTATTCCGTGCAGAGCAATATTTCACTGGAATTATTACCACGAAATAGGACACAGGCAGGAGCTATTATTTAAATAGGGAAAATGGTGTCCACTACAGGATTTATAATTCCAACAAAATTTTTTCGAAGTAATTTTTTCACAGGCCAACGAATAGAGTAAAATAGCGAGGATTCCTTAAAGCAATTAAGCAGCAAAAAACAAAACAGGAATATAAGGTAGAATTTGTACCATTGTACCAATTTGTACTACATGATATTGCAAAGGAAATAGCTGGACTGCACTCAAGATATTTACACCACAGTCTCTACCAAAGGAAATCTATCTCAATAATAGAAGTGACTGATGAAGGTTGGATATGAAATTTGTTGTTGTAATCAGAGTAAAAAAAAATAATAATAAAAATATATATATATATATTTTTTTTATTTCTGTCCTCTTTTTGTAGCCCTGAAGCTTGAAACTATGGTGGAGGGGACAGCTAAATATCCAAAGCTTTGAATAATAGCCAATCTGGACCTTACTCATCATCCCAATCCATTAGAACAATCCCAATCTAGCTCCATTTATCCCTATTATCCTTCTTGAACGTTTCCTTAGCAGTGTACATTTTGTAAATGTGTATATGAGAGTCTGCAAATAGCCTGTCAGCGCAGTGGCTGCGAGACCTTTCGTTAATATGTTTATTAGAATGTGGGTAATGGCCGGCTTCTCTACTTAAGTCTTGAGTGTCCACGACTATACCGCCCACACCCAACCTCCACAGGCATTCAATACCAAAGACGCGGTTGAGAGAGAAGCGCTGGGATCTGCTTGAGTCTTACTTTGTCCTCCATAACTGGGGAGACAAGCTTGGTACGGAGTCTCCTGGTTTAGTGCTAATATTGTACATAAGTATGGCTTTGCTCATGAAATATTATTAATAATATTATAAAAACGTTAAAATAATTCAATTTTTGGAATCCGAATATGGAAATAACTATTATGTAAGGTATAGATGAGAAGGGAAGGAATGCACATACTTACATATCTACTTAAACACATTGGTGGGCTGTTAGTGAAGTTGAGATCTATCAACATTCAAACTTGGTGTGGTAGTCGGTTGTGACTTCCTGTAGGCTTTAGATTGGAACAAACTCCCGCAAAGACGGGATTCGATTTGATTAGCTTTTTGTCGGTATCTTTTTTGACATACTAAAAGTGTAGAAAAATCTGTGTGTGCAAAATACGTTTTTTTGGCCGGCATCTTGATTTTTTTTTTAAAAACATGATAAAAAATTGTTTTTGGTTCCCACCTACAGAAAATATCATGGTAAAAAAGAATATGATATTGGTTTTAAAAAATAAAAATATTAAAAAAATGGAGGCCGAACAACTAAAAGCTTTTGCGGGTATAAGAAACGTAATGTTTCCGCTTTCCCATTCAGTGCTCATTATCTTAAAAACTACCAACCGCGGGAAACACATTATTAATACCTTTTAAAAGTAAAGTGAATTTTCTATTATGATAGAACTGTTTATGTTCACTAGTCTCCGAAATTAAGTATATAAAAAAAAATATTTGTTTGTTCCAAACAAAGAAAAATCACCATTTTGTAAATCTATTTTCGCAAATATCATGGAAACTGTTCTTCCTACGAAGATAATCATTATGAACTACTTTATAATATATTTAACTAGCTTCAATTTGAATGGTAATATACATTATTACGTCTAATAGTTCCTGAGGAAAGGTTTTTCAAAAATACAATTCTTATTTTTTTATAATGAGAAATGACTATTTAGTAAATTTATTTTGGCAAATTTTTCATTTATCTCCTATACTACTGTACGTTATGGCTTCTTTCAGGTATATTCCGTCCCCTGCATCTGTGCATGACAAAATACAGAAAGTAAATTAAAGTAATGTCAGAAGTCTTGATTTTCGACTACTAAACCAAGATTCGATATTCAGAGTCGTCAACTTCACTAACAACCCACCAATCCGCTTAAGTAGATATACAAGTGCATTCCGTCCCTTAGGACTTATAGTGTGATATGATAGAGTTATTTCCGTCGTATGGTTATATTTTAAATTATTTTTTTTAAATAATAAAATTTTGCCTGAATCTCGACTAAATTCATTATTAAATAATAAATCAACTAAGTCTTGGCATTAAAGTTTCTGATGAAAAAATAAAAGTATTGCCCTGATGTTCCCTCACTTCCATTACGGCATGATGGGCCTCCTGATGAGCTGGAGATGAGACTCGGGAGATTAATGAATAATTTCATAAGATTCCTCTTCGAGGTCTCCAGGCTGTCTCTTGCTATCCTGCCGAATAGAGGTGGTTCTAACCTACTCCCTTGGTGTCTCTTTCTTCCATCCCTCAAGGACCGAAAACCCGCATATATTCTTAATATCTTCATCCTGAGTTCCCTCTTTGAATACGAGATACCAACCTATCCACTTTTATATACCCTCCCATAGAAGTTCTTCCTTTAGCAAAACCATTATTATTCGTGCAAGGCTCCTTCTGGAAGCCCTTACCCACCCTTTAGTAAAGCCTCACTCTCTACAGCTCCATTTAAAATTTATTCCTTTTACCTTCTCAATTAACAATCCTGCGTCTATATGGAGTAAATAATATGTGTGCCTAATCCATAATAAACAAGACTTTTATTGCTAATAAGGTCCATGATGAAGTAACTTCGGTTACATTAAATCTGAAGTGCTGCCAATGAGTATTTCCTTCACAAGTTTTCATGTTTTATGTTCTTACATCAAATTTATTTATTGTATTTTTTTTTATACAATTGTAAATTTAAATAACAACAAAACATTACGCTAAGCTGATCGTGAAGAACTAGAAAATTCATTAATTTTTTTTAAACAAGAATTTAAAGCAACAGATCATTTCATAAATCTTGAAATTTTGTAAAATTACTCAATGATTCAATTTGTAATTGATTCTTACTCTGTTTCTATTTTTAAAATAGTTTTCAAAAATTTGAAATGAAAATTATAAATTTAAAAAGAATCGCTTAAAAAATAACATGTTGCGATTAGCAGCCATCTCTTCTTTTTTTAAATTCGTTTTTCTACTTAAAATTTCTAGAAGATAAATTATTCAAAACGTAGTAAAATTCATAAAAAAAAAAAAAAAAAGGCATTATAACTCCGTACCTCTCTCCTTCCTCCCCCTCTCCTCCCTCCCCGAAATTATTATTTATAAAGGCAATCCACGATAAGGTGATGTCTGCCTACACTCAACTATCGGCTGACAATGATTGGCCGATATCAGTTTATACTGACAAACAGAAAAAGTAAAAAAATCAAATCAAATAGTAATAAAAGAGAAATAAAATAAACAAAAAGAAATGAATGTAATGTGTTTATGTATATATATGGTATATATATGTATACATAAACACACAAACAGATACACACATATACAAACACATACACATACATGTACATTACATATAAAGCCCCTCGAAATTACTAAATATTTTTACTTATTCTTATCTGTAATAAACCTAATAAGCTTATAAACCAAACTGAATGTTATTTCATAAATAATATAAGCTGACATAGAAATATTATATTAAGAGATGGCCTATGGACACCCACGGTTGAAGTGGGTTTCTTTATAGTAGATTCTTGAATGGACTCCCTGAAGCCAAACCCTGACGGAATGTATTTTCTAATGGATTTTGATTGGATGGGGAACAGTTATTAAGGTTTAATATTTCTCTAATGCAGTCAATATGTTTTAGTTCTCCCCTAGTTTTAACTATTAACCATTTATCTGAGAAAATAAACATCTTTAGTGTCAACAAAATAATCGTTATCGTAGTTCTGCTGATATTGTTCTTTCTACTAACTTTTCTCCCCTCTCTTCAATTATTTTGTTGACAAGAAGGGTTTATTTTTTTTTCTATTTCTTGTAGGAAACTCTCTTTTGATAGAGTAATTTCATACTCGTCCCTGGTCTCCTCAAAGATCTACATTGTTGACAATAATTTTTCTTGTTATTATTTTTGGAAAATCAAATAAAACGTAAACATATTACTAATCAAATGGCACGTGTAATCGTTATAACTATCGTGTAACTAATAGTTATGATAATATATAATTAATATAATATATAAGCTTCATAAAATGGAGAGTTTTGAACCATTTTCGGATCCTCTTTACTTTTTAAGTTTTATGTTAGAATCATATTTTAAATATCTGATGTGGACACAACATGACTTCCTTGTACGCATATTAAACTATAAAAAAGTGACCCTGAATTTGGTTACTATTTTCCGAACATAGCTAGCTGTATCTCAAAAACGATACTCGGCGTCGCGACGCCCATTTATTAAGCTCTTCGTTCTGGAGGTCTCATTCCGTTATTATAAGTCGTTTTCTTTCAGTTGGTAACAAGTTCCTAAGAGATTTCTTCGTGTTCCTTGACAACATTAGAACTGTCTATGTCACTAGAAAAAGCATCGGAAATCTACGGTTTCAACATTTTAAGCGGAAGAACCCGCTTATTCTGCTGCTGCAGAATTGTTCAGCTCTCAAAGGTGGAGGAAAAAAAAGTGTTTTACAGTCAATTTTAACACTTAAAACAAGTAACAAAATAGTTTAATTAGAGTGGAAAAAAAAATCGCGTTTATAACCTTTATCACCAAACTATAAGATCTCTGCATTAAATTGCAATAAACCTTTTGATGTAAGTTTATTATGACCTACAAGTAAAGTAGTACCCCTTTCGGCACTTCAATTTCAACCAAAATCTATTATATTATTTATATTGTTATAAAAGTCTAATTTACCAAATTTGAGATGTTTTACATTATATTTTAATATAATTTTTGATGAAAGTCTAATATCCTTTAAGTAAAGTACCACTTATCTTTTGCCAATTTCAACCAAAATTTATTATGTTGTTTATATTCATACATAAGTCTTATACACCAAATTTGAGAAGTTTTGCATTATATTTTAATATAATTTTTTATGGAAATCAATAATGACCTTCAAGTAAAGTAACACTTCCGGCGACTATGCAGTGACCAAAAAGAGAGGTTCACAACTAGATTTTACAATAATCCTAAATACAAAATTTTAACTTACGGCTGGATATTTCCGTTGAAATCTGAATACCGAAAATTTTCGGGATTGCGATATTTCCTTTACTACGTAAAAGGAACTAAAAATAGAGAGTATAGAGAATAATTTCTGATAAAAATTAAATAATATACTTTTACAGCTACAACTGTTAAAGAGTCTTGAGTTCAGCAGATGATAAGAACATAATGTTTATTCATCAATGTTGAGGTCTATTCTATCAAAAATCAGTACATTCACTTTAAAAAAAAAAAAATTATTATAGGGCCATCTACTGGCGATAGAGGAAGTTTTTATTTAAAATGTTGATTTTGTAGCACCTATTTGACAAGAAAAAATTAAGATTTTAAATAAACTGAATTATTTTTAGATGTAGAATATTGCTACGTCAAATCATAATTTATGAGAATGTGAATATATTAACTTCTGTTATAAAACTCCTCAGTTATAAAAACAGAAGATTTGGTCAACATTAACGAAAGGTAACCTTATATGGAAAGTAACCACTTTAAAGAGGCTTCATTTCCATAAGAGTCGATCCAATAGCTAAAGGTGTTTTTAGACATTTCTCAAACAATGGCAAATCCCAAACCAAACCAAATGAGTTTGCGGATGCACACGCAGGTTATAACCGTTTGGCAAACTAAAAAATCATTACTAAAGTAGCATGACGGACTTCCAACCTTTATCAGATATTACTTTTAACTATTTTTAGTTATACAAATAGAAACATGTCTGAATGCAACACTAGCGCCTTTGTGGTTTGTTACTTCCAGCAAGCTTCTCATGATTTGTGCCCAAAAGCCCATAGTAGACCGGATCGGACACAGGCACAAGCAAGCATACGCAAGCCAATCCAAAGTATGTTTGTTTTGCGCGTAAACGCACCTTAATAGAACAGAAACTAATTTTTTTGCCTTGGTCAATGTGGAATCTGGCCCTTATGTTGAGTACCTTACCCACTGAGCTCCCCAACTCCATATTATTAAAGCATGTTTATATATAAAATTTGGGACATGAATAAGATCGTAATTCAAAACAGCAGTTCATTAGCCTTTTGCGGGTTGGTCAGGTAAAGAGAATCGACTTTGGTTAGGCAATCGAATATTTTTGCACAATAAATTATACAATAGACCTAGACAATAGAGATCTACCGCGCTCTTTCGCAACTGACCAAAGAGGAATGTACTCGCTATAAGAAAAAGAGAGGAAAAAAAAAACTCGACGGCGGTCAGAGATTTATTTTTAAGAGTTACGTAAGACCACTCGAGTGTTTCACCCTTGGCTCCTACCGGCGGGTCTGGGACCTGCACCACTTATACTGACATCACGGACAAATGTCCCTCATTAGCGCTTATTTTCAGTTCCATGAGGATGCCGATTCTTTTTGTCTCTCTCTACCTCTTTGTAGCCGAGGGGAGAATTATATAACAACAGTATTGTTCTCGGAACGGATGCTCAGTATTTCTTATCGAAGGACGCTTGTGCGATTTTGGGAAGTTACGTAAAACTATCGTCATCATGATCATGGAATAATTGTAAGGAAAATATGCTAGAGATGAATTTCACATCATAATTAAACAAACAAAACAAATGCCACTTGCCAAGAACTTTATAATAATTAAAATCCAATTGGAAGTAAATAAAGGGATTGATAACTCAAATTTCGACGATATCACAAATCACCTCCGATCGGCCGATTAATTAATAAATTTTGCTCTTGTTACTACTTATCGATGTATTATAATAATTTACAGCTGTATAATAATATCGCCTTCAAAACTGCTTATAAACTGGTATCAACATTTCACTTGACACAATCAGGGCCCTATTCCGTAATAAAGTACAAGCGAGAAAAGTACAAGTGGAAAGGTACAAAGGAGGTTACAAGTTACTTATCGTCATTAGCTAATAATAATTAATTTTATTTTATTTTTTTAAATTGCTGTTTTTACTTTCCTACCGCTACTAGATAGATAATGAAAGTATTGTAACCGGGTAAAAATTTCGATGTGCAGTTTTCAACTATGCGTTTCAGAGCCCCCTGAGTCGGAAAAAAGTATTTTCGGCCATTGGTCCAGTGTTGCCAGGCCAGCCCTGTATTTTCCCTCTTAAACTTTCCCTAAATTCACCAACTTTAACCCTAAACTTATCTGAATGTTCCTCTATATCCATCAACTTTAACCCTAAATGTTTAATTATTATTTTTCTATTAGTGTAACCAAAACTATCCACTAGTATAAAATATCCCAGAGGGAGAATAAAACCGTAAATCTAAAGGAAAAAACCCTAAGTCTGTCTGTGCCATGGTTATCTCTTGAACGTTTGGACCGATTTTTGTGCTTATTTTTTTTATTATGTAGGGTTATGTTCTCCAATGCCTGTGAACGAAATCAGGCACTCAGTGCGCAATAGCGGCTGCGTAGTATCCGAAAAACGCGTTTTTCTTTAGACTGTTGCGCAAAAATGGCACTAACGATTTTTATGAAACTCGCCTATAGTCTTCTGGTTAAATATTTCTAATCATTCAGATATAAAGTACATCCCCGAGAAAAATCAGAAAAAAGTTATGACGGAAAGAATGTTTAATTAGCGCATAACTCGAAAAGTGTGTATTTTATGGAATATTTTGTAAATTACTTAAAAGATAATTACTAAAAAACATCATTTAAATCAGACCATTATTAGCAAAAGACACCATTTTTAGAAACTTTAGCCATGTTTTACTTTCCTGGCGCTACTAGGCAAGGAAAGTATTGTAATCGGGTCAAAATTTAGATGTGCGGTTTTCAACGGATCGACGCGTTTCAGAGACACCTGAGTTCAAAAAACTGGGTTTTGTCATGTCTACTCGAAAGCTGATTAATAATATATAAGCTAATATATTAAAAACAGTAAGTTAAAAAAAATGGATACATTATTATCATCTAATTGTATCGAACCTTTCCACTTATACTTTTCTCACTTGTACTTATGCTTTTGTACTTAATTATGAAATAGGGCACAGATAGAAGTATGCCTACAAATATTTCGAACTGAGGTATAACTCGATATTGAAATGTTCTGATGTTTCAATAAAAATATTCAAAATATAAAGGAGTCATTGAATTATAGAAATATTATTAATGAACATTTATTTTATTTAATATTTATTTTAATTTTTTTTTAACAATCTTGTGTTATTACGTTCTTATTGCAATTACCAACTTACACAATTTTCTTTTTTTAAATTGCGCCTCCGGTTTTTATAAATTTATCATAATTCTACCCACTTATTATAAAAAATCCAAACTAATTTGTAAAATTACAATCAAAAAGTAGAATAATATCGTATTAAAACATTCAATTGATTTTTTTTAAGTTGCTAACTTTTTTGTGAAACAGGATAAACTAAAACATGGTTAATATTTTAGAGAATTTAAAATATTTTGAATAACAGCATATCAAATTACTAGTTCAGAATAGTTGCCGTTAAAAAATATCTGATGTGGACAACATATGGCTTCCTTGTACACTTATTAAACTATAAATCGGTGGCTCAAAAAGTGATCCTGAATTTGGTTACTAGTTTCCGAAGATCGCAGTATCTCAAAAACAACACTCGGCGTCGCGACATCTATCTATTGACATACACACACAAATAGGGAGGAAAACCAGTATTTTACACTAAATTTTAACACTTAAAACAAGGAATAAAAATGTATAATTGGATTGGAAACCAAATTGCGTTTGTAAACTTTATTACCGAAACATACGATTTATTTATTTAATTTAAATATAATTTTTGATGTAAGCTTATTATGACCTTCAAGTAAAGTACCCTTTTCGGTTCACCAATTTTAACCAAAATATAGTAAATACATTCATATCGATATAAAAGTCCTATTTACTAAATTTGAGATGTTTTACATTATAGTTTAATATAATTTTTGATGAAAGTCTAATATAAACTTCAAGTAAAGTACCGCTTCCGGTTTTCCAATTTAGACCAAAATTTAGTATGTTATTTAAATCAATATATAAGTTATGAATACCAAATTTGAGAAGTTTTGCAAAGTATTTTAATATAATTTTTGATGGAAATCAATTATGACCTTCAAGTAAAATACCACTGCCGGTGATCAAGCAGTTACCAAAAAGGAGGTTCACAACTTGATTTTACAACAATCCTAAATCCAAAATTTCAACTTTCTACGGCTAACCGTTTTTGAGTTATGCGAAATGCGAACGAGCGAACGTCCGTACAGACGCCACGACGAAACTAGTCAAAATGGATATTTCCGTTGAAATCTGAAAACCGAAAATTTTCGCGATTACAATACTTCCTTTACTTCGTACAAGGAAGTAAAAATCCAAACTAATTTTTAAAACTGTATTCGACAAGTAAAATAATTTCGTTGTAAAAAAGCCAATTGTTTTTTTTTTAAGTTGCCTAACTTTTTTGTGAAATATGATAAACTTAAAAATGTTGAACATTTTAAAACATTTAAAATATTTTGAATACTAGAATATCAAATTATTAGATCTGAATAGTTGCCATTGAAAAAAAGATAAATACAATATAAACTAAATAATACTTCAAAACATTCATTAAAGGCTGCACACTCTTCGAGGATTAATTCTGAAGAAAACATCGCTTTACTTACCTGGAACAAAGAAAAAAAATCAAATAATGACTATTTTATAAAATGATATTAGTAATAAAAATAATATTTTAAAAGTTTCATATTAAACAGTCTACCAGAAATCAGCCACCAACAGGACAATGATATATAGAATATAGAAGGTCCAGGACAGAAGGACCACCCCGAGATAGATGGCCAATCACGCGGTGTCATCAGGCAAACAGTAACATCGATCCTCCCGAAGGATCATTTGCATAACTGCTTCCTGGGCTTTCCCCCTCCCCCCCTCCACTATCTAACTTTCAACTTGCGATGTAAGCTATCTAAAAGACTACATGCCGATTTTAGAAAGGAAAAAATTATAATCACAATATATCACATATAAGGATATACTCGTATAAAATAAATTATCCGTTTATTGTAGGCAGAGAAAACAAAGATATTAAAATCGTAAGCAACTCGTCTAATTGCGTCCCTTAATGCGTCTAATTGGCTTTTAACCAGCGCTTTTTTTTCCATTGAGATTTTTGTACAGAATAAACTTGAGAAAAAGGAAATGATTTCTTGTTTAAGATTGTATTTAAATAACAGATGGTCAAAAGTGGAATAATTTTTCGTAATTTATAAATGAGAAATGGTCAAATTGTTTTGAATGAATGAATGTGTTTTCATGATTAGAATTCCACAACGCAAGCGGTTCAATTCCTGAGATTGATATCAGGAGTAGCATGCTTTGTTATGAAACAAGTACCAACAGTATGTGTATTATATTATCATTGTGTATTGTATAATTGTTTAAACTATTTTCGACCGTATACTCGGGATTTTATGTATGTAAGTACCTTTTGCAGAACCCCCAAGTTCCACTTCCTTAGGTCGATATTAGGTGATGTGAATAAAAACTGAAAAATTTACATAAAGAAATACTTGCTAAACGTATGGAGCACATGCTCCACAAATACCGATCTGCTCTTTCGTAGATTTAGCATTTTACTGAGTACCTGTTCAAGTAGCGGAGCGTTCCCTTAGAAAAGTGAGTAGGTACTCCGAATAAAATATTTGGAGCCAGTGTTCCATACACTTAGCAAGTATTCCATTGAGTTCACTTCTAGTCCGAGTCTGTGCTTAATTATCTGAGGAATGAGCATGTGCTCTTTTTTATTCACTTCACCTACTTGCTTCAATAATTATAATAATAATAATATTTCTTTGTTGATTTTATTTTATTTTAATTGGTGATTAGCGTCCTTTCCTATTGCTATTAAGGCAAACAGGACGGGTTATTCGTACGGGCTACCAAAATTATTCTAACCTTTCTTTGTCCTGACAGTCTAAAGATAATTTGCCACATAAAAAGAGTCTATACCGTTGTTAGAGTTCTATTAGTTTATGTCTGATAAGGTAAGGTCCCCGAAATTCGTCCATCGCTTGTATCAGTATCCCCTCCATTTTACAGTAACGCACGTATGATTTTGGAGGCCTGTGGCAGCAAACTTTTAATGCCCTCTAAGCTTCTTACTCAAAATTTGAAGATGTGCTCGTGTGTTATTCGTAATAATACAATGCAAGTTATTAATTATATTACTACATATCATTATTTGTAATACATTTTTTTTTCTAATTAGCTATATCTACATGAAAAAAAAAAATCCGTCTCCAATTTGAGGCTCCATTGGGATTTGCTATCTTGCTATCAGCTATTTACGCTCTCGCTCAGTTATCAAGCGTATCATAGCAATGCTAACAGCTAAAATACTCTTGAAATACTCCAGTACCACCCAGTTGACTGTTGATAGTAAAATAATTGTGATTTTGGCTCAGTATTTTTCAACCATAGAATGAGGAGAATATTATAGTTACAGGTTTTATTCAACTTCCAAAACGCTATCCCAGCGCAAAAAAGAATGACATTTTTTATTATAGATTTATTATTCGTAGACTTCATTGTTTTCATGTTCAAACTGGGCGAGACTAAATTCGTCCCTAACAAAGTTTTTCAACTCGCCGGAAGAAAATTAATCAACTTTTATGAAGACAGACGAGAAGAGAACGGTCTAAATGCACAAGTTTGAAATGGTACCATGAAATGCATCCTTACCAAAATTGGAAAAATTTGTGTATAATATATACATTTTTTTAAAAATGTTTTGATGGATAATTAGAAACATTTTAAAAAAATAAAATAGTCAATAATCAAAACGTTTATAAATATTTTATAAATATTATAAAATACTTTATAAATATCTTAATGTAACAAATTTCGTTTTAGGGAGATATTTGCCTTAATTTAAATGTCCTTGGCTTCCAAAAAATAGTAAGTTGTGAATTTGATCGGGGGACGAATTACAGCCACTCTTTTAAAACTCTAACGCTTAGGAAATTATTGTTTTTTTGTTTACTCAGAGGAAAGGAAAGGAAGGAAATAAATAACGATAATATTTTTTTGGTATAGAATAGAGCTGATCATAAATTTTTTTTTTTTGAAATTTCTAATTTGGTTTAGGGAGTTGATATTTAATAGTAAAAAATTATTCAAGTTAAAAGGAGTAAATGCTTCATTTTTTTAATAAAAAATAAAACAATATCATAATAAAAAAAAAAGAAATAAAAGAAGAGCCATTAATTCACAGTGAAATAGGTCCAAACTTCTGGAGAAGAAGTCCAGCGACACACCGGCGGTCCTAGATTAGCAAGATGGAGGGCCTCTGTTCTCCACCGGTTCTCAGCTATAAATTTGTCCGGACCCAGCTCGTGTTGGAATGCACAAAAAGCTGGGGGCCTCTGGTTCTTCGGGTGGATTTCAAACAGGCACTAGAGTATTTTGGATTACTGGCCAAAAATAAAATGTCAGCGTCATTAAAAAAAAAAAATATCCAGTTAAACAAATTTTTGATAAACTACAAAAAATTCCACTCTTCTATTATGCCTCTCTAATGACATTCTGTTTATTTAAAAAATCAAGAAAAATATACACTTTTAGACTAGCATAATTTCGTACATTATTTTTGAAAAATATTTAAGCTATTTATATGGAAATTATATATTTTGATCCATAAAATTAAATATTGTTGACTTTGTTCCTAAAACAAGTAGATATTGTATGGTATAATTGAAATTTTTTCATAAAAAATAGGAAAGGTAAAAAAGTAAGGACGTCCGCGCGCGTAAACGACGGCATTTCTACATCTGCCGCAGAGGCGACTGAGCCTATGCAAGCGAAGGATATAATCGATTCTGAATCAACGCCAGAGCGTGCAGACATCGATTGTGTGCGATCGCCGATTATTAAGACCGTTGGTGCTCAGATTGATTTAACGTTCAGTTGAAATCACGATGTATCGTGCGTGCCATTAATATCCTAATTTTCAAATCACAGACCTATATAATGAAAAGGTAGCGTATGTGAGAATATACGTACGTAGGTATCCGTAATCATTATCATGATAACTTCATACCCGTGGAACCAGTTTTACGGCACGAACTATATCAGGTTAACTTTTATCATTTATGATTTTACTGGGTTAATAACCTTAAAAATGCTTAACGAACAAAATTGTAATGACAGCCAAATACACGGGAAAAACTGGAAGCTCGCTAAATCAGAGATTAAAGGAAAATATACGTGCATATAATAATAAGGCAGATAATTCCAACTTTGCAATTCATTTAAATGAAAATAATCATAAATTCATCAAAGACTCAGGAGTTAAATTAATACATCACGTTGAAAACAGTCTCAAATTAAATATATATGAAGCACTTGAAATAATAAAATCCTTCAAATCCAATCCAGATTTTTGCTTAAATGACCAAATAAATATCTCCAGCAGTCCAATCTTAAATTTATTCCCATCTATAACAGAAAAAACAATTACTCACCGGCATTACTGGGAAAACCCTGACCCTTAAACCGTTTACCTAAAAACATCCTGCCTATTTCTCGTTCATTGTTAGTACAATGCGAGAAGGAACCAGCACAAACTTTTCCGCTTGATATAATCCATTTAAACCTTGGTGAGTACCAACATGTATTTGATTTCTTGTCTTAATTAAATTCATAAATGTTTTATAATACTGATTTATATAATTTAATATGTATAATAATACCAACTATATTTTGAATTGCTTATTTTTGATTTTTTTTTTGTGCGTTTTTAGAACTGAGGATGAATGTATAACATTCGAAACTAGTTTTCAATAAAACAAATTTATAGAAGTGGCAAATAATTTTTCAATCCCTAATTCAAGTGAAGTACCACTTTCGGTAATCATACAATGGCCAAAAAGGGAGGTTCACAACTAGTTTATACAGTAATCCTAGATACAAAATTTTAACTTTCTACGGCTAACTGTTTTTGAGTTATGCGAGATAAGTACGAACGGAACGTACGTACAGACGTCACGACGAAACAAGTCAGAATGGATATTTCCGTCGAAATCTGAAAACCGAAAATTTTCGCGATTACAATACTTCCTTAAGGAAGTAAAAAGAAGCATGAAAGGTTACAAACTTTAATGAAATATAACGTCCGAATAAAAAAATTCCTATTAACGTCGACTTATTCGTGTTAGGCCCACGACTATCTACTTGATGCATCCCAAACCCCGCCATTTTTAAATTTAAATAAGGATGAGTAATTGTAGGAAATAACGATTTAAGCATAACCGATTGTTCATCTCCCACCCTCAGAGACTATTTTGACGATTTACATTTTCACCGAATTAAAGGGAACATTTAGAAGGCCAGGGAAGGCATCGTAAATTCCTAATCTAATATTGGTCCGGGGGCGTAAGGTAAATTAGAAGAGCGCGGACCTATTTACTGAGCAAATAAAGAGGAATGGGAAGACCCGGGCCTCGTTCCACTATATTTCTACTCGAGTTTTTTTGAGATCTATCACCAAAGCCACAGATCCTCCCAGCATGATCTTCGGAACTAGACAGTATCATTCGCCATTCCTTTTTTTCAAAATCGCGGCCGATTAAATGATTAATAGACGACATCTCGGCTATTTAGGAAGATGGAAGGAAGCATATAAACTCTTTGGGAATCATTATATCAAAGCCTTTTATAGCACAAATATAAATCGCAGAATATATTTTGTAGTTATTAATGTTGTTGTTTTTTTTTGTATTTTTTTTCGGATTGAATATTGATTGAATATCCTACGAAGTGGTTTGAGCTGAAAGACAAAGAACTCGACGTCGTTTTTTGAAAAATGGCGTAAGCTTTAAAAATTCGAAATTTAGGTTTCAATTGATTCTATGAAGTAAACACCATCTCTATCGATTCTCGCTCACGATGTATCGAGAAAAAAAAATTGGAAATGGTCTAAAAATCGAATATTGATGACTAACGATTCTCAGTCGTCACCCTGGCCTTATTGAATCTTTTAAAATATATTGTAATTATAAAAGTTTTGCCAGTATAATAAACTCCTGCACTATATAATAAAGAATAAAATTTAAAAAAAAAATAATTTTTTATATGAGGAAAAATCGTTTCATGTGTTCCCTGTAAAGTTTGCTAAATTCCTTAAATGCCTTTTTCAAAAAACGACGTCAAACTCAAGTATTAAAATTAGAGAGAACCATACACTAATGGTTAAACGAATTGAATTTGTATATATTACTTTGTCCATATAAGCGCTAATTTTATTGCGATGTAACATCAAATAAAAGTAAAGGAATACTTCGCCTTTGATTTTATATTACGTTTCGTTTGATTTACGCGCAGGCATTCTCGGAACCGACATATCGATTGTTTCCTCGGCTATAATACGAATCGATATAAATCATCTCACACTTGGCCTATTCCCGTGCCTCGTTATCACTGGACCAAGGTCGATCGAGCCAAGTACTTCCAGGCAATGCAAGAATCAGCAAGATACATCTCTGTCGCCATCCATTTACAAACACAACTTCCTTTACTTAAGCCAATAACATGGCTAAAACTAGATCATCCTATTGTAAAACTGACACAATCCCATTAGACCGTAACCCACCTTGCTTCCCCAACAATTCTCGACATTCCTGAAAAGGAATTGGCCTCGGGATCTTCATTGTTTAGGAACAATAGGCCGGAGTACTACCAATTAAGCGGCTTCTACTACAATTCTCCAACATCGAGTCACATTTTCTTTTAGTCGATTCAATTCCAAAATTCCACTACTTGTGGCTTGTTAAATGACTTTGTAGATGATATATAAAAAAGTCTAATATATATATATATATATATATATATATATATATATATATATATATATATATATATATATATATATATATATACACAAAATAAATAGAGTGCAAAAACAAAATCCACTAACGTTAAATGAGATTGGAATCAAATACGATTAACAAGAGTTATATATGTTTTAAAACGACATTTAAATGGTATCTTTATGGTATAATGAATAAATTATTAATATACTCTGTTGCATAATATATACTCTGTTACAACGTTTCGGGGAATGACATAATCTTCAGGACAAACCTCTCATATATTTAATACCTTCTAGTACTATATTACAAAAATCCTTCTCCACTCTTTTTGTCAAGATTAAATCCATAATCTTCTATTTATTCCATCTTAATTTATATACACAGTCACTATTTTTATTAAAAGTTATAAAAAGAGTGTAAAATTCTATATATATATTTCAATGTCACGTTCACTATCTAGGAAAATAATAATGTGAGAAATTTTGTAATAAATCAGAAGATTCGGGAAGAAATTTTGCTTCCTAAAACCCACCAAAATAAAATTAATTTTTATTTATCCTGCACAAATAAATGTTCGCAACTTGCCAAAATTAAATTTTTTTTTTTTAAATAATCTTAGCATCGATTTAAATTAAAAAAAGAAAAGTCATTCTTTTCATTGAACGAGAAGGAATATTTTCCTTAAATGATAAACTTCAAAACCAATTTTCTCACCTGCATTCATTAAGAACTAAATTGTTTTCTCTTACGATAAAATTAGTGATCGGTTTTTATTATTAATTATAAGAACATTATAATAATTAATTTTTAATTATATTTGTTGCTACTAATAATAGGTCACTAATCATTTCCAGAAGGAATATAAATAATCGACCATAAAAGAGAGGCCATAAACACTGACAATAAACATTTTGTGTAGATCATATTTTCTTCATACTCTAGGGCCAATTCAACTTCCTTTTCATGAACGTAGGGCAGGTCACATTTACTACTACCACGAGATTTATCGGGCTGTAGTCGATGGTTCGATGGGTACAGTGCCCGCCACCTGATAGCGCACGGATAAACCACGTTTATAACTCTCTATACATATATGCTAGGTTGTTGCAGAAGTCCCTGTGCATCAGTATAGCTTTATTTCAGATTGCATATTTTAAACATTATTGAATACTACTCTTCAAAGTAAAGTCCATTGTTTTCAACAACTTTCACCAACTTTCTGCCTGTAATTGGATTAGATGCCGTACGACTCATTCGGTCTTGAGGCAAAGAACTCTTCACATCCAATTTTTACGTCCTCGTAATTATCAAAGATCCATTTTAAAAAAATGAGCCATTGATCTAAACAAACCATAATCTGTTGGTGCAATATTCGGACTATACGCAGAATGAGGCAAAACCTCTTCTCCTTGCAGTTCCGATAATTTTTCCTTGGTCTAACGAGAACGATGTGCAGGGGCATTGCCGTGTTGCAAAATGACTTGGTGCCTGTTGACCAAAGCGGGGTACTTTGCACTAAAAACTGCATAAACTCTGTCAAGCTGTTCACAGTATAGGTTTGAGTACCTACCACGGCCGATAAATCACATGGAGTCGCATGTGTGTTCTGGTTCACACATTCAAAAAGAACGTCATCATCAATGACCTATGGGCGTCCTGATCTGGGTTGTGTGGCAGTACATTGATGGATAATTGACTCTCCTTCTATGGCACAAATTTCTTCGGCGGCAGCCTTTGCGCTTAAACATTTTTTGCCAGTAATATCTCAAAAGACCGCGAATAACGATGTTTTCTTCTGACATTGCACGGGCGTTTTAAAAATGTAAATGACCGCATGAGGCCAACTCAAGTTACAAGGAATTAAAGGATTAGCCAAAGTAAACATTGACCATTGATAGTAGGAACAAAAACATGCCTATGGGATAATTATAAGAGTTGGACTTAAGGGTTGTGTTCATGCACAAGGACTTTTGTAACAACCTAGCAGAACGATACCAGTTTTTGTTCAATAACAGTTTTATTTTCCTATATTGCTAAACTTGTATATTTTACGGTACAACTTCACATTGCAGTCGCCTTATCAGTAACAGTCGCCGCTACCGTTTTCAAGCGTTATTTATGCTAACTAATTGCTTGGTATTCAATTGTAAAATTCGTATTCATTGGAATTATTAAATTTATTACACCTTTAATTACATAATATTTAAAACTATTAGCACTGCCGACTTCCAGGTCTGGGGAAGCTATATTTAAAGCAGTAATAATTTAAAATACGGTGAGGGCCTGACCTCAACTGAAAGGGATCCGTTGGGACTTTATCACTTGAGCGAGCGGAAATCGACAGCGCTAATAATTTTAAACGATGTCTAATTAAAGGTGAAATAATTCCAATGAATAGTTATTTTACAACTGAATAGAAAGCAGTTAGCACAAATGGCGCTAGAGAGCGGCTGGGCGACGACCTCTACTGATAAGGCGGCTGCGTTGTAAAGTTGCACCCTATTTATATATAATTTTTCCAATTATTAGCAATGATTCCCCTTTCTATCCTGACTGTTACATTTTTTATCTTTCCCTGTGTCAAATCTATTTTGCATCGTAGACTTTGAGAATCTACTCTAGCTGTTGTACCCATCTATCATTGTCTATACAATCCACATGCCCTGGCCCATTTCCATTTCAGTAGGTTCATAAAAACTGTAGTTTACTCTCTAATTTAGAAGTTTTGATATATTATATATATGATATATTTTGTACTCCTTTACCTAACACTACAGATATGTTGAATGGAGTGATGTCAGATTTTATAATATTATGATATTTTTATAATATAGAGATAACCATTTTTACCCATGTATAGAGGGTAGTGAACAAAGAAAACTGAAAATGTGCCTTATATTTTTCTAAGTTGAAGTAAAAATAATAAAATAAAATAAAAAAAACTTGTCTTAAATTTCTGAAAGATATCTCCTCGGCTGGTGCCAAACAAGTACCTCCACCATTAAGGCAGGGATTATCAAGGCTGTGGAGTGGCGAGGGCCAAGAGGAACCTAATGTTGAAGCAAGTAATATTTATAAAATAAAAAAGAAAATTAACAAAAATTAATTGTAAAAACAACACCAGTGAATATGCGAAAAATTAAAGTTATCCTTCCTAATCCCAGATGATGAAAATAAGACTAAATACCGGGTGGGGTACTTACGCGCCCAACCTAATTTGTTGGTTATTTTTGCTAATTATCTTGTTTTTTTAAAGTGCTGTAGAAATTGAGAGGAAAAAAAAAATGAAATTGACATAAAATTTTACAAATGTGAAATACCAAGTGTGTCCGGAGATAATTCAGCAATGGTTTTTGGGAGTGGAAAAATCGCCATAAATCATATAGCTGCAATTTTTTCTCAAACTGACAGTGCGACGTGACAAAGTGATTTTTAATTCATAAAATAAAAAGTTTTGTGAAACCGTTTTCTGAATTTTAAGGGTTTTTGGACAATTTAAATGAAAATAAGATTTAACCAAAAAAGTGGTGATCGCTGTTGCGACCTCAGAAAGGGTTAAAAAATATTGAATTTTCTAAATCATTATAAATTATCCTAATATTAATTATAAAACCATTATTTGCAAAGACGTATATATAAAGTTCCCTTGGAATTAATGTCAATTGTTAATTGACCTAATTTACTACCGAATCCCTTCATTGATTTTTATCTGTTCTCGTAGAATCGTGTTCTTCTTGGCCTTTTCTGTCACCGAATACATCATGTCATCATCACTGAAGGTTTAGAACAAAATCACTTTGGTAATTTCTCTGTGAGCTAAAACTTAACCACCATTATTTACTTATAATTATTAAATTGGCCCCCTCCCCGCGAAATATGGAACGAGCGTATCTTCTCCGTGATTAATGCAGTTAGGATCTAATCAAGAAGCTGGTGGGGTGGCTTGCTCAAAGTGATCAATTATAATCAGTCGGATCGAGAAGGCCGTGAGTGGAAGTGGGTTGATTCAGTCAGCTGTTACGGCATCCCATTGTGCCAGTCCTCTGTCACAGGAAATATCTACTTCATATCTTCGTACACAGATATAAGGTGTAAAGTTCGATTTCAATACAATCTGTAAATCATCGCTAAAAATAAATATATTCTCCTTCAGTCGGATCTATGTTTGTAATGAATATTTTGTGTGCTTTATTTGGTTTAAGTAGACTATCTTTTACAAATTAACAAATATATTCTGGCAGAGTTGGAAGGTGGATATTAATTCAAGAGGTCCGTAGCGAAATAAAAATGAACACTCGGAAGCTGAAATCGAGCCGTTATATTCACACCTCAATGAACTAATTTATGAAGTAATTTTGGTTTATAATTGGAAGATTCCAAAAACAAAGCGTTAAGTTTCTGAAATATTGGTAAATAACTAAATAACCAATCCGCAAATTCGCAAATTTAAGTGTAAACTAGTCAAAAAAATTTAATATCACAAATGCAGATAAAAGGCACAAAGCACATCTCACATCAACAGCTAAAAATTATAAATAAACTAGAGACCTGCATGCATTTCTCCCAGTTTTATATTCACTGTCATCCCGTTGTACATGGTTCTAACTGTAGCATGCCAAGATAAGATCTCCATCCACGTCATCTATATTGCAAAGAGGACATGTCAGTGATACTACTATTCCTACCCGATCTTCTTGCCTTACACTTGAACATTGTGATTTGCTATGTTCCGTGCTTATAGTGAGAGTGTATAATAAATCTCGCGTGGCCGTGGTGGCTGAGAGTGTTATGGCATCACCTAAGCAACACCGAGACTGTTTCAACACCGGTTCGAACCCGGCCAGAGAGGGTTGAAATTTATTTCGTGGCGGCCCCACGTAATGAATCTCGACCTTCCCGCTCTGGTTAGAATAGGTTGGTAACCTTTAAGACAACCCGTCCAGTCTGTTATTCTCAGTCAGACTTATTCTCTGTATAATTGCCAGTCTGTCAGCTTGTTCATTACCATACCTGGTATAATCCAAGCTATAATCCTTTCTCTTCTTTCCATCCTAGCTGCCATGTTTCTACACTTTTCTTCAATTGTAGTCATAAAGCCGAAGCGAAATTTGGTGACTTATTTGAAGAAAACTTTTAATCAATCATATATGGGCCATTCTCATGAGACTTTTCAAATTCGCATCTTTTGGCGAAAACACGGAACGGATTAATACGTCATGGACATGTATAAATATTGATAAACAAACCAACCAAAAAGATAGAAAGGAACTTATCTCATGGAGTTGCTGAAAATAAGAACGTACAAAACAAAAATCTTTTTACTTACTTATTATGTACTCAGTTTTGTATTATCATTATTTTATAGTAATGTTAGTAGGTAAGGAAAGTACTTAGGCATTGAAATCGGATCCAATTTTCGATATGCAGTTTCCGACGGAGCTATGCGTTTCAGAGCCTCCTGAGACAAAAAAACACATTTTTGTCCATTGGTCTGTCTTTCTGTCTGCCTGTCTGTGCCACGATTATTTCTTCAACGGATGGACAGACTTTCAGCTTATGGCTGCGTACCAAATCGGGTATCCTGTTCGCAGTAGAGGTTAGGCAAAAACAGCTTTAGCGGTTTTAATGGAACTAGTCTAAAGTCTTGAATCCCTTTAACTTTTCATTATAGTACATTCACTCTCCCCTCTCCCTCCCAAAAAAAAGTTTTGACGAAAAGTCATTTTATTTGACAAATAAATCAGAAAAGTAAAACATTTTATGAAAAATTCTATATAATCACTTATGTGGGTGCCTAATTAAATTTTCTATAAAACAGAAAAACAACCTTTTAAATCGGACAAGTATTAGCCAACATATGTTTCATCAATTCAGGCATCATCAGAACAAAATAATAAAAAAGAAAAAGATAGGATCATACAAATGGAGATCTGAGATGGCGCATCTCACATCAACAATACAAAACGACTCATCGAATATAGATAATACATCACTCCATAGATACTTCAACAAATATTTAATAGTTAGATTTGCTACTGGATCTATTGAATTTCAACTTTTTTATTCCTTCTTCGATCCATATAAAAAAAATATATAAATAAATATTATTTCTGCCCTTCTATTAAATATTGTCAGTCTAGAAATATCCTAGAGCGCAGGTATATTTCTGTACTGGTTCTAGAATAGGCCTGTGAATAATCCGCGTGAATAAAGATTTTATAAATAGTACTTTCAGTTAGGAGGGAGGGGATAAGGAAGGGGTAGTTGGGATGCTATATACGGTCTCTTTACTAAATGGACTGGAATATAGAACATAGGAGAGGGAGAGAAGCGAGGGGTGTAGGTTCCACTGGGAGGAAGAAACTGTTCCGAAATGGTACATCTGTTTTACGCTAATTTAAATTAAATGGAGTATTTTTAGTATAAGCTAGTCAGCTGGTTCTACAGCCCTTCATTTGGGAAAGACTGAATTATCAGCTTTATTTTATATGAAGAACATACATTGTTGGACAGAATTTTATTCATAACTAGCTGTACCCGCATGGCGTTGCTCCTGAAAAGAATTGCGTGTTAAATACGCTCCCGAATTTCAAATTTTTTTTTATTTTTTTTTTTTATGTTTAACTTTTAAAATATAATGTAACAGAAGACAGGACTATTGTTCTTCATCTACATCATTTCTAATCATCATCCTGTAAACTAACTTACAAACAACTTTTAAAAATATCTTATGTGGACACCCAATGACTTCCTTGTACGCCTATTAAACTAAAAATCGGTGGCTCAAAAAGTTACCCTGACTTTGGTTACTAGTTTCCGAAGATAGCATTATCTCAGAAACGACACTCGGCGTCGCGACGTCCATCTATTGGCTCATACAGACACACATAAGCTCTAGTTTCTCCAGGTCTCATTCCGTTATTATATGTCGTTTTATTTCAGTTAGTAACAAGTTCTTAAGAGATTTCTTCGTGTTCCTAAACAAAATTAGAACTTTCTATGTCACTAGATAAAAAACCATCGACGGAAATCGACAGTTTCAACATTTTAAGAGGAAGAACCCGCTTAACTTATATCTTATTCACCTGTTGCAGACTTGTTCAGATCACAAATGGAGAAAAAAAAAAAAAAACAAGTAATAAAATTGTTTAAGCAGAGTGGAAAAAATCGCGTTAATAACCTTTATCACCGAACCATATGACCTCTTTAATATATGTCGATATACCTTTTGATGTAAGTTTATTAAAGACCTTCAAGTAAAGTACCACTTCGACTCTTCAATTTCAACAAAAATCTATTTTATTATTTATATCGATATAAAAGTTTAATTTACTAAATTTGAGATGTTTTACATCATATTTTAATATAACTTTTGATGAAAGTCTTATATGATCTTCAAGTAAAGTGCCATTTAAGGTTTCCTTATTATAAAAATTTAAATGCCTAGATTTGGGATGAGGTCCGTAAAAAAATATGTGGTTCAAAATGGGGTTCCTCAGTAAGGATTTGAATTTTGAAAAAAATTATCGATATATACATCGTATCCATAGTTTTGGAATATAAATTAATAGTAGTTTGGTGTATCGAAAAAAGTATCAATATCTCGATATATCGGACCATGATATTTTTAATATTTTTAATCCCCTCCTTTAAAAGGGAAATATCAATATGTTAAAAGATATATTTCGACAGTTTTAACTCGTAATAATGATATTAAAATTTTGAGTATAGGAAACCGACATATTACCCAAAAAAGAATTAAATAAAGAAAATAAAAAACAAAAAAAATGTCTACAAGATCTATAAGTTTGATAGGTTTCGGTATTCAATATTAATTTACTTCCATCCTTTTTATTTTTTTGTAATTATGTTTAAGCAATTAATAAATGTTTTCTCCAGTTCCTAGTATGATTTTTTTATTTATTGTCAAATGTTAATCAACTAATACATTTTTTTGTGATATGCTATTTATGAATATTTAATTGCTGCTATTAAAGTTATTACAAATCTATGATTTGTTAATTTATATTGACCTAACCTTCAATTAAATGTAAAAACCCTCTTCTTCTGCTTTCTAAAATTAAAAACATTGAGGCCAGATATATCGAAATATATCCACAGGAAAAAACTGCAGCACCTGTATTTTTGGTTCTTCGTTTGTCGAATCCGCCGTTCTTTGTTAATTTTTCTATTTTATTTTTTTAAATATATGTTTTCGATACTCAAATTTTAATATCGTTATTACGATATATCGAATAAAAACTAGAGGAGAAAAATATATATTTATATTTATATATATATATATAAATATATTAATATATATATAATATAAATATATTTATATGTATATTATTTTAAATATCGATATTTTTCCCAACATCTCTAATCCTAAGACTACATTAGTTTAAGAACCCCTGATGGACGCATGAATATGAACGCATCAGGCCCTTATCATAGATGCTTTGTACAAATCATACATATACATACATCTATTTATAATTTCAATATTTTCAATAATTATGCATTCTAGTCATTCATTTTATGAATATATTATTTTATCATAATGGTTATGAGTCTGGTATAAATTTTACTCGAATTGGAAATTTTTATTATTCGTAGGGGACTAGATGACCCAGAATAAAAACTTTTCATTTCATTTCAAAAAGGCAATAATAAAAAAAAAACAGTAAAATTGTAACAATTTAGTAAACAGACGAACTTGATTAAATATGAACCTATTTGACGATTATTGAACTGTGGTAGTCGTTGACCGGTCACCGGGAAGACCTAGAAGACCTGAGGTAGAAGTGGCTTGGGGCCCCAACGGTTTATCTTGTTAGCGAAGGGTCGATAGGAAACAGCGGTAACAGAGCAAATATGGAAGATAGACTGTCAATAACATTACATAATATATATATATATATATATATATATATATATATATATATATATATATATATATATATATATATATAATACTGTCATATATTCTTTATTAAAGGAACACCTATCTAATTTATTTTAGAGTAAATAAAATATTGTAATCGGTTCAAATTATCTGTATCTAGTTTTCAACAGATTTTTACGTTTCAGAGCCCTCTCCCCGAGTCAAAAATCGCATTTTTAGCCTTTGGTCTGGTGCCTAGAGATGTTGAAAAATATCGATTTTCCCTCCTCGATATATCGTAATATCGATCTTAAAATTTTAGTATCGAAAAACGATATTAAAATATCTGATATGGACAATACATGACTTCCTTGTACGCCTATTAAACTATAAATCGGTGGCTAAAAAAGAGATCTTGAATTTGGTTACTAGTTTCCGAAGATCGCAGTATCTCAAAAACAACACTCGGCGTCGCGACATCCATCTTTTGACACACACACACAAATAGGGAGGAAAACCAGTATTTTACACTAAATTTTAACACTTAAACAAGTAATAAAAATGTTTAATTGGATTGGAAACCAAATTGCGTTTGTAACCTTTATTACCGAAACATATGATTTATGTATTTAATTTAAATATAATTTTTGATGTAAGCTTATTATGACCTTCAAGTAAAGTACCGTTTTCGGCTCACCAATTTTAACCAAAATATAGTAAATACATTCATATCAATATAAAAGTCCTATTTACCAAATTTGAGATGTTTTACATTATAGTTTAATATAATTTTTGATGAAAGTCTAATATAAACTTCAAGTAAAGTACCGCTTCCAGTATTCCAATTTAGACCAAAATCTAGTATGTTATTTAAATCAATATACAAGTAATAAATACCAAATTTGAGAAGTTTTGCAAAGTATTTTAATATAATTTTTGATGGAAATCAATTATGACCTTCAAGTAAAGTACCACTTCCGGTGATTAAGCAGTGACCAAAAAGGGAGCTTCACAACTAGATTTTACAACAATCCTAAATACAAAATTTCAACTTTCTACGGCTAACCATTTTTGAGTTATGCGAAATACGAACGTACGACCGAACGTACATACAGACGCCACGACGAAACTAGTCAAAATGGATTCAGGGATGGTCAAAATCCGTTGAAATCTGAAAACCGAAAATTTTCGCGATTACAATACTTCCTTTACTTCGTACAAGGAAGTAAAAATCTATAAGGACGGTTGGTTCAACGAACAAAGAACCATAGAAAGTTGTGGTGTAGTGTGTTCGTGTTACTATCTATAGTGGCTGTCAAGGGATGAGATATTTATAGCAAAATACAGATGTTGATATCGATATCGGTTAACAATATAGGTATCTTGATAATACCGGCATAAAAATACCGTTAGTGTTTTTATAAAATGTATTTAAGAATTTAGAAATAGAATTTTAAAAAAATTCTTAACGAATTGGAGAAAGATTAGAAGATAACCTGTTCCTTGATAATTGAATCCTGCAGGAAATAAACTACATAAAAACAATATCTTAATTATATAATCACAGAAATATCGATATTTCAAAATATCGTTAATTCATTTATCAAATTTAAAAAAAACTAAACGAATCAAAAGGTGATTAAGAGATAACTTACATCATTATTAAAATCTTGTATAATTCCATTATTAAAATCTTGCTGTAAATGAACATAATAAAAACAATATCAAAATGGTATCGTCACAGTAATATCGATATTATAACATTAATATCTTAATGATATTGCCAGAGAAATATCGATAATTTTTTTATCAAATTAAAAAAAAAACCTAAAAGAATCGAAAGGAGGATACGAAATAGCCTGTTTTTAATATTTATAGTCTGCTGTAAATGAATTTAATAAAAACAATATCTTAATTATATAGGCACAGAAATATCGATAAGTTTGTGTCCCTTAAAAAGATTATGAATATCGACATCCGATATATCGATATTTTTTTCTCGATGTAATTACATATGTACATATATATAATCTATTTAGATGAATATAAAAAAAAGGTTGGTAATGATTCTTAAAAGAATAAATAATTAAAAGGAATTAAAGAAACAGAAAAGAGGGTAATCGTGTAAAAATAGTAAACATGAAAGAGAATAAATAAATAATTCTTCAAACAAACAACCATTAGATGGAATGTTTATCATCAGTATCACGACAGGGTTAATTATAGTCGTTTTCTGTAGTTAATAAAGGAAAATGTTTCATTAAAAATGTTTTTTTCGGAAGTATCGGAGTTTTGTTGACACAAGTCTTACCGGCTAATCGTGGAAGAAATAAGCTTGAGACGGATGGATAAGTAGATTAATATTTGAATTTGAATATTCTACATTAGAAATACGATTTGGATGCTATAAAATTACAATATGTTCAGTGCAACTTGATTATCAGATATTTGGAAAGCAGTATGGCGTGTACTGGAATATATATATAGATAGGTACGGTATACCAAACGCGCTTGAAAGAGAAAAGAGATCGATAAGAAGAAAATTAAAAAAAAAATCAATGGCGAAGAAATTCATGGTACAGCCTCTGTTGTTTTCAACGTTATTATCTTTTTTTTTTCTTTTAGCCCTCATGATGACCTAAAACTTAGGCCGAAACGTTGGCACACATTATAATTATTATTTATTAACTGCATCCCCAACCAAGATTCTCCTACATAAAAAAAAAAAAAAATCTTATACCATGACAAATAACGCGAATAAACATTTATTGTTATTCTACTGTTTGTAACAAATACCGTCACATTCCAGTTGCGCCAGACGGGCAATACGAACGATGTGTTGTCCACATTTTCGACTTTAAAGCTTCGTGCGTTTCGTCTCTTTTTACGAATGTAAAAAATGCATTACATTGTATCATGTATCACATTGGATACTTTACAGTTATCACGATGATATAAATAATGCTTTTTTTTTACATACAATCTTATCACGACTATATTCAGTTTCGACTATAGTCATTTTCCCCACATTTTCAGCTATATTATGTCAGCTCATCTCTTCATTGTTAATTTTGTAATTTAAAATTAAGAGTCCATCAGACCTACCACACTATGTATCATAGAGGGGTTTTAAAACGCAGCCATTCGTAAATAAATAGGTCAATAGAGTAAATGGTTTATAGATCTAATCTAGTAAGCAGTGATGATTCAGGAGGCTGTGCCTTCGATTGTCTCAGCAGGATCAACATCATCAACTCCATCACTAGGTCAATAAATCTATTTATAATCACTGATTCATCTCTATTTATAACTAAAATCATTATATATCGATTGGTATCAACACTCTTAAATCATAAATATAAATAACACTTTTATGGCAACGCTTAGATTTAAGTTTACTATTAAAAACGCAACAAATCATTGCACAATGGTTTATAATTAATTATTATTATTTATTTATTAAGTATATTATTAATTATTAATACTATAATTAAAAGTGTTTCGGAATCACTATACTAAGACAAAAAGAAAAATTGGATTTTTTTTTTGGACTTGTCTATAATAATTCAGTAAAACTTTATGGGATATGGGAGTACGAAACCTGTAATGTTGAGTTCCCAGGATCATCTCGTATGAACTGCGAATATATCGGCAAATATAAAAAAAAAAAAATCGATCTAGTAATCTTGGGAAAAAGACGCGAACGGCGGACGGACGGATTTTATTATTTTTTCGATTTTTGGATTCTACTTATCTTGAAAGATAATTTTGAGAGAGTTAAGATTTTTTTTCTTAATCGATTACAGAGGTTCATTATTGAAAAAAATAAACCAAAATTAATACAGTTTAATTTTAATTAATACAATTTTAATGAATGATAATTAAGAAATGCCCCGTTCTAATATACACCAATAATAAGTAAAATGGTTCTTAAAGATTAAAGAGGTCACTGCTAAGCAAATTGTGAAGATAACTATGAGGCAGTGGGGCATGCTATGGGCTAAAACCATCTCTAATAGCCACAGCAAGATGATTAATGGCTTGAGGCCTTCTTGCATGCGATATTATACCGTATCCACCTCTCTACTACTCTTTAATACCCCTTTTCTCTTCCATTATTAATTTAAAAGGAGTAAAAAAAAAATATAATTTCGTTTTAATAATAATTAACAATGGCAGATCATAACTCAAAGTTCCGAGCCCGGCTGTGGCAGAAACTTTGTTTAATGTCCTGTGGATCGAGTTGAAGAAAGGAGATCCTCCGGGGGAATGGCCAACCTATGTAAAGTGGGTATCGGGGTCTACCATTGACTGGAGGAAACCCTGTTAAGTTAATCATCAACGTATAAAGGTGTTAATCAAGAAACAGTACTTCATTATCACGTTATGAACCCAAGGCCATTCATGAACCGTACTACAATCTTTTTTTTTTAAATTATTATTATTTTAAGAAAAAACAAAGATTTCAATACAAAGTCTTAAGCTTCTCAAATAGCAATAAATAAGTAAGCAGTCAACGTTTCTCCAATACAGGCAACATCAGTACAGCAAAAATAAGATAACGTATATACAAACCATTGATAGCACATCTCATGTCAACAGCTAAAAAGACTGACTAAATACAGATAGTGTATCAGTCCTAGACAAATAATATCTTAATTTGGTTAGTCTTTTAAGGATTGTTGATGTGAGCTGTGCTATATTTGGTTTGCATTAATATGATCTTATCTTTGTTTGACCTAGTGATGCCTGAATTGGCGAAACGTTTGATGCTTCTTTATTTACTGTGAGAATTTACTGTTTTTGTTGACTTTTAGAGATTTTAATTTGGAATCTTGAATTTAATTTGGAAGCATGCTAAATATTGCTATTTGTCGAATTTCACGTTAGCATGTTAAATAGCACAATAGGAAACAAGTTTGTTAACAGGCTCAGTTTAACAGACCTGCACCCTATTTCATAATAAAGTACATAAGTACAAGTAAGCCCATATATTATTACGCCAATGACTTACACTGTGAAATGTTGTAATACGATAATATTTAAAATAGTTTTATATAAAAGCAGCAATTAAAAAAATAGTTGAATACAATTATTATTACCTAATGACGATAAGTAACCTGTAAGCTCTAAACACGAACATTTCCACTTGTACTTTATTATGAAATAGGGTCCAGATTGTGAACTAAGTAAAATCTTACTTAAATGGCCGCCATATTGTTTTGTCAACTCACAAATATTTGTATGTGGTTTCAAAGTGTCGAAAGGATATTTGTTTACTTGCTTTACTTTGTTTCGATTTAATTATTTGTCTTCACTATAATAAATAAAATAGCCATTAAGTGACATTAATAAATGTTAGAAAAATAATAAATATATATTAAGGGAAGTGTGTTTGTTAATAAATAAAAAAAATTAGTAATGCAATCTTCCGAAAGTAGTAGTAATTATAAAATATAAATTGAATACTGTTTTAGTGTGATTAGTGATTAGGAGGATTGTTATAAATTTCGCTTAGGTATAGGTCAATTATCACATTTTTAAAAAAATCCTATCTGGTGTTAATTTCCTATTTATTTTTCCAGTAAAAAGACTTAGAAACAGTAAGTAAAAAGAACGAAAACAATAGCAAACCCTACAGATAGATTTTTGTAGTAATACGAAAATTATTGTAAAAAAAAAAGATCGTTTGTACAAGGTCACGGTAGGAAAGGAATCATCGAAAAATTAAATGTAACGAAATTGTGTCATCTCAGCATTTGACAGAATAGCAACTTCAGAAATAAAAAAATAATAAAAAAAAAGATGGAACTCGGTCAGCAAAAGCTAGCACATGGCCCACCCCATTGCCTATATTTCTAGCAATGATGTAACATAAAAGGGATTTGTGGCGCCTAACAAGAGCCAGGCTGAGATTTGCATAAAATTATCGAGGTTTAAGGAAAAACAGAAACTAGCAATAACAAGGTTGCAAGTAATAATTAGTAAAAATTAAGCTCTCAAGTTCGTATATGGTGCTTAAGTGGATAAAAAAAACTAAACAAGCGACAGCAAAACAACGAAAACGACCTTCACATTTCGGTCAATGAGGCGATATACACGCGTTAGAACTAATTCCTATTTGACCTCCGCAGTTATCTATCTAAATATATTCAAATTTATGCAGATCTGGGAGATTTACTGTCTAAAGCCAGTCTGTCGTAGGCGCTTCTAGAGCCTGACCCACTATTATCTTGTGTGTAGTTTGGCATCGTCGTGTCCAGGTTTAAACGGTCATTGAAGCGAATGATGGTTAAACATGAAAGCAATACCATCGCCATGTAAATGTTGTGTCTCAACATACTATGAACAGATTATAGAAGGTTCGATTCTCGATACACAAAGGAGTTTTCTGTCAGTAAAAAAAAAAAAAAGTATTAGGAGGTGAAAAAACTAGCTCGGCTCAAGGTTAAGATGTTTATTATTTATAGAGGGCCCAACCTACACATGTGTAACAGCAACATACACCTACGGCAGGAGTTAATAGACCTGTTTACCTAAATAGCAACTGTAATAAATAATTACTCTTCCATTTACCTATTTGGGATCACAGGTAACAAATGATAACAAGAAATTAAAACCAGAATGATGACCTGCAATAAGTACAACATTGGAATAAGAAATTTCATTTCATGAACACACATTAATTTTTTTCTCTTGATAACTGCGCCCACAGAGGCAATATGATCATTACATTATAGGAGTAAGGTATATGTGGTTGTTTGATTAAAAAACCTCATGAAACGAAAAAACTTTCATTCAAAGTAGTCACCTTTTTACGAACACTTTCTTCAACGAGTTACCTATTTTTTAAACTTAAAAAATAGAGTTTTTGGAAGATATAAACAGAAAACTTTTTTTTTTGGCATATAAACAGTTTTAAAAAATTCCAACGAATAAAAATTGTCCAAATTCCTAAAAAAAGAGAAAATCTGTAGGAGACATGTGAGAAGAATAAGTTAGACACCGAAGAATTTCGTAGTGTAGTTCCTTCAATTTGTTAACGTTTCATTTGGAAACACTTACTTTGCTATGTCCTTAACCATAGGAACTTTACGATCTTCCAGTGCAAATTGTTTTTAGGAAAGGTTTTGATATATTTGATCAATTTCATTAAAGTAAATAGGGCGGGGAAATTATGGTTTCACCTCCTAGCAAAAAGGCTTAGTGAATGACTTCAGCCAAAGACCACCGATACTAATACGAAATACTAGTACCACTTGATGGCGCAACAATCCATTACTGGATCTAGACCTTTTCTAGCAACTTCCATCATGTACTGAAGCTTCCCAATTTCAGATGTCTCTGCGGGTCCGATGTAGGATCTCAGAGTCGTTGATCCTTCCTATATGACCGGCTTAACAAACTTCACCACGTCCATCTTAGATAGAGCTCATAGAGCTTCTTTTCGGCGCTCTTCGCCAAACATTACTATAAATCCTATTTTTTGTGTGCTTTTAGAACTGAGGAGGAATGTGTAACATTCGAAACTAGTTTTCAATAAAACAAATTATTAGAAATGGCAAATAATTTATCAATCCCTAATTAGATTGATCCTTTTATACCATCATGCGGATTTCAATTGACTATAAATCCTCCTCAATATTCTTCATTCAATTATACGGAGCTCATTTTCATCTATTTTCGCTGTGGACCAAGTTTCTGCTCCATTTGTAAGAGCAGGGCGGTCTTATTACATGGTCTTAGTTCGGTTGGATAGGAGACAAATCGGCTTCTCACGAGCTTGGAGAGGGCGAAATAACATCGATTTGCTGAGAATATTTTTCTAATTATCTTCTGATCAATACCGTTCCTCAATGTTTACTTCAGATCCCAGGTAGACAAAACACTCCATTGGTTGGAACCTGCATTCTCCAGTATTAAAGTATTCAGCCAAGTATACTGAACATCAAACGGTAACCATTATTATTTTTTAGAGTAAATTTGTTTTTAATATGTGTCCTGACTTCTCGTTAACATTCACCCACTGACTTGACCGACACTGTTTGCCATTCTCAATCCGTTTCAATTCATTCGCAAGTCAAAATACTATCAAGAAAAGGGACAGTTTTTTTATCCTTTGCAAGCTATGAAACACATAGATACCTCAAGGTGTTGAAACTGCTGTCGCTCAATGAGTTCACGTGATACCCATAAATCGATCTTCTTTAATTTTCCTGCCTGGTCTGCCGAATGTTCGAATTCATTTATTATTCTCCATGGTCGTATTTAAAGAGGTACTAAAATGGGAGAAACGAATTGTTTTCTCCCCAATAGGCCAACTCTGAGAATTTATTACTGTCCATTATAAACATTAAACAAGTTGTTCATAAACAACAGGAGACCGCTAAATCCTTAATAAATTTTTAACACAATGAAAACGACCATGTCTTGTGAAACGACCCAATATTTAAAAAAAAAAATCAATCAATAAATCAACAATGCGCGATAAAAAATCATAGCCGATTGGTCGACAATCCGACTAAACGATTATTTGATTGGTAGTTCACTCACGAGGAAATGAATCGATTGGATAAGATCCTGGACTACTGGATCCGCCCGCATCCCCCATTCGATCCCTAAAAGCAGAGGGTCGATCTTCAATTGGGTCTACTCGAAATCGGGAGACGTCCATCTTCATTCCAAAGCAGTCTTTACACTAATCGGTTCCTTGACAATTTTAATTCTATCGCTTTTATAATCCGAAATGGAACCCATCGCGTGAAAACTAACAGTGCCTATGCATAATTTAGGAGATGGACATCCGCTTCTTGAGTACTTTTAAATTATTTACATTGTCTTAACATGCAATCGTTTTAAAATTCTTTGCAACGCTAATAATACTAAATCTTATCTAGAAAAAATAGGAACAAGCAAATAAACTAACATGAAAGAAATTCATTTCTATATCCGATCGATTCTCTGAATAGAATATTTTCTAAAAGGACCAGATACCCCAGCACATTATCCTGCCATAGACTCCTCTGACTAATATTTCTTCTCAATAATAAGTAGTTCATTTTGTTTCTCTTCTGGTCAGCCATCTCTGCATATACGATTGCGAATCGATATAGGTGAATCAGAGCTTAGGTCGGCTGGATTAAGAACATTGCGTCATAGGTGAATCACCTTCATATTACCTGAGGCAAATAGGGTGTAAATCATCAAGTCCCTGGTCATAGGGATAAAGTCATTTACTACTTTACATTCTGCTTTATAACTTTAGACTATATTCATTAAATAAAGCAAATTTAGATAATGGTCCTTCGCTCACTCAAAAAAAAAAAAAAAAAAAAAATTAAATCACTGACAAGATGTACCCGATTCCAAAATGACACTTTTAGGAAATTAAAAAAAAAATTTAATTAAATTTAAGCCAGTTGACATCCGCATGAATAGTATAGAAGGATCATTCTAATTAGAGATTGATAAATTATTAGCCACTTCTATAATTTTGTTTTTATTGAAAACTAGTTTATCAATCCCTAATTAAATTTAAGTACTCATATAGCTCATATAAAAAATAAATTTATTTATTCTGAGACTGATATCCCCACTGACAACCATTTCAAAAAGAATATTGAAACGATGGAATGGCGCGACTGGAGTGCTTGGAGTGAAGATTTCAAGAATCCTCCACCCCACTGAAGATCGATCGTCCCATTTTGTACCGAGAAGTATTGATTCATGCTCACGTATAACATGTAAATACACATCTTATAATCTTAAGTCTACAAACATTTCAATTTTCAGATTAATATAAAACTTGAGAATAAATAAGTATTAAATACTGCCTCTGAGATACCAGGAATATTAAACAACTTAATCTTTTACTCCTCGAAAGAAAAAAAATATATGAAATAGTGTAAATTTTAAGCACTTATGAAAATATAAATCCACTAATTTGGGGTAAGGGATGCCTATCATGGAAAGCGTAAAAACATTATCGTGTTCTTTACCGATTCTTTGAGCTCTCTGTTAATCCTAAGAAATGTGTATAAAGGATAAGCTCTCACAGTTCTCATATTTAGCCTGATTTTCATGCTTAATCGGACAAACGTTCAGTTTTATTCGTGTGGATAACCAGAACACAATGATATGCCAGGAAATTGCAAAGCCGATAAAACAGCAAAAGATTTATCATTGATTCCTCCATCCGACTGCCTGAATAGCCTCTATTCATCATCGACCTGTATTCACTTTTAAAATAGAAAGTAATAAACAAATGGCAGATAAAATGGAACAGTGCTGCAGAAAACAAACTCAGAGAGCTTAAACAAACATAACTACCATGGAAAACTGACATGACTCCAAATCGGACATAAACGATTCAACCATGAACATTTGATGAATGGAACGCCAAGACCAATTTATACACAATGTAACGAATTTATGACCATTAAACACCTACTGACTGACTGCAGGTCTCCCATATCATTTAGCGACATTACTAAACGATAATAGACAATGCTTTACCGAAATATTTAATTATTTGAAACATTTAAAAATTTATAAATCGATTTAAAGTTAAAGATAAATTATTGAAGTTTCCCATTTATTCCATTATTTATTTTTACTTCCTTGTACGAAGTAAAGGAAGTATTGTAATCGCGAAAATTTTCGGTTTTCAGATTTCAACGGAAATATCCATTTTGACTAGTTTCGTCGTGGCCTCTGTACGTACGTTCGTATTTCGCATAACTCAAAAACGGTTAGCCGTAGAAAGATGAAACTTTGTATTTAGGATTGTTGTAAAATCTAGTCGTGAACCTTCCTTTTTGGTCACCGGAAGTGGTACTTTACTTGAAGGTCATAATAAGCTTACATCATAAATTATATTTAAATTAAATACATAAATCATATGTTTCGGTAATAAAGGTTACAAACGCAATTTGGTTTAGAATCCAATTAAACATTTTTATTACTTGTTTTAAGTGTTAAAATTTAGTGTAAAATAATGGTTTTCCTCCCTATTTGTGTGTGTGTGTGTGTGACAATAGATGGATGTCGCGACGCCGAGTGTTGTTTTTGAGATACTGCGATCTTCGGAAACTAGTAACCAAATTCAGGATCACTTTTTGAGCCACCGATTTATACTTTAATAGGAGTAGAAGAAAGTCATGTGTTGCCCACATCAGATATTTTAAAATTATTATCTATTCTTTTCATTCATTATTTATTTATTGATGTTCTTTTTTAATCCATCAACTACATTAACTACAGAATATAAACTGGTATCCGTAATATATTGGAAATCAACAAAGTTGTGCGCAGGCAAACATCACATGAGTTGTGGACTGCCTGCAATAATTATTATAATCAAATGAAATCTACTAAAAATATTTATTTTCATTTAATTAATATTTTAAAATGTAATTAATAATAAAAACTAAATCAAATTTAAAGTTATTGCGATAAAATTTTTGTAGCATATTTTACACAATATCGATTTTTAACAATGCTGTATTTACCGACCAATAGTTTTTATTATTATCATTATAACACAGCCTAAAAACTGTGCAGTCCTTCAGTTTTCCACACGGTGGGTTGGAGTGATTGGATTTGGAATGATGGCGTTTAGTTCCAATGTGATACCAGCCGCTCCGCATCACTCCAAAAAATCAACACAGGATTTCAAATTCAGGTCGCTCCACGTTCCGTTTGGCGTGGAGTATAGTGATCGCCATTGAATCCCCTTTAGGATAAATAACAGAAAACATACAATGGCCCGAATGGAACGGCCATAATCAGTTAACATAAATATTTTCCTTCGTATATTAATAAAAAAATTAAATTAAAAGATAATTAAAATTTACAACGATTAGGGACAAGAAAAATGATTTTAGGAGAGGTAGGAGATGGCCAAAGAGAAGGTATTTAAATGTAAAAATGGAAGGAGCAATATAGACCAGAGATGGTATAAATTTCTATAAGGATATACCATAGTCAATGAAGGATTCATCAAATGCAGAAAGATCGAAAGGGTGGAAGCAAATATTACGGGAATGAATTTAAGATTTGAACTGAAGTAATTGGAATATATCAGGAAGAAAGTAGTTGCGGAAGTGGCCAGGAAAAAGTCACATCAATTCGAACGAAAATAAATTATAGAAAAAAAAAATACCTGGTCTAGTTTTAAGTTTTAATTAAGACCTTTCAAATCTAGTTTCTAGTTCATCGGAGGACTCATTATAAACCAAATAATCGCAGTCGGAGAGGGAAAAATTGAGTGTTTAGGAATGAGATTTGTAGAACTGTCTGAAGGTGCCTTTAGACGAGCGAGTTTTTCACTCTCGAGAGTGGTAGATATACCTCTGCTCTCATGTGTAAAAGCCTCTGAGAGTTCGAAGTTGAGCTTTCCGAGAGTCGTGATATCACGTCACAGCAGGTGCAAACTTTCCATCTCTCCTATCGAAGAGTAGTTCCAATCATTCAAAACAGGTTTGAATTTCCTTAGAGTGTTCTCCGAGAGGAGAGAGAGATCACTTAAACATGTGTGGAGTGGCATTACAATTCTCGAAGAGCTCACATTCGAGTTCTTAGAAGCCTTTGCACTTGCGAGTTTCACTCTCGAGAGTATATCTACCACTTCCCAGAGTGAAAAATTCACTCGAATAAACTCACCTAATGGAGATTGGATGATGAAATGTTTGAAATACCTGATCTTTCTGGTCATGCTATCAATGAAACGAAAGTTGTTTTTTTTGTATTATTAAATTTTTATATACAAGTATGTGGATTGAACTCAAAAGAGCCACAAAAATTAAACTAAAACTTTCTGCTGAAAACCCTTTTTGAAGGGAAAATAATTTGTTTTCTGTTTAAATTAAGATAAATAATGATATTCTTCAAGAGAATAAATATTAAATTGAACATATTTATGTTCACATTGATAAGGAGACAAAGAATTAAATTATATTTCCGAACAAATATTTTCTGTTGAACCAAATGATAAAACAGTTGCCAGGACTTTGGAATAATTTTTCTCTCTGCTAGGAATCTCATTCCACAAATTATTTTTCACGTCTTGAAAGAACCCAATATTTCTTCCATAATAGTTCATTCGTTCGAGAAATGTTAGAGGGTGGAGCCATAGTATAGATGGTTATTACTAGATTGAAGGATCCGATCTTGCAGGAATAAGGAGCTAAACGTTGGTGAACATTTTACGAAGAATATAAATAAATAGGACCATAAATGAAAGGTTATATATTCTCTTATCAAGAAGTCTCTGAATTAGTACATGTATGCCGACGTTTCGGTCTAAGCTGTAGATCTTCGACAGAGTAACGTATATAGAGTTCTAATCCTACTAAACGCTTACTTTAAACTTAATTGACCATATACACATATATATATATATATATATATATATATATATATATATATATATATATATATCGAAAATCGGAGTAAAACGATTCCCGCAGAGAATTCTAACATAGGACTCAAGATATAATAGAGGAGATCTATATATAATAGACCGACTATAAACAAACGAAGGCGAGATGGAGCAACATAGTGACCGGCTGTGCGGAAGATTGGAGGCCCTTGAATGCTCCGCTAGCTCAACGGTGGAGGGTCGATTCCACCACACGACTACGTCACACTGGCGTAACTGAATATGACGCAGCTATAAACAACTTTACAATAGGGCTATCCATCGATATGAAAGTTGTGACGACAGCAGATCAGAGGAAAAATAAATAACTAGATGAATGAATGAAAATAACTTTTATTTTTGGTAGAAGCGTACGCAATTTTTTTTTTTTGGAATAGGGATTCAAATTGTTTTAGGAGGGATATAATAAGAAGAAGGCAAGTAAAAACCTAAATGTCTATAATCGCCAAATTGGGAGAACGTTTTAAGGATAAGCATGAAAATTGGATCAAAAATTATTCTTAAAAGATTACGAAATATATAACAAAATACAAACTTTTTTTTCTTACATTTAGGGGAGAGGGGAGAGAGGGAAGATATATACCTCAATCCCTTCCTGCATACGCCACTGATTCCGGGACTCGTAGTTCTCTTAGATATAATTGTATAGATCATATACATATTTGTCTCACAATATTAAAAATATATTTTGTTGCTTATTTATTAATTATAAATAATTATTACAAGATTTAGGTTTTAAACTAGAAAATATTAAATAATGCATAATTATAGCTACGAGCGCAAATAAAATCTAGTTTATATTGGTGCGAAACATTAAAAACGAAGCGAAGAGATAAGAGGTGTTAAAAAGAATTAATTCCAAAAGGAAGAAATACAAATAATTAATGATTTACGAAATGAATCAGTTCTATAGGAGGGGGTATAAACAAGTTTGCAGACTGGTATCTGGTATTTAAAGAGTGGGAGGTATTTATACTATATAAAATTATAGGGACTATTTTTTATAAAACAATTCATTAGTCATTTCAGTTTTACCTCAAACGTATTTCAAACTTATAAACCAGGCATCCATAATCAAAGTAATATAATAATGTTAATAAACTATGTTATCATAGGAACATTCCAAACACAAAGCCTTAAGCCACTAAAATAGCGGTAAACAACTAATGAGTCAACGCTTCGCCAATTCAGGCATCATCAAGACAAAGAAAAAGAAAATAACATACATGCTGACTAAATACTGCACATCTCACATCAACAGTCTAACTAGACAGTTAGACTATACCAAGACAAATAGTCTATACTAGACTATCATACCAAGACAAATAAACACATACTGAAGGAAAAGGGGAGTTTTTGTTCCTGCATATTAATAATAGTATACGTTAGAATGGAAGAGGATAGTAATGAAGCAAAGATTACTTTTTAAGAAAATCCTTTATAATAATAATGTGAGTGAATATATTTAATATCAGTTTACCGATCGAATAGTTAGAGACTGCGGTAGCCGAGAGCGTTAAGACGTCACCTTAACAACCTCGAGTCTGCTGCGGCGCCGGCTAGAATCCGATCTGGAGGGGTTTAAATTTATTTCATGGCGAACCCACGGAATTAATCTCAACTTTTCCACACTTGTAAGAATAGTTTGGTAACCTGTAGAAATGTACGTCCTGTATGCCTTAATAGAAGTAGAAAAGGACATAAAACACCTATAAAAAAAATAATTAAAAAAAGATATAATCCTTAAAAAAAAACAAAAAAAAAAAACGGGAACGATAGAATATCAAGTTGTCAAACAAGAAAGTCTAAAACCGACAAGAAATTGAGAATAATAACTGGTCTCCTCTCTGCCAATAAACAACCGCGCAGGAATTGATTCGACTAGCATTCACTAAATATAAATTATATTAACATCTACTTTACAAAGATTAATAAAGGCTTTTAAATTCGATATAAACACTGACTGTTCATCTAAAAATGATTTGTCATCCACGAATCATAGATTTTTGTTGCAATTTAAAAGGAAATAATGTAATAGTAGTAGAAAGTTAAAGAAGGGTTGTACCTAAGTAATAATAATTAAAATATAAAATAATGCAGGTTTGAATCAGATCTAAAAAAGCTGATCAGGACTTTATAATAGATAGAATAGAATGAGGTATCAATATCACTCTCACTACAACTCGAAACACCCTAACAGGATCGACATGCAAGAAGCGATGACAATCGATTATAGGAACAGTACTTAATTAAACCGATCCCTGATAGGAACCCTCCACAGATAGGACGGACATAGGACACTTCACGTCATAGTGACGTAGCAGACTATGACGTAGCAGGTGTCACTCCTAGTTCACTCCCACGGAATGCCGGCCGGCCCACGCCAGCTAGACAATACAGCTCTATACGGTCGCGGTATCGACGTCCAGGAACTGCTGACAATCGATTATTTAGCAGATGAGATCGATCCCTTGCTAAGCCGATTAGCATAATCCTATCGATCAGAGCTGTCATCCTAAAAAGGAAAGATAAGATCAAATGAGGTAACCGGTCGGTAACTTCAATGGTACAGAAGCGGTAAAATTCACTTCCCGGTAACTATTTTTGAAACATTTCAACCTATCAATAAATGATTAATGACAAGATAAATTACAAAGCTAAAACTTTAGTACAAAGGAAATCACGAAATTTATTTATTTTCATTCATTTCAAGTACAGAAATTATTCATTTCGTATTTGTCACTTTCCAACCGCTACTAAGTAAGGAAAGTATTGTAATCAGGTCAAACCAGATCCTTATGTTCAGAGTTCTCTGAGTCCAAAAAATGCGATTTCGGCCATTTGCTTGTGCGACTATTATCTCTTATCTATATAAATCAATGGACTGATCTTGTTGCTTTTTTATTTTATGGAGTTTCAAACTCCGACGCCTGTATACCAAATCCTGTGCGCAATATTGGCTACGCCAAAGTCGACAAATGTAGAGCCAAAACGGCTCTATCGCTTTAGATCGTATACAAAGATTATTTATATGAAAGGCAAGCCAGTTTTAAACGGATCTATGAGCGCCAGAGTCCCCTGAGTTAAATAAAAAAATATTTGTTTCCGTATATTAATTGCTTTGACCTTGAGTAAGGGAATAAAACGAGTTAATGCTGTTGGATGATATATCCACTAAAATACTGTTGACTTTTATTGGAGGAGAGGAAGCGAAAGAAGTAGCGGCAACATCAAATCCTAATTCCGACATTACGAACCAACAAAAGATTTGACTCGATATTAATAAATCGACGTTTTGCACATTTTGGATTAAATTTTTTTTTTAAGAGCCATTGAAATTTAAAACTATTGCAACCATACAAATTGTTGCATATCTCTCCAATTTCAATAGAAACCGATTTAAATATAATCGTTATAAAATAATATATATATATATTTTATATTTCAAATTTTAATATAAAATGTTTAGGTAAAATTTTAAAATAAATGTTATATTTAAAATTTTAATATAAATATTACCACAATCCACTCTTTTTCTGAGATCTATTCAAAATTTATAACTAAAAAAAATGTACTCATATATTTACCTATATATTACCTTCCCATTTAAGTGGTCCTCCACCAACGAGGTAGGTATTTCTAAGGCATAAGATTCGGACTGTCACTTCTCCCTCTTACCAACGGATATCATTCGAAACAAAACGTATTCTGCATAAGGAAGAGAGATTTCTTATGACATCCACTTTACCTTGGGATTCTATTACCCTTATCTGAATAAGTTCTTTATTCGTGAGGAAAATGTCCGAATTCCACTTGATATCGAATGCCACGTTTTCTACCAGAAACGGGAAATAATATAAAAACAGAAAATGCAGAAGAAAAATCGACAAAGCATTTTGGGACCGCAATGCTCAAATATCAACTGGAGCAAAAAAATGCATCAGAAAAGCGACATTATATTTTCCATACATAAAATGTCAACGAAATGTCATTCCGTCGAGACAGCTTGAACTTTAAAATGAAAGTCTATATTTATTCCTTTGTAGACGTAATACCAGGGAGGTACAGAATGACAAGAATAAAGGATAAACTCCAGTGGTAGATATGACAATATTATTATTATTGTTGTATATATATTAATGAGATGAGTTAATTATATTTCAATATACATATATATTAAACATTTTTTTTTCCTGTTTGCACTATAAACCATGCAGATCTTTGACCGCGCGATATGATCTTCTTTCAGAAATTGTACCATTTGCGGGAGCTCAGAAAGTCTGGAGGGGGTCACGCAACCTCGCGTTGCCGCGGATCGTGGTCCCTATGGTGTCCAGTCCCTTTGGGACCAATTTGGCAGTGTCCTTCCCACCGACTCACTCGGGTTCAAGGACAGTGAAAAATCGGTCTAGAACCACGGATCATGGCTGTTGGGGGAAGCAGGCGCACGAGGACCTATATTTCTTTTCCCAAAGTAGACCGCCCATGGATCAAACCTTCGGGCGGCTATTTGAGATCCTGGAAGACCACAACGCGATTCACAATTTAGGGTTATCACTCCCAACGACCGGTCTGTGTGAATTGCCTCAAGTAGGCTGACGGGCCTCACACATCCGGAGGGAGAATAGTCGCGGGCTGGGTGGATTTTTCCCGGTCACCCTTCCAAGTACTAACCACGCTCGACATTTTACTTTAATTATATATATATGTACAATGTTGATGTGAATATGCTATCTCTAGTCTAAATTCAGGTGATCTTATGTTTTCTGCTCTAATGATTTCTGAATTGGCGAAACATTTACTATTTAATGATATTGAAGGAACTCAAGCGCAATGTGGTTATATTCTATGAGTATCCTAACAGTAGTTTTTGTCTCATTTTATATGTTTTTTCTTCAAGCCTAACTTTAACTGAAATGCTATTGAAATCTAAGAGAGTATATTTCGTCCTGTATAATAATGGAAAACTTTTTATTTGGAAACGAAGACTTTTTATTAGGATCAGTCAGCTGTTTAATATCCGCCATTTTACCAACTATCACAAGGGTTACTGTCAGCGTGTAGAGAAGAATATTACCGAACTGCCACAATATCTCATTTTCGAGACAGAAAACTACCACTACCATGTAAACGAGGATTTAAAAATCACATTCGTTAACTGTAGCTCAACAATTAAAGATTCATAAGGGAAGACAACTATAATATCACATTAAAGCACATCTCAAATCAACAGTCAAAAAAAGATTGAGCATACAGGGATAAAGCATAACTCCAAAAGAGTTTAACATATACCTAATTATTCCATTATTGTTGGCGTGAGTATTGTAACGGAGAACAGTGTTATTAGGACATGGAATTGGGACAAGCCAACAGCCATCGACTTCAAGAACTCTGTATGCAACCCCTTAGAGTGACACACCTCCTAAAGAGTGTGCTGCGTATGTTAAATAGGGACCATCACGAAGGAATGTTCAAATAACGAAGGAACGTTCAAATAACTACTGACTTAATTAGTTCAGGAAGCAAATTTTATATATATATATATATATATATATATATATATATATATATATATATATTTATTTTTCAAATTTGCTTCCTGAACTAATTAAGTCAGTAGTTAATAAAAATAAAAATAAAATAAATCCATCAATTCCATTTATAGATACTAGCCAAATAAATAAATGCATTAGAAAACACATTTAGGCAACGCCATGGGTGAAAAGCAACCAATTAGAGCTGGAAATGTAGGCGGTTTCCCTTTAAGTGGGCACGTCACTCAACCCAGCAAGCTCCGACCGACCTAGAGCACCAAATCATTAGCAAACCTTCCAAAAACGAATCTTCCTTCGAGGAGGAAATGAAAGTGAACTCAGGTGTCAGAGCTTTTAAGGATTAATTACTTAGTAAATACAACGTTTGTCAATTCGCCTAAAATGCTATTGACTTAAAAGAGAATTAATTAATAGGAGAAAGAACAAAAAAAAAAGATACAACGCTTTTATAAGGGATATTACTGGCGAAACCAAACACAAAACCTTGAGTTTTTCAAATAGCAATAAATAAGTCACTGAGTTTATCGTTACTGTAGAAGCAACATAACGTATCTCAATTTTGCCATCTTTCCAGAAGAGTGGAAAAATGTATTAAATTTGTATGTATAACTATGTTTCTATTTGTATTCGTTAAATTAATTAGCATAGCGTTAACCTATTATTGTCAGGGAGATTCAGCGGGAAATTGTGAATAAAATGGTATGCGTATCCAAATTATATTAAAAATTGAGATATGTAAGGTAACGTGGGGTAAGTGCGTTTTCGGGGTAAGTGCATTATTGTCTCGTTAAATCGAAACCCTCAACTGATAAGAGCTGTCCTTTACGGAGCATGAAGCCTAAGCACTCATTTATTATATCATATAATAAGCCACGAAAGTTGGCTAAGGTGAAGTATAACGAGTTGTACGGATATAAGTTCCAACCTGTCGATGAAGTTGTGTCTTTCAACTTTTGCTGTACAGCTGTATCGGTGATTATCAACCATTAGGCATTTTTTTTTTTTTTTTTTTTTGCCGTAAGTGGAACTTACAGAAGCTGTTCTTCTAAATGCTTTGTAATTTGCATAGCTTCTTGATAGTTTTCTATTTTTTAAGCGCTTGTCCCCAATCATTCAGCAATTAGTAGGGGCAAGTGCGGACATCTGTTGTGTGACAAGTGTGCGTGATGTACACTTGCCCTTACTATCATGTTTTGTCGAGGCAACTACGGAATAGCGAATAAAAACAAATTATTTCAATATATTAATTTATATTCCACATCACACTTTCATAACTCAATGAAGATTGTAAAATTTGAATCTCAGACAAGCCATTACTTTTTTCGGCGATTATATCAGTATAATAATCCTCCGAAAACCGAATTATTTTTCTTATTGTACCTTAAGGCAGGGGTAGGTGTGTATGTTACTTAAATTAAAATTATCAATTAAATTGATAATTATCAATCTCATAGAAATGGAAGTAATTGAATGGATTGAATATAATATTTAAAAATAATCGTCTAAGGAGTATTTTGAAAACAGAGGAAATGAGAGATATCCAGTAATAGAAAAATTGTTGGTGCTACAAGGTTCATTACTTACAAGTTTATCACAATTTATTTATTATAAAGTTTTTAGTAAAAATTTGAGAATATCGATTTTAATGTTTTTTCCTCATCATCTGTTTTGTTAACTGTCTTTTTTTATTAGGTACTTTGATAAAATGATTTAATTGAAAATGATCTCACAATTGTCACCACATTCAGCTCAATAAGTAGCTCATTTCCTTGTTTGTACCCCTATTAAACCATAAATCGGTGGCTCAAAAAATAACCCTGAATTTGACACTCGGCATCGCGACGTCCATGTATTGACACATACACACACACACACCCACAAAGGTCTTGTTTATGGAGGTCTTATTCGTTTATGTCGTTTTCTTTCAGAAGGTAACAAGTTCCCAAGAGATTTATTCGTGTTCCTTGACAACATTAGAATTGTCTATTTCACTAGATAAAGCATTAGAAATCGACGGTTCCAACATTTTAAGCGGAAGAACCCGCGTAACTTATATCTTATTCTCCTGCTACAGACTTGTTCAGCTCACAAATAGGGAGGAAAAAAAAGTATTTTACACTCAATTTTAATACTTTTTAAATAATTAATAATTATTATAATAACAAATAATTAATTTAAAAAAAAATCGCGTTTATAACCTTTATCACCGAACCATATGATGTCTGTATTAAATGTATATATACCTTTTTATGAAAGTCTAACCTGACCTACAAGTAAAGTACCACTTCCTGTTTGCCACTTTTAACCAAAATTTATGTTATTTATATTAGTACGTAAGTTTTAAATACCAAATTTGAGAAGTTTTTCATTATATTTTAATATAATTTTTTTATGAAAATCAATAATGACCTTCAAGTAAAGTACCTCTTCCTGTAATTATGCAGTGATCAAAAAGGGAGGCTCACAACTAGATTTTACAATAATCCTAAATACACAATTTAACTTTGTACGGCTAACCGTTTTTGAGTTATGCGATATACGTAGGAAGGAACATACGTACAAATGTCACGACGAAACAAGTCAAAATGGATTCAGGGATAGTCAAAATGGACATTTCCGAAGAAATATGAAAACCGAAAATTTTCACGATTACAATAGTTCCTGTACAAGGAAGTAAAAAGATGATTTCAGGCAAGAATCGTCGTTCAAATGCCAAAGTGGTATCTGTAAATTTTGCTATTTTGGGATTATATTCCATTTAATGTGTGGTTTCCAATTTCCTTCGCAATGCCAAAAACATCTAATGGGCTATGTGACGTCACTAATTAAGTGTACAAAATATGGTCAATTTAATAATTATGAAAATAGCTTACTTTTGCACCCATAATTCAAACCCAATGTTCTCAGTTTCAAAAATTTTATGATACGGCACTTTGACATTGCACCAACGATATCAACGAAGAACAGTACATACAATACTTCACATTGATTTATAAAAAAAATAAAAAAAAATACAATAAATACTATCTGGCCCAAAGAAATGATGTGAACTTATAGTTTAGGTACAAAAATGATGATTCACGAAAAAAAAATAAGGAAAAAATTGCTATTTTTTTTTTAAATATCTTTGAGATAAGCCAACTAAAAACCACCAAAAATGCATAGGTTGCAATCTAGGTTATTTACCTATAAACAATAATGCATTAGTAGCCAGAGACATTGCTACAGTAATTTATAGGGAGGAATCTGTTATTAATTGCAAAATCTAAAATTTACCAACAATTTTAACCGGATTTCCGCACTAAATTAAATATCTTTTTTTTCAAATATATTAAGAAATATTAAAATTTTCCCAACTAGGATTTGAACTTTTTACTTACCTGTTACAAAAGTTGAAATTTGATAACAATAATTTTCTTTTCTATTCAAACAAGAAATTGTTTCGACAAAATCCTAATTTCTTAAGTTAATTTTACATTATTCAAAGAGGGGAGGTAATCTAATTCTCCCATTACAACGTCCCTGGCAATAGCTGGAAAACTGTTTTGATTTGTTAATCAAGTAATGGTTAGACAACTGAATGTACTTTGACTGGCGCCTGAATATCCCGCCCAGGTTTTTCCCGGTATTTCTAAGCATTATTTACGACCCTGAACTGATCTTTAAAAACTTTTCTTAAATAGAGTTTCATAGAAAACGGTTAATTTAAGAGAACGAGAATTACTAATAGAAGACAATGACAGAACATTATTTTTTTTTCAAATAACTTTTTTTTGAAATATGCCTCCCCTCAACCTCTTCAAACGAAATTAAATGAAGTGGGCACTTAAAACATTTTTTCTAGTATGAACATAGAAAAAAAAATTCACATAATGACTCCTATCTATCTATCTATCTATATATATATATATATATATATATATATATATATATATATATATATATATATACATATATATACACACATACATACAGAATGTTCATGATACACTTTCAACTCATTAAAATAAATATTGCATTTCTAATCCAAAAGGTATTTACAAAGAAATTATATGATAAAATATTACAAAGTGAGTTTCGAGAGAAAGTTTAAAAGAATGATTTAAAATACCCACACTCTCTCTTTATAAAAATTCTAAAAAAGAACACATTTTTATACATAAATCTCCATAAATATACAGGAACATATAAAATGCAAAGAGAAAACATATTATTATTTCCCATTGGAAGCATTTTCTAAGAATAATGAATTTCCAAATAAATATGAAGACAAAAATATTAAAAATCTGAACTTGCAACTGAACAGATACAAGTTAAACAATATTAAAGAAGTTATATTTTATCATTCCTCTCATTCGGTGGTTATGATATTTAAAGGTGTGAGGTCGGGAAACAATTACATGCTTTATAAATTAATAATACAATGAAATCACAAAAAAAAAAAAAAGAATATCATTGTAATTTTTTTTCTGATTCCTCTGCTGAAAATATTAAAACAGGATAAACTTTTTTTTTGTTTTAAGGCTAAAAAAAAAAATTATTCTCTTGCTTTTGTACTAAGAAAATGACAATGACCTTGAAATTTACAAGAGGTTATGACATGGCACACCTACCAGGGAGGCCTAGCTCAAACTGGTCCATGTTTAAACATCACTGCCATTAAAGCCCTCAAATCGAAAAGCTTTTAAATTCCTTAGTACAAATAAATGCATGATAAAAATAAAATAATCGTGCTAAAAATAATTCAAGTACAAAAATAATTTAAAATTATTACATTAAACCTAAAATGTTAAAAAACTTTTTAAAAAAAAATCAGTTGAGATCGAAGTCAACAGTTAATTTAAAAAACTAATAATAACTGAAAAAATGATTAACATCATGAAGCAATTCTAAATACAATATTAATTCATAAACCGATAATAAAATAAGGTATACTAGATATAATTAAAATTTAATATTTTCTTGAATAAATTAATATGTAATCACTACTTCTAGGGTATAATTGGGTAAACTATAGTTGTATTCTTGGTCTATTTTCATTATTGCTATTACTTTATAAAAAAATTTCTTAGCCCTATTTGAAACACAGAAAATTGCATACTCACGAGAGTAAATAAGTAATGAAACTTATCAAGTAAAGTTTAATATTTAATAAAAATCCCTATAGAAAAATATGATCCATTCACATATTCAGAACAAACTAAACAATAGATAAAATATCTAATAATATATGCAATTAAAATAGTTGAATCTTGCATTTTACAGCCATGTTTGGCATAACTACACTATAAGCTACATTATAGTTTTGTGAAAGCCCTAAAACAAACAAACAAAAACAATTTAAATAAATAATTATAATTTGCGAAAATGTCCAATTAAATTATTTACAATCGTAAGATAAAATGCAAAAGAAAATTTCAGTTTGAACAGCTTAAGGAAAAAATAAATTAAACTACTTAACTAAAACATTAACAGGAAAGAATTATACTGATACGACCAAAAGAATATTATCATCATTCACAATAATGACATAATAAGAATTTAAACACATTTTTACACTTGAAAATTGAGTTAAATAGTCCTTGAATTTATCCATTTAATAGAAATATTCCTTCTTAAGAACAGGAATATATAACTTGGTGATATTACGTAGACAAAGTAAAGCATTTAACTATAAAATAGTAGTTTAATAAAAACTTCTCATTTTAAATAAAAACAGAACAGTCAATTGACTAAATACAACTTTAAAACATAGGATAAGCCAAGGAGGGCATAAAATAAAAATAATTTACTTCAGTTATACATACTAAATAATGCCAAACCTAAGTACCAATCAAGGATTAGTATTTAAATTTCAGTGATCAGTGTCAAAGATGATAATTTTACTAAACTATGGGATTTTGTATGAAATATCACAAAAGTTAAATATGAACTATGTGTCCAGCTTAAAAAAAAAAATTAAAAAATGTAGTTTGATGAACACTAATATTTCATGGGTAGATGGAATATGTTAAAAAGCATAAAATAAGAATAAGCAAAAAAACTTGAATATAACTCATACTTGACCATAATAAATACATTCATCAATAATATTTCATTATTACTAATCATAATTATTATGAAAGAAAAAACATATATCCACATATAAATATAGATTTTATAGGAATAATTATGTATTTAAACGATTTAATCAATTCCTTTATTTAACACTAAAATGTTTTGAAAAAGTTATTCTATAAGATGGACAGGTTATCTACCGGCTGGAGGGAAAACATAACATCAAACTAAAATCTTCCCTACTCCTAAACATAGTTATCACAACTGATAAGAAAAACCACAATCCAAACAACTGCATCTATTTCACTATCATTATTACTAACTTACTAATATTATTCATAATGAGAAATCAAAAATGTAAAAACAAAGAATAATACTAATTATCCAAACTGGGATATTTACTTATTTTTCGCAAAAACAGTGAATTTACAGAAATTTGACCAAGTGGACCTTAAAACGAGAGGGTAATAAATCATAATTATAATAAAAGAAAGTCCTCGATGGTAATTCACATCACATAAACACTTAATCATGCAAATTTAAATTTTAAATTTTCATTTACCTCTATTTTCTTCTCATAATTCGATTAAGGCTCAGGTTGGACACTAAATAATGGGACACACTTTTAAATCTTCAACAAATTGCTCTATTTTACGAATTCAGGACAGACGAAAAAAAATAAAATACGTAAACTGCACTGAAACTGTTTACAAAACCGTCACAATATAAGGAAAGGCGAACTGACAGATGTAAGCTCCCTTAACCAGTCTTGCCAACAAAACAGCACCAAATACCTGAGCCCAGACGTTATGATAACTTTAAATCTCTTATCAATATTTGTGCAAATAATATTTATCCTTAAAATCTATTTAATCCTAATCTCAGTTTAATACATTTAAAATTATTTTAGCGTACTAACGTCAGTTTTATTATCAAATTATTTTTCATTAAAAAAGCAAACAAATTAAAAAAATATTTATTTTCACAAATTTACTATTAATTACTCATTAATTGAAGAAAATTGTTCATATATCCATTTTCTAGAGTACAAAGCTAAATTTTAATAAAAAGTAAAATGTTGAATAAAAGCTATTATACTATACGAAGGGGGGGCTCCAAGATTCAAAATTCTATTTCTCTAACAAATACAATGAACAAGATTAATAGATATTTATTGTTTCACCAACACATTTAGTACTGAAATTCATTTATTAGACAGAAAAATATTTTGGTATGATTATGTGCAGCAGATTATATGCTAGTTCACATAGATTTTAAGATTAATCAGACTGGTAACATTTTAAAAATCATAAGTAATCTTTTAATTTTGAAAGCATTCTATTGATTGCTTTAATTGATAACTAAAAAGTTATTATCTAAAATTATATATTTCAACTCAGAAGATAGGAGGAGATAAGTTCCGAATCGTGGGGAAATAATTTAATAAATGTTTAAAATACCATTTAGGAAGCCACATTGCCATTAGTTTAAATGAGATCTTATTTTACTCTTCTTGTGAGAATTATTCAAATAGTTGCATCTATAAATCAGCAAGTAAGTTTTGATTAAGATAGTTTTTTAAAAATTAGCCTTGCTCTTATATGGATTAAAATGTTTGATATACTCTAAGAAATACTTTATTCTCATTAGTCTATATTTACTATTTCCTATTTTGTATTTATGTACTAAATCCCAAATTAACTCTTTTTAGTAATTCATTCTACACACTAAATACTCTTATTGCTTGGTAATGCAGTTATGAATAATAATTCCTTGAAAATGTAACTTATGAATAAAAATAATGCATAATTTTGTTTAATATTATAAACACTATCTTTGAACAAGTCACTAATGTATTGCAAGCATAATATAGTTTAACTAAAATAATAAAGCGTGCTTTAAGAAACTATAGAGAAGAAGGAAATTCAATTTCCATGCAGATCTGATAGAATAGAATAAAATACCAAGATGAAACTTATTAGCCTGTCTTCCTTGTAGTTTTTAATTTAATATTTCTATTATGTAAAATTAAAAAAAAAAAAAACTATAACTAAGATATGCAAGAGAATCTTGGTTGGGGAGGAGGGAAAGGGGCGGTCAATAAATAAAGACACAAATAAGAAAAAAACTTATTATAATGTGTGCCGGCATTTAACTAATATATAATAATAACCCATATATGTATAAAATTATAAAAAAGAAAATAGTATTGCCCAGCTGATATAAAAATAATTTTCCATAATTCTGGTTATTTATTTCACAGAAACAGGACATAGTTTCTAGTATTTGAATAATAGTTATTTAATTTTTTCATATATACCTCTTGAATTGGTTTTAGCAAATATTTATTGGTGAATTACTGTGCATCACATTAATCTTAAGATAAGGATAGTAACATAACATAAATATAAGGATCAAATTATATTCAACCTATCTTTTTCAACTGTTCGTTGTAAACTTATCACAGAAAAAGCCCTAAAAGTAAAGTAGATTTTAATAATTATCTAATTTTGAGGAACTGCTTATCGTAAATTAACGATTACGTCCATTAGTTATATTACTAGAACACATGCATCACTATAATAAATTGTAATTTAATTTAAAAATGTTAGATGGCTGACTTTACTGATACAAAGTCTAATTAGGGATTGATAAATTATTTGCCATTTCTATAATTTTGTTTTATTGAAAACTAGTTTCGAATGTTATACATTCATCTTCAGTTCAAGGTTTAAATGGATTATATCCAATTAGGGATTGATATAATACATTTAAATCTTACACTGAAGATGATTGTATAACTAGAATGATCGAAACTAGTTTTCAATAAAACAAAATTATATTATATTGGCAAATAATTTATCAATCCCTAATTAGATTGACCCTTCTATACCACGTCAACTGATACAAATTTATTCTTGTATATGTTGGGAAATATAATATAAAATCTAAAAATTCAATTGTATAGGGATAATGTTATTTATGCTAACTTAAAAAAATTAAAGAAACGCTGAAAGTAATATGATTATGACAATACCAATTTAGATTTCCAGATGAGTAATTTCCAAAATGAATAATGTTGAACCAATCACAAACATAAACAATGTGGGTTTCACATTTCACATAAACTTGCACATATTCCAGAACTTGAAAATTAGCTTTGTGTAGTTTCCATAAATTGAAAAATAATTTTAAAAGCGTATTATCCATGGTGTTTAAATTAAAACACCCGAAATCCCCGAAGTCACAATCTGGGGATATTTCACAATATTTTGAACCTTGGGCATACTTCTGCTGACTTTTTTTTTGTTCAGTTGTTCGCTTGTTATAATACTCGTTTTCAGTTATACTATTTTTATTCTGCTAAATTATACATCATTCTCTTAAAAATTAAATAGGATTTTTGAAAAAGGGATCACATAAAAAAAAATTATTTTTAGTTTATGTAAAATTTTATTCAATAAACAAAAATGTCTTTCATCATCTCAATCATGTTTGCCAATGTCATATTTTTCAATTTTGCATTTCCTTCTTCTAGAACATGACTTTTAAGATGTTTTGTGATAGATTTCTTCTTTTTCTGTAATATTACCTCAATCAAATCCTTAGTGAACTCTTCCAAGATATTGCCAACAGCTTGGTCACCAGTTAGTCCCCATAATGAAAGCTAGACATAAAAAGTATCACAAAATAATTATTATAAAGCAATTTGAATTTAAATCAATAACCGGTACTTGAGATAAATAATAGTAGTTATTACTTTAAATTAAGGTATCATTTTATTTAGTTAATTAAGAAATTACATGTCGACAATGTAGTTATTCATGTATATACTCATTAAATAATCTCAACATACACTTGTTTCAAATTTAACAAACTAGTTAATCATAATACTAAATATTAAGTGATAATATTCAGTTTTGGTACTATACTGTTATTCCCACTAGCAAATATGTTTTGTAAAATTATTATCTCCATTTAATGTTTAGCTATACAGAGTGATTGGGCTGATTTTGATTAAATTTGGTATTCTTTCTAATAAGCTTACTGAGGTTTTCATGGGGGTAAATCAGCCACCTTCAATGGGAGACATCGTTACCATTTTAGAACAACTAAACCAATTTTGATAAAACTTAGAACACATGGTTCAGAACTATAAATAACTTGGGGCTGAATTAATTTCCTTCCCTTTTGGGTTTGTGGCATTAGCAACTTGGGGAGGGAGAAACATGCGCAAATCAAGGGGTGGATGATGCAGCTAGTATGTATTTTAAATGTATTGTATGAATGCTGTTTCCAAGGAAACTCGTAGAAATTTTTGTAATGTTTCTAAATATTACATTTTTCTTAAATGCACTGATCTGAATATGTTCTTAATAGTTTTTAAAAAAGTGAGAATGGTTTTATTTTCACTTTTTATTGCACATGTCATTAATAATTATACTTGTTTCATACTCGCCATATATTTTGTATTACATATTTTTCTTTCTTTCATTAACAATTCATTATTTATAATAATATTATTATTCAAAAAATAATAATTTTTTATTTAATATATTTTACTATTAAGGGTATTTAATTATGGCATTACAAACATTTTTTTTGCATATTATTAAATTTTTTGCAAAATTTTTATGTGTATTTTTAGTTTTTTAATACATTAAAATGTTTTCTCTGACTATATACTCCATAACAAGTACTGTTTGGTATGGCATTAACTACTGAGGCCTTTGGGATATGTTTTTCCTTGACCAAGGAAAGCTAGCAGAAGTTGATAGCTGAAGTCAAACTAAAGCTACAATATCATCTTCCAACAATGTCTGAAGGTCATTCAACCCTGATGACTCAATTCAACAATCTTTAATTATGCCAAAAAATTCAATTGTTATAGCTTCAGGTATGTCAGAGCTATCAACTTCCATTCGCTTGATTCAATTGTTCAAAATTCAATGATATAGCTATAGGTATATCAGTTATCAATTTCCACTGGTTTCTCTTGTTTTAGAGATTAAAAATTAAATAAACAAGGATTAACAATATTAGGCAAGACTTTTTACCTCTAAATCATCAAAAATATAATCCATGTCAAAAGCAAGAATTTGAATACGGCCATCCTTGGGCTGAATTTTTGTATCTAAAGCCAGTTGTACATTTTTCAATTTAAATCTAAAAATAAGATAAATCATAAATATGTTTCTTGTTGTTCTATTTCAGGTGGTACAATTATTATTATTTTGTGTTATAAGTTTTCATAAACTAAAATTAAAAAGAAAAGAAAAGAACATAAAATATAACATTATTTAAATGATAGACAACTAAAATCACTATAAAGGCATTAATAAATCCAAAACATTAGTCAACGACAACAATAAATCAATCTTCAGCAGCGAAACTTTTAAATGTAGTTTTAATTTATAAACCTGAAAGTTTTTGTTTCATTGACTGTATGAATGACTAATATAAATTAATAAATAAAAGAATTCAAAAGTTTTAAATTCAAAACTTATTTTTAGTGTAATAATTGTTATAGTTAATTATAAATAAACAAAATTTAGTTTAATGCCAATATAGATAACTACATAGTTGTACAACTTTCAAAATGTTTTAAAATATAATACTTTATTTACATGTATTTAATTCTTGCTATATTTTTACTTACTATACTGGTTTTTGAAATATTGATTGTCATTTCTTGCGATCTAATAGAAAAGGCTTTATTAGGAAGAATATATAAGAAAAGGCTTGAATTTTCAATACTATTTCCTTATGTTTCTTCATTACTTAAGACAGAGGAAGCTAGTATTTACAGAAGGTAATATTTTCTTTTCTTTTTACTCTCATTTAATTTACAAGGTTCAAAGTCCCTTAATTGTAAAAGCTTCACTGAATGGTATTAAAATTATTCTTCATTAAACCACAAGATTTAAATGATAATCATTATTATTCGATAGCACTACGGTCCTTGTAGAACCCTGGCCTCCTTCGCAATCTTCTGCTATAGTCCCTGTCCTTAGCTGCTCTTCGGACTCCAAGTGTCCTCAGGTCCTCCTCCACATCCTCCAGCCATCGCAATCTGGGTCGCCCTCTATCTTGTCCTCCACCAGGGTGTCCCTCCAGAAACTTCTTCGGGATACGCTGCACTTCCATCCTCTGTACATGCCCTAGCCACCTAATTCTACCATTCTTGATGGAGGTGACAATATCTGGGGCACTGTATAGCTCAAGTAGCTCCTGATTATTTCTCTGTCTCCACCGGATTTTTCCTTCCTTCAAGGAACTAAAAATCCTTCTCAGCACCTTCCGCTCCCACACATTGAGTAAGCATTCTGACTTCCTGGTGAGGGCCCATGTCTCTCTCCAATATGTCACTACCGGATTAATAATGCTGACGTAAGCAGCCTTCTTTAACTACCAGAGTAATACCTTTGACCTAAGTACTTTTCCGAGTACCCGGCAACATCTACTTCCGGTCATCATGCGTGACTTTATTTCTGCCTGTTTGTCATTCTTTTCGTTGATGTTGGTCCCAAGATAATTAAACTCCTGTACTTATTCGAAGAAGTACTCTCCAGTCCTAAGACCATTCCTTGTCCCCCAATCTCTCCGGGAGGTCCTCATATATTTAGTTTTGGTTTGAAAAATGTTGAGTCCTGCGATTTTGGAGGCCTGCTCACATTCTTCAAAGGCTCCCAGCGGAGATGCTCGTGTGCGACCAGTAATGACGTCATCTGCAAAAGCAAGATGTTGTGCCAATCAATTAATGATGGTCCCTCAGGATTTGTCCTAATGGCTCTCGTCATCATTTCCATTGCTATGTTGAATAGAATAGGGGACAGAGATCTCCCTGCCTTAATCCTTTGTTGATATTGAAGCCATTGGACTTCATGTTTTGTATCTTTACTTTCTTTGCGTTCCTTCCAAGGTTGCATCAATTTTTTCGGGATACCCACCTTAGCCGTGGCCTGATACAACTTGTGTTGGTCCACACAGTCGTATGCCTGCCTGTAGTCTATGAAGAGGTGGTGCAGGTCAATATTATTTTCATAGCACTTCTCCAGCATGGTCCTTATGCTTTAAATATGGTCTATAGTGGATCTAACTTTTCTGAATCCACATTGGTATTCCTCAACCTCTCTCTCAGAGTACTGGAATATCCTGCTCATCAACAAAGTAGAAAAAACTTTGTATGCAACGCAATTCCTCTATAGTTTTCACATTCCATCTTGTCCCCCTTCTTTTTATAAACAGGACATATTAATGCGGTGAACCAGTCTTTTGGCATGTCTTCCGATATCCAGATGTCAAAAATCAGATGGTACATTTCCTCGACTAATGCGATAATCATACAGTAATGAATTAAGTTAAAAGATAAAAATGTTCATTGCATTCATTAAATATTGCTATGAGGTAATTATTTTGTCATACTTACAAATATAATCCATCTCCGATTATAGGTAAAATGGAGAAATATGATCCATTCATCTTATAGCTACCAGATACCTGAGTATCAATCAGAGTCCCAACGAAGGATACATTCAAGTCAGGAGTAATATCCATCTTTTGTAAGTTGTAATCAGTGTATCCTTTTAAAAAACCATTGAATGATAAATCTAACCTTTAAGTGAAATGAATAAATATGAATACTAGTCACAAGCTATTGAAAAGTAGCTGAACCAAATGTATAGCTATACCTCAAATTGGAATCATTCATCGAAAGAGATTTTTCAAAATGTAATGGATCCAATCCATTTGCATTATTATTTTTGCCCTCTTTTCTAAAATGAATGCTTGTATGATATAAGAAATTTTCTGAAAACATTAAAGAATGAATTTTAAAGTGTGTCTTTTGCATTAACTAAATATAATAATATAATATACAAGAATCACTCATTGGGACACCATAATTAATTAGTTGATAATAAGCCAAAAAGACAAAAATTAGTTAAATAACCACTGCAGAGTTAAATAGGTTCTGCACGCCATTAAAATTTATCTCTGATTATTGAATATGAAAGTATTTGAACCATAATAATGCCAGCATAACTTTCTTCAGGAAGTTTTTTACATTTGGTATTTCTCCAACTTTAACATTATAAATATAACATTTGAAAGTTGGATTATTCCTTATCAACCTGTTATAACATTGATATAGCTATCATTATATTTCATAACTATAAATAATATTTTTTACTGAATTCAAGCAGTATCTTGTTGGAGGTGGATGTCACTTGGTAGGTTCCCCTCACGATGGCTCTTGCTTGACTATTCAAAAAATAATTTTTTATTCCTTTTCAAAAAAAGATCGTATTGTAGCATGCAACATAATTCCTTGATTTTTTTAATATCACGAGGTTTTGACTGGGTTTAGTAATCTTTTAACAACAAAACAGTATTTAAGACTGATTGTGAGTTTTATTTAAATCTCCAACACTGAGCAGCTATTAAATCTGAGATAATAATTGAAGAATATATAAGGGCATGTTATTATTCATTTCAGCCAATAATTTAATGCTCTACATCATTCCCTAATGTTTACTCATTCTTAAAATCTGTACAATTTTAAATTTTTCAAATATTTTTGAAATCAATTTTTGAAGCATGAGGGCATAATTTATGCATAATTCAAATGATCCAAATTTTTACAACCCCAACCCCAACTATTTAAAAGAATTTTTTTTTTTAAATGTATTTTTGAAACCAGTCAATAATACTTTTTTGACCCATGTTAATTATATAATATTCATAGTTCCAATAAATTATATACTCACCAAGAAATGATCCAGATGAAATAAAACTGTTCATTGAAAAAATTAAAAATATATTTAAAATTCTAATCAAATTGATGATATAAGTCATGATGATATAGTTAATAAAAAACAAACAAATAATTATAAAAATAAAGTTTCTAAGTTGATAATTTTAAAGATAATGACACCATACTACTAAATTTTAAAAAAATCTACAACAGTATCCTCACAATGGTTGAAACCGTTATCTTCTTGGCTCAGCACTTAATATGATTCCTGTCAATGTAATAGTGATAAGAAAATATTTCAACCTGATAATTACGAACAGAAGCAGTTGAAGTGGTCATTGTGTATATAATGTATAACTTCTATTATACAGTAATCTAACATATCTATCAATTAGGTTTATTAATAAAAAAATAAATTTAGGGCTCTTGGAATTTCTAGTTATAAACCTGAATATATTGTTTCCAAAACCATGACTTTGTTTCATTATATATGTATATTTCTGAATGAGTATATATTCTATTTTTTTTTTTCCAACACAGATATAACCACTTTTATAGCTATTAACAGGATGTTAAGTACAAAAGAGATGTGCCAAAAATATATATAATAATATACCATGATTAAAAATAAAATAAAAATATTAAGTAAATTTGAAAAATTAAATGCATACAAGTAGGTAGTTCTATTATTTTTTTTTTTCTCTCTAGCATAATGCTATAATAAATCTCAAACATATATTTGATATTTATTTTACTTTATAAGTTATATTATTTAAAAGTATAAAGTTGTTGAAATTTAACATCATTTATTCTACCAATAATAACCAAAAATTTCATTAGTCGAGAAATTAAAAAAATCAAAAGCAAATTACTGAATCGATAAATGCCACAATGGAGCCATAGCCGTCTGTTAATATTCAAAATTTGGTGGGTACATACTATGTTTAGAGCTATCAGCTGAAACTCCTATGATAAATATTTTTAATACAAATGTTTCAGTTTCATGAAATTTTTAAATAAACATAATAAGAATTTGTTTTCAATCGTAAATGTTTCAAGCTCTGCTCATCAGTGAATCGAGAGTTGCTTTCACAGGCATAGCCAGGGGAGGGAAGATGGGGCAACTGCCCTGTCTCCCTTTCAAAAGGAAAAAAAATTAAAATTTCAGAAGTTATCCTCGCAAACTATTGTTTAAGAATTAATTTTTAAAAAGTAATAAATTGTGTTATTTTGAATGTTACTGTAAATTATTGCAGGGCACCATGGTTCCCCTCTCTCTCTACATAAAATAAATTAAATTTAGATAATTTCCCCCTCCCCTTCTGTTTTGAGCTAGATACGGCCTTGGTTGCTTTAGTAACATTTGAACAAATTATTGAGAAACCAAAAAAAAAATATTACATTCCGTTATTATTATTATATTTTATAAATTTTAATAATTCCAAATGTGTAATTCAAAAAACATATTAAATGAACATGCAAAGGAAAAATTGGCAACACTGCTGCTACTTCGGATTTCGCTCCGGCTCTCATTCCTTTTCGTTCCAGTTACGAATTGTGTGCTTGTTCTCAGCAGAGCTAAGGCCAGGTGGCGACTTGCACTTTTATTAAAATATAAAGATGTCTAAGGCAGAATTAGCTTGTGTATACTCAGCACTCATCCTCGCTGATGACGATGTTGCCGTAACTGTAAGTATTTTCTATGAGATACCTGAATTATAAATAGTTATACGTGCGTTAATTTATGTTCTTATTTACGTCGATTATAACTTTATTATCTTCGAATTATAGTTAACTACATTTAAATGAATTACTGTTAGGATTTAACCAAGCCGTTTATAGATTTATTTCTATAATACTGTTCAATATTTGCTAACTGCCACGTGCAGGTTAACCACGTGGATATTCGTTGTCTCACTGTTAACAGGCCTATTTTTGAATGCCCTAACTTGGACTTGGATACCATTAATTATTTTGATATAATGAAAAATCTCTTCACGTACAATATATCATTTGAAAACCAATAACAAAATAATTTTTATTTAATAAATATTAGTTTGTTTTTTGTCTGTTATTGTTTTGGGGATTTTTGATAGTTTTATATTTTACATTAATTACATGATTAGCAACAGCATATTAAGAAGCCTAACAGTGTTAATTTTACACTATATTCTCATTGGAACTAAGATCTTTTGACTATTGAATTATAGTCACTATCTTATTAGGTAATATTAAAGATATATTAATAGGTAATATGAAAAATTACCAGATTTTATCAATGACTTGGTTCAATTAAGTTTTGTTCAGGCTGGCTCTGTTTACTACTTTAACTGCCGTTGTACTTAAGTATTCTAGAACTGGTTTTAGATTTACAATTAGTTTAATGTTACAAAAAAAACCATTAGGCAGTGCTATATTACTTATCAAAAGTGTAAAGTGCTTATTTTTATGGTTGGTTTATTAAATTGTCCATTTGTTTTAAATTGGTGAAATATTTCACTGTCTTCTATAATCGTAAATTTTGGTACAATAAAACTTAGATACTCCTTTGTTTTAGTTAATATTTATTTATTTTTGTTTTGAAATGGCACACATAAATAAATGATCTTAAAATTAATGTCAATGATTATTTGTATATTTAAGGGAGAGAAAATCCAAACCATCCTTAAAGCAGCCGGTGTTGACATCGAACCCTACTGGCCTGGCCTTTTCGCCAAAGCCCTTGAGGGTATCAATGTCAAGGACCTCATCACCAACATCAGCAGTGGTGTAGGTGTTGGCGGTGGTGCACCAGCTGGAGCACCTGCAGGTATGTTTTAATTTACATTTATATTGAAAGACTATGGTGTAGGTTTTAAAGTCTTCTGTATAACCATGTATTAAGTTTAATTTTACTTAAAATATTTTTCAATTCTTGGTTCTACTCAGCTTTGTATGGGTATCTGTTTAGCTACTTGTAAATTAAGTATATTTGGTTTATAAAACCAAAATTAAGGTTATATGCTTAACCTTCCGTTAAGCACCTTGGACCTGTGAGGGGCTCTCCTATTTTTTTCATCCTAAAGCTGATTTAAGTCAAAGGATGAATTAAAACCTCAGGGAATGATGAAGCCATTAAATATTATATAAATAGCACATTTATTGCAAAATACAGCCTTCTTCTTTGGAAGATATCAACTAAAATAATAACAATTAAACATATAAAGCCAGTGAATTCTTGAAACATGAAATTAAAAAATTAAATTGGATATATTAAATATCGAAAAATATTCAAACAAAAAAAATATCTGAACAGTCTAAAATGATTTTCATTCAGTATTCAGTACTGAACTCAAGTTATTTTTATGAAACCTAGAGTCTCACAAAATTCAATATTTTGGTTTACTTGGAGTTGTTTGATGGCGTCTAGAGGAATACCATAAGGGGAAATAAAAGTTAGATTGATGGCGGGCCAGTACCCTTTAAGTGTTTAGCCGTAGCAGAAAAAATCATGCACCTGTCAGATTAGCACGACTAATAGAAGGTTAAAGAATTATATGTGATTAACCATTACTGCCACTTTTATTCAAGTAACTATTATGGCGCCAACTGTTTTGGTAGGCCTTGTTTCTTTTTAAAGATTTTCAGACACAGGCTCTCTCTCGTAAGCCTTAACAATTTCACTAGTTATATTTGGTTATTCATGAATCATTTTTATCTTTGTGAAATTCTATATTAATAATGAGTTTGCCTAGTAGTTAATTAGGTGTATATAAGTATGCTGTAGTTTATGGTTTCATTCTTTCTTGTTTCTCAAATCCCGTTCAGAGAATAACATTTCTGTTTATTGGAGACAAATTATAACTAAAATGAATATTTTATGGTCTACAATTTTATTAAACTTCTTAATTTTATGCGACTTTTTTAATCTTGGAAAGTTTTGCAACTTTGAACCTTGTGTGATATTTATTATTCTTTGGAAATATTTATGGATGGATTTCCTATGCCACTTATGATAACAAAAATTGGTATTTTAGATTTTGAAAGATTTACTTATAGAGTTACTGACATCTAGAAATTAGTTTAGGATCTTGGGATTCAATTATGTAATGCCTGAAGTTTTGATCCATTATCCGATGCTTCAAAATCATTTTTGTTTTGTATTATAAAACCAATTTTAAACTGAAATTATGTGAACTGTTTCATGGATATGAACTCATTCTGTAGGAGTTTTTTGTAAATTATATTATTGATATCTGTAAGTATGAGAAATTAAAAAAATATTCATCCTTTATTATATTGAATTGGTATAATTAATGTTGGAGTTTAAGGTAATTTTTTCATTGTGTTGCTAATTGTGTACTAAGCAATGGTGAATTAGTTGGAAGTCCATGGGACCTAAAATCGTTTTTGTTTGTTGGAGCATTAGTGTTAAATATGGTAGATTTATGTCATACTTTATGAAATTAATCCATGAATCGTTCTTTATTTTATCCTTCTTAATCTTTAATTTACTTAAGGTGGTGCTGCCCCAGCTGCTGCTGCAGCTCCAGCCGGTGGTGATAAGAAGAAAGAAGAGAAGAAGAAGGAAGAGAGCGAACCTGAATCAGATGACGATATGGGCTTCGGTAAGATATTTTACACTTTACTTTATAAGTGTTATATTAACATGAAGTATGTATTGGTCTGATTAAATTATTTTTCTTGTTTCAGGTCTGTTCGATTAAAAGTGTACAAATTCCTTTTTTTTATATGTACATATATTCTCATATGTGCTTTATAAGTATGAAATAAAAGACTTTTACAAATATTTTATGATTTTTGTTGTTCCCTTTGGCCATTAATTTTACTTAAATTAAACAGAATTTTTAATGTTTGAATGTTTCTTTTTCAATTGCTAATATAAATAAGCAAAAGTTGGACTTGTTCATTATATGAAATCTCAGCTGATATTGTAGCTTCCAAGACACGCCTGCCTACCTTCACTTCACTTGATGTTCAGAGCTGCCTTGCTGATGCGTTATACTTACAATCATATTAAATTTAGTTGATATCCGCAACATGGTATAGAAGGATCAATCTAATTAGGGATTGATAAATTATTTGCTACTTCTATAATTTTGTTTTATCGAAAACTAGTTTCGAATGTTATACATTCATCCTCAGTTCTAAAAACACACACACATTTTTGTGTTTGTGTTTAGAACTGAAGATGAATTTATAACATTTGAAACTAGTTTTCAATAAAAACGAATGTATAGAATTGGCAAATAATTTATCAATCCCTAATTAGGTTTCTCCTATTTGTAGACGAATTTGGCTTATATTTTAACTTCTTAATATACTTTAAGATTAAAAAAAATTGAAATAAACAATAATTATTTTCAATTAGATGGAAAATTCTTCAAACAGGAAGAAGACTTACCGATGGGCTCTCCTCTCACCCCTTCTGGCAGATCATTTATTACGGTGGCCATTTTGCTGTACTTACCAGCTGACTGTTATTGCCTTTTGAAATAAACTTTCATTTTTTGTGGAATGTAAGTTAAAAATATTACAAAAATTCCTTAATCTATTCCATACTGGGAGCGCAATAGTGCATTCATACTGTGCCTCAGTTACTGAGTTCACTTCTTACTGCTTCTCAATGAGAGTGCACCAGTCCCTTCGGTATTAAGATTACCTCTGAGCTCTCAGTCCTTCAGGAAAGCCTTATGTACTTCAGTACCTCTGGATAGGATTCGAAAACTAGGAGCAGGTGATAGTTAAGGGATACCTTTCTTCACCGTTTTGAAATTTTAGATAGAAGACCTAAAAGTTTAGATAGAAGACCTATATTTTTAGTGAAAAACAGAATTTTATAAATATTTTTAACGTACATTTGATAATAAAAGTATATGTAAAAAGGCAGTAACTGTGACAGCTGGAGTTTGAAGTTTTTCCTTTGTTGCATAGTATACTTGGTAAGTTCAGCAATTTGGCCACTGTATTGAATGGGTTCTGAGTTTTACTGCAATTAAATTTAAACTTCTCATGGGTCAAAAGACAACCAGGAGTCAAATCCTTTCTGTTATGCTGAGGAAGGCTTCTCGGAATGACGAGAGCACAGGGACTGTATTTTTTGTATAAAAAAACAGCAATAAAGAATGGACTAGTTTAAAATTGTGAGGGAATAGAAAGTTATTTACTTTTTCAAAGGATTATTGGTTCATGGTAAGGTAAAATCTTCGAAACGATTATATGAATGGCCTATCCCAGAAACCTCAAGAGACCAAATTAATCAAAAAGTAATGACTGAGGAAACCTCAACTGATCTTTAATTATAATACTTTGTCCAAAATATACTCAGGCAAAAAATGTGACCTATATTATTTGTTCTGCTTCTTAATGAGCACCAAAGCAATAAATAACTGAGGTAATTTGAAGAAAATCAGTATTACAATTGAATAGAAATGGTACTAAGTGTTTTATAGCGAAATACTACAATTTTTTTCTTTTTCTTCAGTTTAATTATATAAAAAACTCTTACTCTCTTACATTTTGTTAACGCTGTTGTCCTTGCCCTAGTTGGATTGCATAAGGATTTTGAACCCCCAAATAAACAAACATTTACTTATGACAAAATAAGGTAATCAATAACAAATTTAAACAGAAAGCAGATAATGAAAAATGTTCATCAATACTTTTTTATAACTGCTTATCAAAAATAAGCATGTGGTATTTGAGACCACTTAAGTTGCAATAGCTTCATATAATATTTAAACCTGAACATAAATCATTTATGTAAATTATAACACCCAACTTATAGTCATTTAATCTATCAAATGGTAACCTAAAGGAACTCAACATATGTTTCAAGAAATAAATAGGAAAGGATAATAATTCATGAACTCATCTATTGATGATAATAATCAACTTTTAATAAAAACTAATGGCTACAAACATTCAGTAAAGTTCATAGTTTGAATTAGAATCATCACAAGTCTGGACAACACAACATGATTTATAAAATATAAATTTGACAGAATCTTAGTAATATTAAGCTACATTTTCACCACAACGCTCTCTGAACTCCTGACATTTGATTGTGATCAGCAAAGTCTCTAAAAACTATTCTACTGGCCCTCCACCTATACACTATTCCTCTGGGCCTCGAAGTAAATGCGCACCTGTTAACAATTTTAGGCCCAAGACAATCATTAGGAAGTTCTTTTATTTCTTCATCAGCAATTTCCTAAAAATTTCCAATTTAAATTATTAAAAGATAAATGAAAAGTTAAAAATATGAAAGAGGACTTGAGTAAGTTACATTGCTTGCTATATCAATTGTACTCACTCTGATCTCTCTAGGTAGCACATTATTTTTCCTGATGCACTGTATCCTCAGTTTCGTATCTGCATGAGCTGCTAAATTTCTTCTTTTACGAACATCTTTCTTCATGCGCCAATCTGGCCAGAGCAAAGCCATTGCTCTAACTTGTTCTGTTTGTGGAACATAATTCACAGCCTAAAAAAGTGATTCTTGTAGTAACAAAAGAATCATAGATTCAATCAAACACTCTGTTAATATTAATTGCTCACTTTATTTATTATTCCCAAATTTTTGACAGCTAATGTGTAAACCTTACTTAAGTGATACATATTTACTGAACTATATGGCTTAAAACTTGGATAACTGTAGTAAAAATATTAAGCCATATCTATCTTTATTGTTAACTGATAAGAAGGTTAAGAATACCATAAAAATCCAAAGAGGTAGGAATTTGTCAGCAGTGAATTTTCAAAGATTAATGCTCTTATTTGTTATTATTGCTATTTTTATTGATTTAGAGTCAATCTCAAATAAACTATCAGTTCAGAAATCTGGAATACAAAAAATTCATTTTCATGGAAACTAGCCTATATAAGTGTTATACCAATGTTCAAGAATGCAAAATCTGATATAGTTTGCGAGTTTTACGATTTTCTAGGTACTTTGAAAAATATAAAACCCTTTTAGGCCACGCCCTAAAAAAAATTGTCTTGATTTTTCCCAAGTTTTTTTGTGTTATTACCTAGTAGCAGTTGTGCCATGGACCCCAAATAATCAAAATATACTTTTATGAATATTAACACTTTGTGAAAATTTTCGAAATTCACTTTGGATAGAATGAAATTCACGCAAACTTTGTTTACAAACATATTTTTTTTAAAGATTAAATGTCCCAAAATCAGACGAACAGAATGCTGGTTGAAAAAAAGTGAAAACCGAAAAAATGAAAAATACCAAATTTCTAGAAATGTTAGCACAGCTCAAGTGACAGTTTTTTTTTTAGAATGATCCTTTGGATAATTCTGTAGTATTTTTGCTTCTTCTGTATATTCGTCTTTTGTTTTGGAAGAAACATCACTACTATATATTACTAGTATACCCTAGCGAGAACTATCGCATTAGATATCAATCCTAATACATTAGAAGTATAACCGATATTAAGGAAACATATTTATTCGTGTGAGAAATATAACATATCTAAAAAAGTTTATTTAACACACATTTAGTGAAGCTACATAGATTGCAATAACTATGTTGAAGTTCCAGGTCATATTTAATAAGTAATTAGCTTACCCCACTGGAAAACATCTCTTCAATTTAGCCGTTAGGCAATTAGATTCAGCTATACCATTTTCTATTTCTATCATATTTAACAGTGACCTTTAGGGTTGGACATGGAAAACAATATATATAATTTCCCACTCATTAAAAGTTTTTGTAAACAGACTCAAATTGATATGAAGTTGCCATGACGACGGCACGTACGCAAGATGGCATGAGACCCGTGTGGACCTATATCGTGCATTATCTCGAAAACGGTAGGTTTTTAAGCTTTAAAACGCTGGACCAATACGCTCTACAGGAGCGTATATGTTCTTGAAGCCCGCGTTAAAATATTTAAAACCCAACTTGTCCCGTCGACTCTTAGTCGTCAAATCTTTGAAACCTCCCTGTTTTTTCATCACTTTTATTTAAGCCCTAGTATGAATTTAAGAAACAAAATCAGGATTCGTCACTTCTCCGTGAAATTCTCTTTCTTTTGATACCTCACTCGTCAAAATCCATCGCTCCTGAGAGCCGGAAAAGGGATCTATACTACCGTAATAATATCATCACTATCACTACTATATATTATTACGGTAGTATAGATCCCTTTTCCGGCTCTCAGGAGCGATGGATTTTGATGAATGAGGTATCAAAAGAAAGGGAATTTCACAGAGAAGTGACGAATCCCGATTTTATTTCTTAAATTCTTACTATGGCTTAAATAAAAGTGATGAAAAAACTGGAAGGTTTCAAAACTTTGACGACCGAGAGTCGACGGATCGAGACGGGATAAGTTGGGTTTTAGAGATTTTGACGCGGGCATCAAGATCACGTATGGTCCTTTGGACCATACTGGTCCAGCGTTTTAAAGCTTAAAAACCTACCGTTTTTGAGAGAATGCACGATATAGGTCTGCACGGGCTCTATGCCATCTTGCGTACGTACGTGCCGTTGTCATGGCAACTTTATATCAATTTGAGTATGTTTACAAAATTTTTTAATGAGTTTTATATTGTTTCCCATGTCCAACCCTAAAGGGCACTGTTAAATATGAATACTAGATATAGAAAATGTTACAGATAGATCTCATTGCCTAACTGCTAAATTGAAGAGATGATTTCCAGTGGGGTAAGCTAATTATTTATTAAGTATGAACTGTAACTTCAACATTACAAACTATGTAGCTTCTCCAAATGTGCGTGTTAAGTAAAATTTTTTAGTAATATTATATTGTTTCCCTAATATCGCTTTCACCTTGAATGCATCAGGGATTAGAGTAAACATTGGTATGGTATCTAATGCGAGAGTTCTGCCCAGGTATACTAGTCCTATAAAGATACATTTACACCAGCAGAGCAATGCTAATCACAGTTATTATTAACATGTTACTAATATTTTTCAAAGATTTGCTCTGAAAAATTTCAATAATTTTTGTAACATTTGATTTCTTTTACATCAATTCGTTAATATAATTTTTGTTTATAACTTTGCTAGTAACACAGCTAATCTTTACAATAACATTGTGAATAACATAAATTTTGGGATTGCTCCAAGAGTGGCTAAGATCAAATGTTTTTACTTGTTTTGAGTGAGTATTGGAGTTGGTAACATTTTGATTGGAGGAGGGGTGAGATACAATTTAATTGTGTTTGGTATCAACCAAGATCAAAATATGATAAAAAAAAAAATAATAATTATTACAAAAAAAAAAAAATAATAATTGTTACATCAGTTACTACCTACTAAGTACAGAATATATGTTATAAATACTAAATTTGAGAAGTTTTGCATTATATATTGCCATAACTTTTTATGGAAATCAATTACGATCTTCAAGTAAAGTACCACTTCCGGTGATCATGCAGTGACCATAAAGCGAGGTTCACCGATAGATTTTACAGCAGTATTGAATAATTTTATTTTTAAAAATCTTGTATTTTATGTAAAACAATAAACTCTTGTTATTATTATTATAATGTAGTAGTAATATTTTTAATGACTAAAATGTTCATTGAAACATTAGCAGTTACTTTCTATAGTTTCAAGTTCAAATCTCAATAAATAGTCTGAACTTCGAAAAATGGAACCTGCCATTTCAAATAGTAGTTAATAAAAGTTTTGATGGAATAGCATCTACTCTCCTACTCATTAAACCTTCTTTTTTTCATAGAAATTTCCTCAATATATGCAGTTGAAATAAAAGTTATAGACATTATATATAATACTATTACACACATTCTATTAAAGTTCATTCAAATCAGTAAATAAAATGGGAACTTAAGATATTAAAGAGATTTAACACAGAATTTTAGAAAAGATTTAATTACATACACAATATTTCAGTAAAAAATAAAATATATATTATGCTAATCCAATTTTAGGAGTGATCACTGCCAATGATATGAGCAATGCTTCCTCAGTCCTAATTGTCCTCGCACCCTGACTCGGGCATGTGTTCAGGTAGGCATCGAATAAAAGCGATACATCTTCTACTTCAGACGGACAATTAGGATCGTGCGACAAGGCAAATTCGAGACCTTTTACACCTCCTAAGACCAAAAGCCCATGTTTGAACCCTGTCTCGGGTGGAGCGAGGTTGCCCACTGGTTCACCCTTATCAGATGTACCAATGGCGAAGTCATATTGACCATATGGAGAGTCGACGAAGACATCACTTAATCGCTCGGCAAGCCTTACAGTATAACCCCAATAGAGTCCTTCTTCTTCAGTGGGAACTTCTGGAGCGACAACTTTCCCTCTTAACTTATCTCCATTAGTACTCCTGAAAAAATAATTAAATAATAGTCATAACATATTAACTTTAAAATGTTATCGTAAACTTTAAAATTTAGATCAGGATAAAATCAAGATGTCTTACAATATTAAACATTTTATTAGAGTAACTACCAGTTTACGGTGAAGTGTATCTTCATCAGGCTAAAATAGCAATAATTAACATAAAAAAACAGTTTAAATTCTAAAGCACAAGGTGCACTCATCACGGATATGACCTGGGAGTGGAAAAATGTCCTTTGTTACTCCCTCTAAGGACAATGCATAAGCGACTAAGTAAATGACAAAGGAAAACTACCCCTCTTCCCGGGTCTTATCCGGCCTGATCTTGTGGTTTAAGTGTTAAAATAAGATATAAAATAAATATTTAATAAATCAAACAATTTAAAGCCATCTAAACCTCTTTCCCTGCTTCAACTGATTTATTAGGGCTTCCTAATGTCATTTAGACTAGAATCGGAAACTAAAAAGTATTTAAGGTCCAATAGCACACAAATAAAATATTAGTACATGGAGATACATTTTATTCTCCCAATAAAACAACTTTTGACTGAAATTTGAATCATTTTCAACTAACAGAATATTTTTGATCCGTTAGTTTGATTAGTTGATCCGTTTGTTCTATAATCTAACCCATGCATCACAATATAATAAATAACTTCTTATTAGGGATTGATCCTTCTACACTATCATGCGTAGGTCAACTAAATAACTTCTTACCTCAATCATTCAAAGTGTATATTCGTAATAATCTCAAATAGTAATATAAGTAAAAAAATAATCTGTTAAGACGATTAGAATAATGAGTTATCTATTACCTTCTCAATTTGAGAGTCACTCTTGTTGATTTGGGAAGCAAGCAGTCAATTCTAACTTGTTTGTCGAGACCAACCTCGGCATAACTTTTGGTTCCAGATTTGGTTATGGTTTCCGTGACAACTCCTTCCCTTTAACATAGATAAAAAAAAAAAGTTGTTAGTTATCAATGTCCATATCCAGAAATACAATTTACACCCCAACATATATGATTACTATAGCAACCTTTCAAACAATGAAGCTAACTTTAGCTTGGTAACAAATTATTAAAATATTTATACAGTGAGAAACAGAAAAAATTACAATAAAACCAAAGAAAATGAATAAAATATGGGATGTATTAGAAGGAACAAAAAATATGGCTTCTACAAACATAGGAAAAAGAATTACTTTTGAAGGTTAGTATGAATAAAAAATAACTTCTTATGATGTTGATTTCTAATAAAAATATTCTTTAGTATAATTTAATTAACTTTATTATGATAGAAATGAACTCAGTCTGGAATCAAATCGCGCAACATGTGAAGAGATGTCTAGAACAAGAGAAAGTAAGTATTTATTGGAAAGGTAAAAAAATTAACAAAAACAGACTTTTTTTTTTTTCATAAAATGAATTATTAAACAGCACGCAAACTAATAAAAATATATCATGCTGCAATCTATAGAATATCTGATCATTTAATGTTTCTTATAGAGCATCATAATCAAAGAGGTAGGAACATTCACATTGAAAAAATGGAAACTGGATGCGGGCATCCAGCATGAAGTGAATTTCTTTCAACCAATGTTTTTTTTATCCAAAACACTCACAGAGCAATATGATCTTCATCAACGGAAAGAGTATGCAACTGACAGTGTAAGAATAAGAATAAAAATAAATTTGATTATTTTATATAAAGAGTAATATTCTAATCTTAATTAGAATAGTAGGAAACGCTTTTATTTTTTAAGAAAAAAAACTGTAGTGCTAGATCATTTGAATGAAAAAAAAAAAAACACGTACGACATTGTTGACATGATTTCAGATGCCAGTTACTGTATTGAACCTTTGTAAACTTATGAAAACGTTTAACTACAAAAAGGAAACTGTTATTTTATGTTTGGATGAAGTAGTTCAGGTGTGTGTTGCTAACTCATAATATATAATTTAAGTTATTCGAATTCCATATCCATTGTTATCTTCAGTGTTTAAGGTATTTGATAGCAGATGGTAAAGATATAAAATTAGAATTCCCAGGATTAGGAGAGCTGAAAGTAATAAATACTGTCGTAACGTTTAAATTTTATGAAGATCTGAAGCCAGATGAAAAGGTATCCGAAAAGCCTTGTTACCGATATGAAAGTGCAATGAAACCTTACATTAAAAAGGTAATATGCCCGTGTGGTGTTCATGACAAAGTCTATTTTAAAAATTACTAAACATTATCTGTTCAAAATTGTTGTATTTTCTAAATAATTAATCAATAACCTTTGCAAATGTAACAGTCAATCTGCTCAAATATATTGTTAAGCCAACCTGATGATATTTACTTATTACCATTACATATATTTTTAAATATGTCACTATAGTAAATACTTCTGATGTAAAATAAAAGAACTAATCCCCTATAATAGGACATTTGAATCAGCAAAAAAACATTTTTGACAAAAGTGGTTTTGATAAAAACAAGAAATCAATAAAAAGTAATTACAAAATGAAGAAGAGATTGTTTACCTTATCTATACAATCAAAGGCCAAACACTTGCAATATAACCCTTAATTTTAATTTTTAATTAAACCTACTTACAGTTAGGGTGAATCCTGAAACTATGAGTTTTAAAAAGCTGTAAAAGGAATAAGGATGCAAGAAGATATATTTGTTTATTTTGTTTTAAAAAAATACAATTTAGTGTGCCAGCCTAGGATATGAAATTTTGAATGAATTTCTTTTTTGATTATTCACATAGCTAGTCAATATAAAACAAAGAAATTAGTTTTATATTATGTTGACTATTCATGTGACTGATCCTAAACAAATGATTGATCAATGATTCAATTAAAAAAAAAAAAAATGAAACTACACATTAGAATACCAACTCCTGAACGACAGCACACCAAAATCTGAAATCCGTAAACGATAAGAATTCCTTATACAAAATAATGTGATATGCTGTCAAAATGACCCATATGCTCAATCTCCTCCATAGAAGCTTCATTTTTATTTTATTCTGCTTCCCTCTGTTTCTCTTTCATTCTATAATATATGCTAAAATGTTATTTGTTTGTGACAGTAAAATGATATTTTACTTGCTTAGTTTTTATCCTTTTATACTCTAAAATAGATTTTTATGTTTTATCATCTAAAGGGGGTCACTGATGATTACTCCAAACCAAATAGAACATAGAACAACATGTTTGGCTTAGACGGGAGGGGAGCTGCTGGAATTCCATTGGCCTTAAAATTAACAACGTTATAAAAAAATCCAATCACTCCAACCGATCGTGAGTATGGACAATGGATGAAGTGGAACAATGAACTGCACAGTTTTTCACACTGTTTTCATGCTGTGCTATACTAATAATAATAAAAATTGTTTGTCAGTAAATACAGTTTAGTTAAAATTTACAATATTGATTATATAAAATATTTTTAAAAAAATATTGGTATGAATAACTTATAATTTTGTTTATTCTTTTACTAATGATTATGGTAGAAAATACTTCTTCTTCTTCTTCTTTGTCTTCCTCTTATGCCATTAGCTAGCGTCGAGGAGCCTCAATCCAGCGTAACCACTCCTCTCGGTCCCTGCTTAGCCGTTTCATCTCATTGAGCGATTTGCCTCTTTTACTTCCAATTAGAAAATACTTATAAATGTTAATTATAAGTAAATAAGCATTTATAATTTAAACTATACATAAAATGTCAACTATCTTTTTATATTTTTTGGAGAAGGGGTCAAAATTAAATTATTTAATGTTTTTGCTATTGTAGAGCCACTATTAATAGCCCCATGAATGCATGTTTACATGAGCATAAATCATTACCTTTCAGCAAAAAAAAAAAAATGGAACATTGGAATAGAGCGATCGTCAGTGGGGTCCTTGAATCGTCTTCACTCCAAGCACTCCAGCTGTTCCATGCTGTATTTGGAATAATGGTCAGCGACCACCTTTATATCTTTACTGCAATTAAGGATTGTTTCTATGCAGGGTTGAGGAATTTTTATATTTTTACTAATCAAGAGGGTTATTTGTACAACTTCCAATGACTAGAGCTCCCTAGGTGCATTTCTTAGTTTCTTGAGCAAGTGAAGATGTTGGAAATCAACAGCTGTGATCTAGCCAAAGCACTAAAAATGACCAAAACTGCAATAATGCCTAATACATTATACTTAATGTATACCACTCAGGTTGGTTTCCTTTTGATCAAGAAAAGAGGAAATTTCAAGGACCTTCTCAGTGGGGTTTTTAAAATATATTTTTAATAAAAATGATCCTTAAATATTACAGGCAACAAGTGTTGATATCACAAAGTTACATTACTGTAGTGGGGGTTTGACTAATTTTCCCTCTGAGAAAAAAACAGGGTATTATAAAGACATCAAAATACAAAAACACCCAGCAACCAGTATTTATTGCTTACTAACAAACTTTGGTGTGCTGCAGGTCACTAGTACGCATTCAATAGTCACCTTAATCATTATAAGAAAGCATAGAATCTAACACTGAATATACAGCAGTAAAAACCAAATATGCTAATTAAACACATTGGCATTCAAACCAGCCTACAACATAGATATATAAGCTTTTTTGGTTAAATATTAGCACTCAATAATCAGCATTAAATTATAAGCATTCAACATACACTACTAAATATTACCTTCATTGAACTAACCTATATGGACTTTCATCCATTGCCCTGAGATGGTGTGGTGCATCCAGAGGGTTCAATAAACCAACATATTTCAAATCATCACACATAGGAAACAAGTGCTTCCTAAGGTATTGAGGGCATTCCAAATATTGCAATATATTTCCCAGTTGTTCACAACTTTTCCAAGAATTAGTGTTGAAATGGTCATTCTCATTTTTACAAGGCATGTCATCAAAAATAATTACCTAAAAAATAAATAATATTTAAACACCAGCTTGTTAAAACACATTAAAAAAACAGTGTGTCAATTACCTCTCTGATATTGTATATACAAGCTGCCCTTGCAATCTGTCCAGCCAAATATGATCTGAATTCTTGGGTTTGAGCATTGTCCAGAATGGAACCTGGTAAAGCAATGCTTAAGGTTGGAGCAGTTTTTAAGAAAGGTGCCGCTCGTGACATTATATCCAACTTCAGTTCTTCGTTAACTTCATTCTTCAATTTCAGTTCTTCATTCTGTTTTATCAGAGTTTCAAGATACTTCTCAGTCTTACGCCACTTTTTGGTTTTGATAATGTTTTTATGTTCACGCCACGATTTGGGTACTGTAGGTGGCATCGCGAAATATATATCACAGGAAATCAATAAAGAAAATTAGAGAAAATAACTTCACTGTTTCTAAACGTTTAAGTACAAATAACCTCGTTTGTCACAAAACCTGAGATTAATATAACCTCTCCAAAACATCAATGTATTACAAAGAGGTATAACACGAAACAGCAGGGTTACCACAGTGGAAAATTATATTCAATGCTGTGAAGAAATGAGAAAACTAATTATTTCAACCGAAAGTTGTGGAAAAATTATTTATTTATTTACTTTTTCAAATTTATATATTTTTCTCGCATAACTAAAATATATATATTTTTTTAATACTAGGACAGACCTCCTTAAGATTTCATTAGGCACAATTCACCAACTTAATGACTTACTCCGCGACCCGATTGTACAGTTGTACCTGTCTAACTAATAAAAATATTCTGGATTCTGCCCTTTTTGTCCCAACGTCTAGTGGTAGATCAAGTAAGATTCAGTAAAATACTGTTTTCCTACTCCCTAATACAGAGCCTCCAAAACACAGATGGTGTGTAAAATAAATATTTTAATGGAGTATCCATGGAGTCGAGTTTAAAACATTATTTTCAATTTTTACATTTTGGATTTTTCATTAGCATGCAGTGTGAAAACAAAAGAAAGATGGTTAGAAAATAACTCGGATTTTAGTTCATCATTTGAAGACCTCAGAAGCCAGAAAATTTGTCTTACTATTCACAGTTTATAAGGAATTTGATCAGAGCTAAGAGGAAAGCTCAGAAAGCATTACAGTCTAACAAGCTCACACCATACATACTGACATTGAACACTTTATTACAATTTGAGAAGCGACAAATGTTTACAGAGAAATATGACACATACAACCTATCAACTGATGATGGAAGATTGTGGAGGCATACCAAGTAGCTTTTAAAGCATCAGAAGGAGTCAGTACCACTCCGAAAAGAATGGATACCAGATGTAGAAAAATCTTAGATATTTTCTATCTTTCTTTTGTTTTCACACTAATGCACTAAAATTGAAAATAATGATTTTAAACTCGACCCAATGGATACTGCATTATAATTATAGAGTAACAGCTTTAGAGCATTTGATATATATCACTGGTGTATTGCTGTATATTGCAGAGGCACTTGATATGGTTAAGCATTAGGGACTTCTCTTTAAACTCAAAATGATACTCCCTTCCACCTATTATCTTATTCTTCAATCATTTCCCTCTGATTGATTTTTCTCTATCTGATAGAGTTCACAAATCCACTCCATAAGCCTATCATGGCTAGAGTTCCCCAAGTATCAATTCACATAGAGATAATATTCATATACTACATACTTGTTACCACTTATACTCTGACCGCCATTTATAAAGACAACACTTTTTTTATTTGACACACCTCTCCGATTTTACAAAGTCACATACATGCACTAAACAACTTATGCACATAATGGAAAATTAGTCTGAATTCCCAAAATCTCTTTTACAAATTTTCACTTCGATACTAGTCATCTTCCAGTCATCTTAAAAAACAAAAAAAAAAGAAGAAAATTCTGTCTTCTGACTAATTACTGGTGAAATATTGCAAGACCCTAAATCATCAAGTGGAATTGTCATGTTCCTCATAGGAAGTCCAAAGTCAGACCTATGACAAAAATTATATGTTCGCTTACCAACTGAAGCCAATTTCGACATACTCCTCACAAATGTATGGAACTATTATACAATCACTTTCACTAAGTAATTAAAATTTTGGGAATTATAAAAAATAATTAAGTGAATTTTGTAAAGATCTTATATTTTACCTATGTTGGTAATATTAATGTAAGTTCAGAATCATGTTAATTTTAGACTACATTTTAGTAAGATCATTTTAAAAACCAAAACACCTTCTCAATTGTATCCAAAAATGATTTAAGTTCAGAGCACCAACATTGTTAAAATTCTCATGAAAATTTTTCTTAACTCACTATGCCTGTGCTTAGCTGTGATATAACACTTATCAGTCTTCAAAAAATACATTTTAAAAATTTCAATGATAGCTTTATACATGGAACACATATATTACCTCAATTAGTCAGTCATAAAAGATCTAGAAAGTCAAAGTGTCATAAGGGCTGAAGGCTTTTATTACAAATAATTATATCGTAAATGCATATAAATTAATTTATCTTACTTTTAAAATATCACAATTACTTTTTATAAAACGTTTATAAAATCTTTCTTACAAAAATTACTTTGTTTTAAGTTGAATTGAGTTGATTTATAATTCAATATAAAAACGCAGCTATTAAATATATAAAAAGTTTGATCTTTTGAAATATCTATTAATTATTCAAATCAGCAATTTAATAACATTCATTTGTAACTACTTTCATCTGTATTTTTTTTTTTTTTTTTTATATTTTGTTTATAAACCAAATTATGCTTAGTATTTACAATCCACTCATGTGCATATCTCACACCTGCATATACTCTTGGAATCACATAACCGATTCTAATCTTCATTGTCAATCTTCCATGGCACCAAAACCAAACCACTTAACTCTTAAGTATTCCCATTCTGATCAGAGGGGCAGACCAATGAACTTCCCCCATCTCTCTGTGAAAAAATAACAAATATTTTCAAACCCACTGTAATAATAAAATTAAACTGATGAATGTACTTTTAAAACTTAGGACAAACTTTAAATATTATTATTCAAAGCAAAAATAAAGAGAACAATTAAATTTTAAGAATAACATGTTTGCAAATTTTCATACCGCATATGTGCCAATCAATGTGCCTGATTTTCCATCACCACAGACAAAACTATCATACAGGATGAAGTTTCTGGCTCGACAGAATAATGAAGTACACTTCATGTACATTTCAGGAATTTCTTACCTATTTCTATCTATAAAGTCTGCCCTGCAGTGTCCTTTAAACACTGCTTATTTTTTCACCTACTTTATCTTCAATTTACCGCACCAATGTAAACAATACTTATTTATTCTCATAGGTATACTTGTTTTACACTTATCGAACATTTATTTGTTTAAAAACCATTTCTTACAATGGTATACATATATACATATGGTATACATATATATAATTCATGCACAACTTTCAAAATATATTTTTGAGTATTGACAGACAGATGTATGTCTATGAAATTATATTATTTTAAGGAGCCATGTTCCAGAATTAAAGTTATTTTGATTCACTAATTCTTTCTTTTAAAATTGATAAAACCAAAGACATATGTTAATTTTTTGTCCTTTATATGAAACCCTCCAATTTTGACATATTTAACTTTTTACACACAATAGATACATTTTTCAATATTCTGCCATCTGAAAATAAAGATCAGTATATTAATTGTCCGATACTTCACCACTTACTTACAATTAAATATAAGGATAATTGAAATCTTAAACAAAGAAACTCCTAATTAGGGATTGATAAATTATTTGCCAATTCTATAAATTTGTTTTATGAAAACTAGTTTTGAATGTTATACATTCATCCTCAGTTCTAAAAACACAATTAAATAAAACACAAAAAAATCAAAAATAAGCAATTCAAAATATAGTTTGGTATTATTATACATATTAAATTAGATGTAACATAAATCAGTATTATAAAACATTTATGAATTGTGAATTTAATTAAGACAAGAAATCAAATACTTGGTTCTGATCATATTTTTCGAACCTACATAAAATTCAATAAAATAATAATTATTTATCATCTGGATAGCTTTCATTTTATTTTAATTACTTTGAAATGATAAAATTGAATATTTGTTAGGTGTCCCAAATAACTGGATTATTATTGTAAAGATTGATATATATATATATTTCGTTAGACTAATATGAACAATTGGCAGCATTGATGCATTTGGCCAAAACATTTTATGGCTAACAACTTGAACTCCTAAATAAAAGGTTTGAGTGATTGTTTCTTTTATATTTATGTGCAATATTTGTAATTAATTAACTTGTTAACATAATGTATTACAATATTTCTTGATTTGTAGGTTTTAAAAGTATGATCTAGTTTCTGTTTGAGCATTTAACCTGTTGCTAAGAAAATCAAGGTATGTCAAATTGTAAAGTAGCATATGATTATTTTTTAAAAAGCTTTTTAAATTTTTTTTAGTTTGTCATCATTTCGAATAATTAAGTTAATTTTATTGTACAGTTTGAAATTAAAAGTTTCCATACGACAAAAAGAATATTCTACTTTTAGATTTTACATTATATTAGATTACAAAGTATTTCATTTACTTAAATATGTGGGTAAAAGTGTTAAATGATGAAAAGAAATTAGAAAAATATGTAGTTATTTTTATGCAGTGCTAAAAAACTTGAACAGTAAAATAAATAAAATCAACATATGTCCAAAATTATAGAATTACTTGTATAATAAATATTGCTTTGTTAAAATAAGCAAGAAAAACAGCTTAAAAAACATTATTGTTAACATAAAAGGTTATTAATGAAGATAAAGTGAAAATTAGTGTTAAGATTCAAAATTCAATTCAATTATTTGCTTCTAATATTTTGTGAATTGCTTCCCATCTTCAAGACTACAATTTTATAAAAATATTTTTAACAATTATTTATCATTATATTACAAAAACAAACTTTTAATATTTATATAAAAGAAATAATTTTAAAAAATCTCCAGGATAATTATAACTATCACTATTTACATTTACCTTTATATAAATTCATATTACACATATTATTTATGCATAAGTAATATGTATAAAATATTATCATTATGTTAGTTGTCAACTTGATAACATTTTTTTCCATGTTTCCGATCTATTTAAATCTTATTTCTGCTTATTCTAACTGTTTGATATTTATTTATATTTGTATCGTTATCTGTTGGTATACAAATAAAATTGGAAGTAATCATGAGAAAAAAATCATTCATAATTCATATTTTATGTGAAGAAAACAAAATTAAAAATAAAATACATTCTATAGTTTGTGAAAATCATTTAAAAAATATAAAAAAGAAGAATGAACTTTTCTGTTTTCGAAAGCTCATTATATATAAACTATACTGTTGTGTTTAAAAACAAACTGTATCACCGTTTTAATTTTTTTTTCATTCAATTCAGTTTATTAAAGTTTAATCATTTGTCATTCCAAGAAGTGTAACAAGTTGAAAAAAAATAAGTTTAAACATTAATTCCTTCCCTGCAGTGCCCTTTAAATAACGCTCAGTGTGAAGAAATCCTTCATATTCATTCTATCTCACTAGTGTAAATATTTATTTAAAAAAATACCTACTACTAGTAACAATTATTTATAAGCAATATATATTTTTGAATACAGCTAGGTAAAAATGAAGTCTATATACCTATACTATTCTGAAGGAATGAATGAAAGTTATTTTCATTTTTCATTTTGTTATAATTGAATATTAAGCTTGCTTCTCTAAATAAAGGCAATTTTCTGTCACTTGAATCCATCTCTGAGCCAACAATTGGATGGGCCTCCTTGATTCAATGACTGAGAGCAACCTGTTCAAAACATACTTTTTAGGCTCATATCTCCATCAGTAAATTTGTTTCTCTCTCCTACTTCATTAGATTTCCCATCATGACCTCAATACTCCATATGTTTGTTCCATCCTACTTTTAGAGCCTTCCTCATCATCCTAATTCTTTAGTACTATCCCCTACATAGCTCCATTCATCTATATAATCCTTCCTCAAGATTGAAACGGCAGTGGCTCCATAAACAATTTTAACCTTTAACAGGTTGAATTCATCCAAATCAAATTTTAATTTTTTGTTTCTCACTTTTGGTTTTCTAATGTTTTATATAAAACATACCGATTGCAGGTTTTAATAAGTAAAAAATTTAGTATGATTTTCAATATGTTCACAGTTGGGAACAATAATCGCTACCAATTAAGCTTTTTATGTATTTATATTTTAAACATATGAAAAAAAAAGTTTAAAAAGATAGCTAACCGAATTGAAAGTTTTTTTAAAAAATGAATCATTAACTAATCATAAATAACTCAAATGTGCTCAGTTTTTGCACCCATAAGATAAGTTTTGATTTCATATAAGCAAATAAAATTTTAAATGAGTGTTTACTTTTGAGGAGGCACATGTGTTACCATGCTCCCAGTCCCGGGTTCGAGACCGGCAGAGGCAGATCATTATTTATTCTGTTATCAGCCGCGGATCGACCTTGTGCGATCGGGAGATCCTCCTGGAGACCACCCAGCCTCTATAAAGTGGGTACCCTTAATGGGAGAAAAACCTGATGATTGAGCGTGATATCGGTTATCGGTTAGCGTGATAACGGTTGTACAAATCATCTCTTTGTACAACCGTTGGCTTAGAAACAGTATAGCCCTAGTACTGAATCCAAGACCCTTCATGGGTTGTAGTGGTATATTTTTTTTTTTTACTTTTAGATAAACATTTTTAGAAAATTTCTAACGTTTGTTCCCAATTGGGAACATTGGCCGCTAAAAGATTAAATATAGCTAGCTTCTCCTCTCAAGTCTTTAGCATCTGTGTCTGTAGTGCCCTCATGCAGCCTCCTCTGGCTTTCAATGCAGATAAGTGAAAGAGTGAAAAGCACAGGGAATAAACTATGTTTAAGACGTTTTATTTTATTTTAACTTATTTTTAAATTCCTTTATTTTTATATTATTTAATTTAATTATATTTTTCTGTTGGTATGGTAAGTTATATATGTTGCTATTAATTACTTTTCTTAAATGTGAAAGATTTTAATGTTTGACAAAGACAAAAAAACACAGTTAAAATTAGATTTTCTGAATTGTATTGTTCTCTTGCCTTTTTCAGTTCATTTATTTATTGCTTTAATATGCTATAGGGTAAAATAAAAGATTAAAGACTGTCATTTCGTGAATTTGTTTGTTTTGTCAGTAAAGTACTTTTAGGGATTAAAAGAGAAGAAACAGACGTACTATGTTTACACGCTGGTACATTGGCTAATTTCTTGGTTTCCCAGGGACATTCATTTTCCGCAATCGTAAATCCGTCCACTGAGAGATAATCTGCTATTGGATATTGTCTTCACTTGCACCACTTCCCGTTCAAAAATATACAGGCGATTTGCATGTAATTTCCTGCCGTTTGCATTAGCCGTGGCATATCGCCATTACCATATAATGGGAATGACCCAACGACCGTCTCCTTCATGAAGACATCCGATTCTCTAGAGCCAATGCAACCTCAAGGAGTCCGGAGTGAAAACTTGGCTCGTGTCCTCTTTGGTTTCCTTTCGTCGGCTGCTTGGAGAATGCTAATCAGGGGACAGCCGGCCATTAGAAACGATATTGGCAAATCGAACCCTCATTAGGTTTTCGAAAGTAAAATCATCCATATAGAAATCAGTCATGTTGAACGCTCGTTCGGGAATACCACAATCATAAAATAGCTAAAAGATCCTGTTCTAGAACAACAGCTTATTAATAACGCTATCTTTGCACAGTGGCCTGGCTGGCTATCACAATCTAGCGCATCAAAATTTAAAAAAAATTTATGGAATATATTTGCGATAGCTTGAGCCCGGATTTGGAGCTGTAAAAAAATTGTAAAACGTGCAATAAAAATTCCAAAACTTGCAAAAATGTACAGTGAAAAATAAAATTCTGCCATTTTTGTTGTTAATGCTTAAAAAAACAAAAATAAATCTACATATTTAGTTTTCTTTGATAAATTACTATTTTTTCTTAATAAATTAGGTAAGTTGGAGCATGCAAAGTGTGAAAACTTCACGAGCTCTTATTAGGGTATTGTTTGCTACTTTTCGCACGATCATAGGAGATTCACGTACAATGGCAACGCATTTTCTGCCTATGTGAATATTGCCAACTGATAAATTTTTTAATAAGGTATCGCATGGTCAAATGAGACAATCCCAAATTTCTGACGATATTTCGATAACTCAATCCTTATCGAAAAAGTTAAAGCTTAACTTAAGTTGGAACTTAACTCTTTAGATTTATGATCCATTTTGGTGGATTGTCTTTAATTCTGATAATTTTTCCCATTTTGGGTTTAAATTTGAATAAGATAAAATTAATTAGATAAAAACCATGAGCAGATAACTAACTAGGTAATATCACAAATGTTACTGCATGAATAACTTTTTTGCTCGACCCATTTCCGATACTTGTTTTTTAATAAGGTTGTACGGATTTTAATTCCCTTCACTCCTAAAAATTTATGCGGGGTGTTGTTTGTTATCAAATCCACTAATTAATTTATTTTACATAAATTATTGAACATATTTTTGTCCGAAAAACTGTGTGTATGCATAATTATTTTGCCAACTATAGACTTAGTATAGCACTGCAGAACATAAAAAGAAGCGAATGGATTGGTAAGGATTAACTGGCTTTCAACGAATCTGAAAAGAGCAAAACAAACTTCAATTTCCAGTTTCAGTTCCAGAATTTTCCAAAAAATTGAATTATATTTAATGTGTTATAAAAAAACAGTAACGCATTACTTCGTGAATCTGGCCTATGTAATTTTGGTTCAATGTTTATATTTTCAAGGAATTTATTAATATTATTTTTGATTACGGCTAAATGTGCAATTTAATGCAGTAAAAACATAAAACGTGCAATTTACCCAAAATTATTTAAAATGTATATGTTAGTCCGGTTGCCTTAATTCGTATTAATAACTTGTCCCCGATCGATTTAAAGCAACCGAAAAGAAGTGCAATTGTACCAGAATCCGGATTTTAGTGATAACATTTAAAGATTTTAAAGTGAGACCTTAGTTCTTGAACCTTAGTTCAGGAATATTAGGAAAAGTCGTATTAACCGAATTCAAAGTAAACAAACAGAGAATCAGTGTCTAATTTCTGTTGTGTTAACAGGGAGTATACCGAATTGATTACCACAGTGAACAACTAATAAATAAAAAACCTTTAAATTATTAATTTTTAAAAAATATGGCTTTAAATCATAGAGCAAGGGTTCCCAACCGAGGGCACGCGTGACACGGGTTTGGAATTGGCCCGCGGCCGGCCAATAGGTTTTTTAATTTTTATTCATAATTTTGCAATAATATCTATTTTCTGAAAGGCTGAAAAAGCGTGGAGTTTGTGTAAATTAACGATTAGTGAATAGGCTGTACACGGTTGTGCCTAACATACATTATAATTGCGTAAATAATAGTTAATAACTGTTTTCATTATGAAGATATTTTCTCAAAATTTACAAAAGGAGAAAAATATATTAAAAAACAAGCGCCTATACTATGTAGAAATGTTTATTGTGAAGGTGGCCGAGTATAGGTGAGATGGAGGGGGTACAGTTGTGGCACAGTTGGGCACTTCTGCTCTAGAGGAATAACAGTACTACGTATCATTAAATTTTATTTTTATTTTATTTTCCTCATACAGTAAGAAGTGACATTTACTATGTTCCAACCCAATACAAACGTATTGGCAACACTGCATCAAGATTTTTTCGAAATTCTAAGGTTTCTTCAGATATTACTGGTTTTGACGAGGAACTCATTCAAAGGTTTATTTACAAGTCAAGTCCTAGAAACCTCTTTTGAAATAAATCATCATGCTTTTGAAGATTATACTTTAAAGATAGCAAAATTCTATACAAGATTATACGAATAGCATCATATGCCCGTGACCATCCACAAAATTCTTATTATTAATATTAAGTGATGCGCCATTATGATTTTTTTATACACGTTTAGTTTAAATAAGGTGATTTATAAATTTATTACTTCGGTTAATTGCATATTTTTAAATAATAAATACTTTTTTTTTGTAGCATATGTGATTATTTGTTTTAATTTTCCTGAAAGTATTTTAGTTTCCAAGGAAAATTAAAACAAATAATCATGTTTTGAGGTTCATATTTTAATTGCCTACAAAAACATTACTGAATTAAAATGACCTTTTTCCAACTTAAGATCGTTATATTGACTTATTGACTTTTGTCTCGCTAGATTACAGAGCAATGACATTCTTTTTTAAACTGTTGACGTGAGATGAGCAGTCACTGATATGTATTTATGTGATCGGACAGAAAGTTGAGGAACGAACGAAGTGAACACATGAAGCGGTTTCATTGTGTACGTTTATTTTTTAAATTTAATATATAACACATTTTATTGATTATAGTCCGGGAGCTGAGGCCAAAAAACGTGTTTGATTTCAAGAAATTTTTTTATCGTCTAGGCCGAAAGTGCTCTCATAATAGACTGGAAATATGAGCGCCTGCCAATAAAGATTATTTATTCATTCTCATTCATTCATTTATTCGTAGAATGATTGCAAACAAATTTCATAGGTCAACGAATTCGTCATTTTCGTCATTTTTTTCAGATTTTCCTTAGTAACTGGTTTCCAGTGCATATTAGGTAACATTAAATTTCCTGTAAGTTTTATAAATAGTATTTTTTAAAATTCGGAACAGCTAAGATACGGGGCTGTACAAATCTGCAAAACTTCAAAAATAGTAATAGTAAGATATTCAGTGGTTTTGTCTTAATAACTATTTTTTGGTACAGTTTAATGCAAAATGCATAATAACCAATCTTGTAGAAGATTAAATTTCCTACAATACCCTTACAAAATATTTGTAATTACTCTCAACAGTAATATATAACTTTTTGCGTATTTTGATGTTTTCCAGTTTTGAACGGCACCGGTATTCCAGTAGCTGCTCCGAATTTTAAAAAATACTAAATAAAAAATTTACATGAAATTTAATGTTTTTCAAAATCGGAAATGTCAAAGTTTTATCCAAAATGCACTCGGAGCGAGTTTCTGAGGAAAATTTAAAAAAAGTGACGAAAATTAATTCGCTGGCCAATAAAATTTGATTACAACCGATTTAGAGTGGCATTTCATATTTCAGTTCATATTTTCAGTCTATTAAGAGATTACTTTCGGCCTAGACGATCAAGCATTTTCTTGAAATCAGACACGCTTTTTGGTCTCAGCTCCCGGACTATAATGTTTTAAGTGATCAAATCACTTTCCTTTGACTTAATACAATTTTTTTGTTTTTATAAAAATAAAAACCTTTTCGCATGATAAAGAATTTCTTTTTCTTTATCTTCCAAATTCTTGGTAGTATCATGTTGGCACTGGCCCACAGAAGGTCACTTTCGTTGACTGTATCCGCTACAACTTTCATTGGCCCTTTAAATTCTTACTGACGCGTATTATCGAAACTCGTACCGAAAAGGCTGCCCACGTTCCCTCGTTCTGATACGTGCCCTACAACACTTTCCAAGTGCTCCGTATGCGGTTCGGTACCAGCTTGAAGAATTATAGAGCTGCAGGGTTATCGCTGTAACGTTATAGTTTGTTTATTCGAAGCAGTTGACTTCCTTGTGTCGCAATAATTCGAGAACGTCATATACAGGGTGTACTTTTTAGATGGCCCGGCTGAATTTCTCTTGAACCGATTACGTTATAAAAAAAATAAAAAATACGTATTTAATATTTTTCAGTGTAGTTTAATAATTAGACCTGTTTTTGAAAAAAAAAATAAAAGGGGTCTCTCAGATTTAGTACAACTTTAAAATTTCAAATAGAAACCTATGCCTTCCGATACCTCATTTTAACGTTTTTTTGAAACTGAATTCAATGGTGAAACCAGATTTTAAATTGCTCAATAAATTACAAAGTTATGGTACAAATACATTTTGTTTGTTTCGGTATTAATTCTTTTAAATTCCCTTAACATTTTTTTTTGTTACACAGGAATTAATTGGGTCACATCGTGTTTGCTATCTTTTTAGCTGTAATTCATAATAAAAGTTTGTTTCAAAGATGTAGTGAAAAAACAGAAATAATATGATTGGCAGCGTGATTGCCAATCATAACCCTGCAACATCAGTTGAAGAACTGTAGTAAAGAGTGTAAAATGCTTGTCGATCCATCGAGTCAGTACATCGCACTGAGCACCAGCGAAGAGTGGCTAAGAAGAGCCAACCTTTGCATCGTCGAAGAGGGTAGGCAGTTCGAACATGAAATGTAGGTTCACCAACCTCTGGTTGTATGTAGTATGGATTTTTTTATTATTAAAAATATCTAACAAAATGTATTATTTTTTTTTAACTTTGTACCATAACTTTGTAATTTATTGACCAATTTAAAATCTGGTTTCACCATTGAATTCAGTTTAAAAAATCCGTTAAAATGATGCATCGGAAGGCATAGGTTTCTATTTGAAATTTTAAAGTTGTACTGAATCTGAGAGACCCCGTTTATTTTATTTTTCAAAAACAGGTCTAAATTTTAAACTACACTGAAAAATATTAAATACGTATTTTTTATTTTTTTTATAACGTTATCGGTTCAAGAGAAATTCAGCCGGGCCATCTAAAAAGGAGACCCTGTATATAGAACTAAGTTAGCAGGAAAGATAGCTCGAAATACCTTTTCATAACGTCTTCCAACATTTTTAATAATAATAATACTAATTATTAATATTAGAGTAAGAACACACACACAAAAAAATAAAAAAAATAGATATTATTAAGATATTAGGTATAGGAATTGATGTGGAATATATATATATACTAGGGGTAATCATAATATTATTTAGCACTCTAAATGATTAGCATGCTAAATTGTGGATCATGAGCGGCCCAGTATAATTACTATCATATCTTGCTAAATACGATGGCGCTTTCTGTGGTAGGATTTTCTTCTTCGTATATGGCGCTACGTCCCGCGGGGGGCAGGCCCTCTTTAAGCATTGACCGCCAGTCATCCCTATTCTACGCTGCCGCTTTCCAATTCCGAAACCGAAAGTATGGATTGGGCATCCCTAGCTACACCATCCATCCACCGCAACCTTGGTCTCCCTCTCCTTCGTATGTCAGCTCATTCTTCCCGCAGTACTTTCTTAAGGACTTGATCCTCAGGCATTTTCGTGACATGTCCAGCCCATCTGAGACGGCTAACTTTAATGAAGGATATAACATCAACATCACGACAACAGCTCTATTAATTCAGCATTAGTCCACAATCGCCAGACTCCATCTATACGGATTGCTCCCAAGATTCTCCTCAGTATGCGCCTCTCACATCTCAGCTGGTTATAGTCCAGCATTCTGCCGCATATGTTAGTACTGGCCTTACTAGAGTCTTATACAGGCGGATCTTTGTACCTCGAGATACTACTTTACTCTTGAAATGCTCAAGCAGCCCATGGTAGAATCTGTTAGCGGAGACAATCTCGCGCTGAATCTTCTGGGTAATGTCATTCTGGGAATTGATCTGAAATCCTAAATTGATTAATTCCTCCACTCGCTGGAAGGAATACGCCCAATACGAGTATATATGTTACATAGGATTATCTTCCATACGGGGCTGTACACAGATACTTCGTTTTAGCCTCGCTAGTCCCATTCTTTCAGCAGCGCTTTGGAGCCTCACGAATGCATCTTTCATGGCACACTTTACCTTTACCCTCCTCATGGTCATGTGTATAAGACGAATGAGCTTCGCAGGAAATCCCATTCTCAACACTCCGCTGTAGAGTTCTTCTCTTATTATACCATAATAGGCGGCCCGAAAATCAATGAAGAGATGATGGTTATTTATGTTGTACTCCATGTCTTTTTCCAATGCCAACCCTGAGGTGAAGATCTGATCAATTTTGGATTTTCCTTTCGTAAAGCCTGCCTGATATATCTCAATTGCCTCTTTATGTATTGGACATATTATGGTCCTCCAAGCCTCCTGTTGCTAGACATCCAAAAGTAGGTTGTGCAAATATTTAACTACTTCCTCGCCACCATACCTGAATAGCCCTCCCGGCAATCCATCTCTTTTTAGCGCTTTGCTATTTTTATGTTTTTGGTTGCCATTTTCGACTTCATCCTTATCTGGAGGTGTAATATCGCCCTCATATAATTGGGTATCTAGGTCCTGTTCCGTATCATTCCCATCTAGCAAAGTCTATAAATGATTCTTCCATCTAATTAGAATTCCTGGAATATCTGATATTAGGTTGCCGTCTAAGTCTATACAAGCACCTGCCCGTGGCTGGAAAGGTTTCCTTACAATCCGGCTATCTAGGAGAGGAAATCCTAGAGTGTGTACTGTGGTGCCTTTGTCTGTAGTTGTGGGCGTGAATGTAGTATGCTGTAAGTAGTATAAATGTGTGAGTGCCAGTTACTGTTCTCCCAACCTGGAGGACAAGAGGTGTATCTGCGGTACAGTGACCGTACCGCCTCCTCCCTACGTGGAAAGATTTTGCAATTTTATTTTATTTTACTCACCTTGTTTTTATGAAATTTTTACTTTTGTAGACAGTTTATAGATTTTTTATTTATTCGAATGAATCAAACTAGATCATTGAAACAAACTAAAGCGAGTGAAAAAATAAGCAGTTGACATTTTGAAACCTCATGCAGACAACTGTGAGTTGACAAAACAATGTGGCGGCCATTTAGCTAAGTGACACTGCATTTACCAAACAATCACAAAGTTATTTGACTTTTTTTTTTTTCTTTCCCTCCGTTTATTTCAAATTGTTTTTAAATAAAATATATACAATGATGATATATGTATAAGCCGTGGACCGATGTCTCTGAACAATGGATTGGCGTAGGCTTTCAGCCCTTCAAACGATCCAATGTTATTTGACTTGTTTTCTATTGCGATATTTATCATGCTATTGTTGAAACTCGACGAATAGTACAAATGAAACGATTTAGCATACTGCATTGTGAACTGAGGCGAAAGAGGTTCGTGCTAAGTTACATTCGTATTCAGCAGATTTCCGTTATGATTGGAATAATCGGATAAAAAATAATCAAAGTCTGACCCACGTCGGTGGAATGAAGTTGTTTGTGTTTTAAGGTAGTTATTTTAAGTGTTTGTACTTTGTAAGGTTATTAATTTGTGCATAGTATGGGCATACCAGACGATACATTGTCTGGTTTGAGGTTGTAAAGATCATTTCGTAAGATATTGTGGTAGTACTCACACAAAGATGGCTGCTGCTGTTACCCTCATAATCTGACACTGATAACGCTTAGGTTATTTCATATTTATGGCTTTTTAAATTACATTTCTTTACTAAAATATCTTTGACCCACATATGATATATAAAATACCAATAACCCACATGTGATAAGTGGGTAGATTATATAACCAATATATGGGTGAGTAACTTTCTACAAGTACCGATATCGTAAATAAAGGACGTTAAAACTACAAAAATATATTTTTATATATTGTAAATAGGAGAACAAAAGATGTACCTCCTCGAGAGACGATTATTTCAGAAACGACACAGTGTCAGTTATGATTTACTGTATCCTTGGAAACAATGTTGGCATCTCAATGAATGACAACATTGGCCAGAACTTTTAAAGCGGCAATGAAGAGCAGTTTTTAGATTTTTCGTGGTCTACTATTCCCTGGACTTCCTGTCTTAAACGTTTTTATCTAGCTGTCAGAACTTACAACAAAACTACTGGTTACTAAAAAAAATGTTGACTGTAAATATTCCAAGACCAAAGGAGTGAACAATTTTATCGATAATCGACTGCATGGTTTAGAATTCGTCTCATTTAATTTAGACGTCTATTAGGAACAGAATCAAAATGATAATAAATTTGTCAAAACGGCAACAATGCTTCATGTTTTTACACTTTTCCCTTAAACTCTGATTTTATTAAATGACTTAGCAAAATAATTTCACTCTTGTTAAAATGTTTTCGTATACGTTTTATTTAATATTTTTTCTCCATTTTTCCCTTTAAGGGAAGCATTTCGGAAAATTTAATGCATATAAACCTTCCTGAAAAAAATCTCTAAATGACAATGGCCGATTGGCATTCTATTATATAGTAATAATTATACATAGCATACAAATGCATAGATGATGTTAATGCTGTTTGTTATCAACTGACTTCTCCTTTGTTACCATGGCTCTTCAGCGGAAAACGAGAGTTGTAGATCCATTGACCTGGATCTGTGTGAATTGGGATCAAGTTACTAATGGCCAGTGGAACCTTGATCTAGTCGGCATTGGAGAGATTAACTCAACACGCCCGTTTCTCACAGTTCGTTATCGCTCCTCAACGCATCGCTAATATATACGTATCGATTAATATACACCAACATGCGATCTCTCAGAGCTCTTTTCGAGAACATGGTAACTAATAATGTTAATTATCCGTTTCTATAATTATCCTGTTTCGATCTTTCTCACATATATGTATATATCGCTACCTTCGAAGAAGACCGGCACAACTCAAAAATTAACGATTTTCCAACTGTTGTGTAATCGTAATCAACGAGATGTTTATTTTATTATGATGAAGAGTGACACAAAAAATATTCGACGTAGAACAGCTGATGAGCAGTTGTTTTTTAAGCAAAACAGTCACAAGTCAAAGGTCTAAAAATTAAATTTAGGTCTAAAAATATGTTTTTGAGTTACCTCCAAGCATTTACATGCTTCAATTCAAGTTCAAGAAACTATTTATACGATTGTTAGGAAATTATAGTAAATAATTCGTTGAAATTCGATGACGAAAACTTGTTTGCGTCGTTTTCTCAAAAAAGTACAGCTTTTGGAATCGTGTGATGTCTTCTTCCTAGGTACCGATATATATATATATATATATATATATATATATATATATATATATATATATATATATATATATATATATACATTACTTATTTATATACCAGCTGGTTATCCCTCCTTCATACAGGAATGACACCACTGAGCACGGTTCTTAAAATGCGTTTCAAGCCAAATCTTGGCAAATCAAATGTGTACAAGAGATAGTTTTCCTTGGCTTGGCTTGTGTTTGTCCGATGAGCCAGAATGTTTTATATTACTTAAAACATTAAGATCCTAGGAAAACAGTTTAAAATTTTATTTGCGTCTCTTCTAAACTTTTCATTTTGATGGTTACCCATTTACCTTTTTCCGTTGATTAATCAGAAATTTCCACAAAGACACTTTTGTTTTATATATAATTTATTTATTAAAAAGAAAAATAACTAGATAATGATGTTTACTCTAAACTATAGTTCCAATAAAGTAAACTATGTCTAGTTTAACAATATTTTTTAACAGAGATATTTCGTTTACTATTATACTTGATGTTTCATTTACTTTATAATAAGAAAAGATATTATTATATACAGTATGCATAGGTTTGCGCACGCGGGTGTACAAGGAACTGCTAATGTCGCAAATATTTTTTTCGTTTATCAAAATACCTAGATTTAAGCGAAGTTTAAAAATAAGAAAAAAAAAATTGCCTTAAACTAAAGTTTTAAACTTCAACTAAAACTTTTTTGAAACCCAAAATTGAATAAAACATGTTTTAGACAGCATATTTTTTAACTTTTTTCCAGAGGAGTAAAGAATATCCCCGGACTACCAGCCCTGGAGATTATGGAAAGACGCCCCAGTACTATAGTTCGTGCACCCTCTAACAAAGGATGCCGCCCACGCCTATGGCAACGTATTACCTGCTATTTCGTCCATTGATAAAATAAAAAACAAGAATAAAAAATCAATACACATATTATTTTTTGGGCTGAGTGGAGTTAATTTTATTTTAATCTTTGAATTTTTACATATAGTTTATAAAACGGCGTAATAATGCAATTGAGCTGCATTGAAATGAGATTTGATAAACGCACTCTCAATGTACTAAACAGAATGAAGAACATCGAAAATATCAAATTATGAATTGACAAGACTAAAAATTGATTTGCTACACAGATTAACTTATTTTTATCCTAGGAAACCAAAAGGCAGAAACTTGATTCCTGAAGTACATTACAAATTCATTATAAATCATTTTTAAATTTCTCAGCGAAATTCCGAATCGCCAATATAATTTAAAAAAATGCAAATATAAAATGAACCCTAGCGGGTTATTCTCCAAATAAGACACTTTCCAAACACGAACCATAATCTCAATTATTAGCGTTTCTCCAATTTCGTTTCGTGGGGCTGACATCAGCATCACATAACACACAAGTGGACCTTGGATCCTATCGATCAGAAAATAATCGATAGATGGAAAGTATTCCCTTAAGATCTGACTTTTACTTTCTCACGACAGAGAACAATGTTCTCGCTAACCAAATTACACGGACCTCTTTGGATGATGAAAGTAAGGCCCCGCGTTCTTCGTCCATCTTCTCTAGTAATTTTTTTTGCGAATCAGGATCTTTTGACCTTGGTTAAGTTATTATACATGTTGTCGCACTCCTTCTGGGTAGGTCTGCGGGTTAATCTCTAAGCCAGTGGTTTTCAGATTTTATGTCACTGCATACCCACCTGATCTTACGATATTAGTCTTAAAGATTCGTCTTCATAAAAAAAGAAAAAAAAAATGATTTACAAAAGTTTATTTAACAAAAAAAACAATATGCATTACAGTAAATTTGCTTAAAAATTTAATGAATTGACAATAAAGTTCAAAAATAAAAATTTTACCAATTTCACATGAGTGTTAGATTCACAAAAAATTTGCAAATTAAAGTGCATCCATAAAAAGTACGAAATCTGGACATACGGAAGAAAAGAATCAATATTTTTCAGTAGGAAGCAGGATTTTTATTTACAATCAGAGCACCAATGTTTAGTTTGGTAGATCTCAACTTGATTCTTAAATCGGTCATTGATGATCACTCCAATTGGAACATGGAACACTAAATTGGAACAGTTGGAGTACGTGAAGTTAAAACAATTTCAAGGGCCTCACTGACGATCACTCCACTATTTTTTCAGGTCAAATGGAAACCGTTAATGCATAACCCCCATTAATGCTCACGCAAACATGCATTATTGGGGCTATAAGTAAGTAGTGACTCTACAATAGCAAAAACATTAAATAATTTAATCTTGACGGCCTCTCCAAAAAATAATAAATAGTGGACATTTTATGCATATCAGAAATTATAAATCTACTAAAAATGTTTATTTACTTATAATTAACATTTAAAATTATTTCCTAACATAATTAATAGTAAAAAAATAAACAAAATTTATTTTTGTTTAAACAATGTTTTCGATATTCACATTCCTACCCTGCGTAAGACTCTCTGACCTAAATACAATCATCTTTTACAAGTTTTAACTAATTTTGGCATCGATTTCTGTGAAAAGTTCACTTAGATACTGAAAGGACTTTAATCGTTATGTATGAGGGAATGCAACATTGTGAGAAAGTCCGTCCTAGTTGGCGCAGAGGTAGAATCAATTAAAAAGTGAGTAAGTTACTAAATAAAATAGTAGTAAATTTAACCAGAAAGAAAGTTCCATTCTATACAAAGCCTTTAACAGAGTAATTTCATTGGAGCTATTTAATAAACATAAAATAAATAGTAGCCCCTTCCTATTCTTATATAGTAATCGATTGCATTCGAAAAAACAAATAACGATCCTTTAGATATTAGAAAAATATTCAATGTAGAGTAAATCAAAACTTTTACAAGTGGTGCAACCATGTTTTTGCTTTTCTACCGCTGATAGGTAAAGAAAATATTGTAATCGGGTCCAATTTTCGATGTGCAGATTTCAACGGACTTATGCGTTTGAGAGCCCTCTGAGTCCATCAAGGCATTCCCGGCCATTGGGTATGTCTTTGCCACGATTATCTTTGAAACTTTTTTTTTTTGTTTCGTAGGGCTTTAGTCCTCGAAACTTGTGTACTAAATTGGACATCCTGTGCACAATAGCAGCTGCGCAATTGCCGAAAATAGTTTGTATCGATTGTTGAGCAAAACGGCTTCTTGCGAATTTGTTGAAACTTGCCTAAAGTCTTCTTCTAAAAGTCCTATATATATATATATATATATATATATATATATATATATATATATATATATATATATATATATATATATATATATGTATATATCTCCGACTGTGCCACCAAGTTTCAGGGCATCAACTTCACCATATATTAATATTATTAACAAAAATAAATATTGCGTAGGAGGGAGCCTGCTGTATTATATATCCCCGGACCTGGTCTCAGCTGACGGAGACCCTGCCTACGTCAACATAGTTGTGATTATTGCCACAGAAACGAGTTTTTTTTTTTTAATAAATTATAAGTTTAGAGCGTATATCTAATAAATGCTGAAATATTTGGAAGCAAACAGTTTTTGATCGTTTTAGTGTTGTATGTCGTTTCCTCTTCTTGTTAGCCACTTTTGGAGATCTAGCCCTTGGCAGTGGAGCTGCTCGAGAGGAATAAGGAGATTATTATTACAAGATACTGTAGAACAGGAATTTCTTCAGTGTTGACACTATTATACCAGGTTCATTATATTTTATTAATACAGTTATTTTGTCTTGCTGCTGAAAGACCTGACCATAGTAGTACTAGACACCTACTAAGTATTCCTCAATCCTCTTAACAAATCAGAAACTTTCTACACCGATATGGATTAATTCAAAGACTGGGAGAAATGCGATGAGCCTTGGAACCGCAGAGGAAAGTTCACGTCCAAGGATGTTCTTGGGCGGCGGATGACCTCTGGCCATCGTGGTAAAGAGATTGGCGCAGCGGTATGTCGGCGGAATACTTCTTGGATTGTATACATATGGTGTTCAGGCACTTTCCAAAGAGTTACTGTTTATAAAGATAAAGAGTTACATACACGGCCAGATCCATTTTTATCATAAAATGATTTAAACCTGTTTTTTTTTCTCGAGTTGTTTCATCCTCTATGCAATACTAAAGCTCTTTCGTTACTAAAACCGTCAGAAACGTGTAAATAATACATTTAAAAACACAACTTCTGTATGATATTCAGTAACATGCAATCGGTTTTTGCGTGCTATTAAAAAAATTTACAAAGCGGAGCTAGCCGTGTTTGTAATTGAGCTACTCATACATAAAGAACTCTTTCAAATTTGACAACCAAATGATAATCACGTGCCCTATATATAAAAATTTGAGATTGAGACTTTACCAAGGAAGAGAAAATTTTAATGGACCCGGAATATTTGAACCTCAAACAATAGATGAAATGAGAAAATTGTAATTGTTCATTGCTGGAATAACAAATTATAGAGAGTTGGTTGGGGAGATCAGATTAAACAAATTCCTTGCCTATCTGTAAATATTTGTTGTATTAATAATATATATTTGTTGTATTAATAATATATATTTTTTAGTAGTCTAATTTAATTTTTAAAGCTATTATGTAAATTGGCTGAAAAAAAATAAATACGTTTATCATTAGTTTTTATCGCTATTACTAATAATAGTTTTTAGCTTATAATGATTTTTAATCTTGTTACGTATATTATTTTAATAAGATGACTTTTGTCTCTGCTTTTATTACCTTGATTTTTGCATTTGTATTTTTAAAATTAATTTTAAAGCATAAAGTAGTATAGATCGTTTTATTTGTTTATTTCTTATCTAAATTAAGTCTGCAGTATGTTACTTGGTGTAGTGTAGAGCTAATATCTGAATTTTTTTAAAATGTAAAAAAAAAAATGATGTGTAATAATAATTGCGATGGAGATAATTTAGAGATAGACTCTATTTGTAAAGGGTTCTTATCTGGAAACAAATGTTAATAAATAAATTAAAAAAAAAATTGACAATCAAATCAGTTATCTTCGAACAATTATGACATTCGAAATGATACATCAAAAATAAATTGTATTATACTTCAAACAAACAAGAAAAGCATTTCCATGAAGTTCATATGTTGACTTCATTATATGCTAATATTGTATGCAATTTAACTTCTGATGTTTAGAAAAATAAAAGTAGGAAATAATTTAAAAAGTTAGTTCGTACTATGCTCCAGTTTCTTTCAGTTTTTACCATTGCATATTGCTTGAGCATTTTAATATTGGGACGATTTTAGCGAGAAAAACATAAAAATATTATGAGAGATATTTTGTAAGATGTTCTCTATATTTTTTTAAAAAGTTACCACAAGCTTGTGATGTAAAATAGTACCGAGTCATGCTCAGAAATATTTTAGTTATTTAGCTAACATGGATGAATGTAATCTTTATATGTTATACAGTCATGCGCTTTATTAAAATATGACTGCGCATTTATAATATATGATATTTGTAATACATTAGAAAAGTTCAGAACAGAAAATAAAACACTTCCTCTGCTGTTTTGATCGTCCAAAATTCATTTTATTATCCCTTTAATTTTTACTAATATATTTTAGTATATATTTAAATTCAGATTTTAGTAATAATGTTGTTAAATTAAAAAAAAATATATATATATTTTTTGAATAAACAGATTCAAACATACTTGTTCCTCTCTTTTTCATTCATAATTTTTATCACTATTTGTTTACTAAATAACAATTACCCATGAGCAAAGGATTCCGCCAATCGATTTCTGAGGCTTAAAAATGTCGAAGCTTACATTCCTAACGTGGAATTTCGAGATCCCTTTTGCATACCGACAGGCAGACAGAAATTATTAGATTATACTCGTATACAGAATAAAATTTAGCTTCTGATATTTTTCGAAAATGACCCAAAAGTTGACACTTTAAAGAGAGCCTTTATTCTTTTATGAATTTTTCTCTTTTTATTGTCATCCTATTTGAAGTGTATATAAAACAATTTTATACGCATTAGGCATCTCAGGGAAAATAAATAAATAAATGTAGCCTTATCATACATTTCAGACTAAGATCATCTACATTCTATACCCTAGAGTCACCTCCACTAGGTAGCCGCCCCGATGTGGGAGTAAGTCAGAGTGCTCTAAGTAGGCAGCCCCTCCAACTGGATCGGCGGCAGTAGGATGATAACCCACGCCCCTTAAATACATATATCATTAAAGCTCAAGGAGAAATAGCCGGATTGTATCCAATTTGCCTCGTAGATATTTGAAAAATCTTACAAACAGCGGAGTAGTTTCTAGTCCATTGCGAGTAACAATTAACCTAACTTTAACTCACTAGAAAGGATCCTCACAACTTATCAAACATGTTTTCAGTCCTGCTTTTTATATGCTATTATAAAAAATTGTTTGTCTAAATTAGGAGTAGCTTGTCAACATTGGAAAAACAGGTCGTCAACTTAAGATTCCAGCCAATGAAAATGAAAAACAAAATCTTGACAGATGGATTTCTAATGAAAATCCTAACTCAATTATTCAGTATGCCTCACTGACCATCATTTTCCTGATATTGATTTTAGTCTAAAGTGATCAAACTTCCCACATTTGGGTCTTCGTCCCACATCGAAAATTCTCGGACAAAGTGTCCCACATTGCCGTCCCCCGTTCGGAGTCTATCATTCCCAGGACTTTATATGGCTAATTTTTCAAAATGACCGCCTTATATTTTTAGGTTTATAGCTAATAAGTCCCAAAGTACTACAATTAGCTTAAATATGTAAATTAGTAAAATATAAAAAATGAAAAGGAAAAAAAAAAGAGTTCTTAAACAATTTATTTATACAGCGTCTACAAGACATATCAGGTGCATTTATCATGACTACAAGACTAAGTCCAGGACATATAAGGTGCCAATTCTGCACCTCACGAGCAACAAAAAAGTTCACATGAACCATGACCCGATTCCCCATAGGAAAGCAGGAAATTTACGTTTTTTGGTTTGGATTATTATTTATAATAATGAACCTTTTTAATCGATCAAGAAAAAAATTAATCTTAATCCCTCTTCAAAATTTGAGATTTTACTTTTCAAGATACGTAAAATCCAAATAACCTATAAAAAAATCGGCTGTGTAAAATCGTAAATAATTAATGAACTTCAAATTGCTTAGTCCAAAAGACAAAAGAACGTACACTGGGGGACATAGTAGGACAGTTTTCGATATGGGACGAAGACCCAAATTTGGGATAGACTACCTAATATGGACAGTTGACATCCGCATGATCGGCAGAAAGATCAATCTAATTAGGGGATTGATAAATTTTTTGCCACTTCTATAATTTTGTTTTTATTGAAAATTAGTTTCGAATGTTATACATTCATCTTCAGTTCTAAATACACACAAAAATTCAAAAATAAATAATTCAAAATACAGTTCGGTATTATCGTACATATTAAATTAGATGTAATATAAATGAGTATTATAAAACATTTATGAATTATGAATTTAATTAAGACAAGAAATCAAATACATGTTGGTACTCACCAAGGTTTAAATGGATTATATCAAACAGAACAGTTGGTATTGGTTTCTTCTAGCCCTTATATAGGTAATGGGATATAGGTAAAGGGTTATAGATAGGAATAAATTTAAGATTGGACTATTGGAGATATTTATTTGGTCATTTAAGCAAAAATCTGGATTGGATTTGAAGGATTTTATTATTTTATTATTTATTATTTTATTAGTGCTTCATATATACTTAATTTGAGGTTGTTTTCAACGTGATATTTTAATTTAACTCCTGAGTCTTCGATGAATTTGTGTTTTTTTTTCCGTTAAAATGAATTGTAAAGTTGGAATTCTGTGTCTTATTATTATTTAGATCACTAAATCAGAGATTAAAGAAACATATACGTGCATATAATAATAAGACAGAGAATTTCAACTTATAAATGTTTTACAATACTGAATTATATTACATCTCATTTAATATGTATAATAATACCAAACTGTATTTTGAATTGCTTATTTTTCAATTGTTTGTGTTTTTAGAAATGAAGATGAATGTATAACATTCGAAACTAGTTTTCAATAAAAACGAAATTATCTAAGTGACCAATAATTTATCAGTCCCAAATTACCTAATATGGGACGTCTAAGACTATAAGACAATTCAACATAATTTTCGAGTTTTGGCTCTCTTTAATTAATTACTGTTATAATTTAATTCTGTTTCTGATACCAGCATAATGTGTTCCTCATTGTTTAGAGAAAGCCTAATTATTTCTAGCATGTACGTAAATTAACTTATCTTGATATAAATTAAAACGTTAACAGAAGTTCAGTTAAAATCGGAAAACTGTAGAGAACTTTTAAGAAAGTTGTTTGTTCTTTCCTGCTTTTTCAAACTGTGAAACTGAAGTTTCGGATTATGTCTTTTTCCTTAACATAGTTTCTGATTGCGCGGAAGAGGGTACCCATTGAATTCCTTCTTGCACCATCCAAAAGTTAAAAGCACGCTATGGACGTCGTCATGCGTGGGAGGAGAGGGGGGTAAAGTGTCACCTTCTGATCTTTATAATTTGAACACACAAAGTTGAAAAATATTAGACTTGAGTACCTTTTTCAAACTGAGAAAATTGTGGTAAAATATTTTACTCAAATTTTTAATAAAATTTAAAACAATTAAAACAATACATTTTAAGTTGAGAAATTGTGATTTTATCGATACAATGGTCTGTTTATACAGAAGAAAAAATTATTGTTGTCAATTGACATTCACCAAGAAAATCAAAATATTATATATCCCAAATAAATTGTTATAACAACGTCCCCACTAACTTACGTAATAAATTAAAAAAACATTTTAGAAAAAAATGACTGAATCTCTGGTCAAACAATTATTTTTTTTTTAAATTCTCGGTAAAACCGAAAACAAAAAAAAAAGTATATAAAAATATAGGCTTATTTAATTTAATATTATTATTGTGCTATGATTCAATTCCTTGATCTTCGCTCTGTAACATTTTCATGACTTCTATCCAAAAGTTAAATACCTAATCAAAAAGTAATAATAAATAAATCAATGATAATGGAGATAACAGATTGAAAAGCAAGTACCTGATATAGACTAACATTCTTTCCTTTTTATTTTTAATACAATAAATTATTTTATTAACTGACATTAATTGCTTATGTTTGGCTTTAATTGACCGAATCGTAATAAAGTGAAGGCACCCGAAAGCCATTGGAATACCTCCAATTGATTACTGGAAAGAAAGAAAACAAAAAAAAAATATATATTCAAATTAAGTGAAAGGGCTATAGAAAAGAAAAGGATGTTATCGAATTTACTTTTCGATCTAACCTTAGGACTCTTCAGTTTCTTGTCCTATAAGCTTCAGTTCTTGTTATTACGTAGTAACTCTCCAATATACCGTTTGTATTTGAAATACCGAAAAATCTCCAGGATACGAAACTTCCTAGGCCACTTTAGCGATTTAGGGTGCCTAATTAGTAAACAGGTATGGGGGCTGAAACCGTACATAACAAAAAAAAAAGCAGCAAAATCGGTCCACCCGTTGAAGATAAAAGGTACACCCATTCATGGCGCGCGCGCACACACACACAAAACACAGGCACGCTATTTCCGAAAATGCTTTTTTTGGAGTAATAGTGCTCTGAAACGTGTAGATTCATTGAAAACTGAGAATCGAAATTTTGATAAGCTGACCTACTTACTAGTAGCGTTTTTTATTATTGTTAATTTTTTTTTAAAAAGGCTTTGACATGATGATTCTAAGACATTTTATATTTTTGCCCTATCTTCATAAGTTACGGTCCTATGAAATGAATAATCGTTCGCCGATATATCGAGTTCCGAGTACCATTCTGAGGTGTTCTGTGACTTTGTTATCAAACTTAAAAAAAATAGGCCCAATAGTCTCGGAGAAAAGCCTCAGACGGATTTTCTTTTTTTTAATTCGATTTTCGGATTCTACGCCTATCTTGAAATGCAAAACATCAAATTTTGAGAGGGAATTAATTTTTTTTTCTTGGTCGATTACAAAGCTTTATTGTTGAAAATAACAAGCCAAAAAGAATGATTCATGAAATGAAATGAAATTATTTATTTCATCCATACAATTTATTATTATTATTTTTAACATAGTAACATTATTAATTTAAAATGATATAAAGTTTAATTCTAAGCTCTCCGGATTATCATTCTTTTTATATATTTATTTACTTTCCTTTTCACCGTACTTTAGATTCAAATTTGATATTTTCCAGATATTTATTTAAAATATTTTTTTTAAATTGCAATACTTCTATGTACTTACTTGAAATCCATGTATTACAGAAAATTAAAATCTTTGTATCAATGGCTTGATCCTGTCCAAGAGTTAAAGAGAAACCACGCCGAAGACATTCCACATCGTACAACTCCTTACGTGACAAATATTTGGGATGGGGAAATTGTCAGATGGTAACTAAATGTAGAAAATGACTGATATTATTGAAACCTTTCATTTCGAATATCGATAGCCTATTATATCGATTGTAATGTTTCGGGTTTCACAGCATTTCAATATGAGACATTTTTATACCAGATTATCAAATACCATATTTCTCGAAAATTTTGTTTTTATATCGATTATTATAATCAACAACAATATTACTATTGTTCAAATTCAACGGGATTTTAAATTATTATATAAAATTAATCAAATTAGATTATGAAAAATGGCCTGCTTAATTCCACAAAATCTTTATTAATAAAAACTAATTTACATAATAAATTATTAAATAAACATATATTTATTTTTTGTAACGTAGTGACCTTTTTAATCCATTTATCGGCCATTTTCAAACTATCCTATTTTTCAACCATTTTCTTTTACAAAGAATAGTTCCTGATTAGTTCCAATATAGTGTGCTATACAATTCTTTATCTCAGTTTCAGCGAATATAGTGTTTAATGAAGGATGATCAGCTATAGAGAGTATTTTTATAAAGGATTGAAAAATAAAGGTAAAATGGAAATATGTTTTATGGTTTTGGTTAGTGCGATTATAATAAATCGCTAGTATATCCGAGCGAGAACTCTCGCATTAGATACCTATTTTTTTTTCTCCCAAATACATTCAAAGTGTAAGCAATATTGGGGAAACATGTTTATTTCGATAAATAATATAATAATACCTAGGAAGTTTACTTACACACACATTTGGTGAAGCGTCATAGTTTATAATGACAGTGTTAATGTAAATAACAGTTTATACTTAATAAGTAATTAGGTTGCTCCATCTGAAAATATCTCTTCACTTTAACAGTTAAGCGATAATACCCTTCTATACCATTTTCTGTGTGTAGTTTTCATATTTAACAGTGCCTTTAGGATTAGAAATGAGAAAGTATATATCGACGTCGTTTGTTGAAAAGGGCTTAAGCACCAAAAATTCGAAATTTAGATTTCAATTGATTATGGGACTTTAACACCATCTGTATCGATTTCTGTTCAAATTACATCGAAAAAAAAAATTGAGGATGGCCTAAAAATCGAATATTGATGACGTAAGCACCAAACATAACGACTCTCAGTCGTCACTCTGGCCTTAACCAGTGCTAGAATACTTTAAAATATATTTTAATTCCAAATATTTTGCCAGGCTGATAAACTCCTACTGTATAAAATAAAGAATAAAATTTAAAAAAACTATATTGTTATTTCGAGAAAAATCGTTTCATGTGTTTTCTGTAAAGTTTTCTGAATAGCGCAAAAACAGTAGGTTTCAGGGCTTAAAAACAGTGGACCAGTATGTTCCAAGGGACTGTATATGATCTTTATGACTGCTTCGAAAACTTTAAAAAAACCCAACTTTTCCCGTCTCGATTAACCGACTCTCTATCGTCGGAGCTTTGAAACCTCCCAGTTTTTCCATCACTATTATTTAAGCCCTAGTAAGAATTTGAGAATGGAAATTAGGATTCATCACTCCTCCGTGAAATTCCCTTTATTTTGATACCTCATTTGTCGAAATCCATCGGTTCTGAGAGCTGGAAAAGGTATCTATACTATCGTATTATATATAGAGAAGTGATTTTGCCCAAAACTTAATTTCGAATTTAAAAATTATATTTCAATTCAATTAATTTTATTTTTTTGAATTGTTAAATTGTTTATAAAAATATTGTTTTTTTGTTTTTATTTAAATTTTAGATGTGCAATTTCATCTAGTAAAAGATAATAGAAGATATTCAAAATTAATAAGCAATATTACGTTTGGTAGTAGGATAATTGCATTTGAATATAGGACATGGTGGAAAAATAGTTTAATTTGAAAATAGCCAATAAATGGATTAAAAAGGCCGAAACGTTACAAAAAATTAATATATTTATTATGTAAATTAGTTTTTATTTATAAAGATTTTGTGGGCATTAATAAGGTAATTTTTCTTAATATAATTTGATTAATTTTATATAGTCTATTATTATTTTTAGATCATGAAATTGGAGGTAAATAAGAATATATTGAATAATTAAATATTTTGAAAATAATTATTTAGGCAACTGCAGTACGCACCAAGGTATAAGGTATCCCTTAAACTATAAGGTATAAGGTATTCCTTAACCTATAAGGTATCCCTTAACCTATAAGGTATAAGGTATTCCTTAACCTATAAGGTATAAGGTATTCCTTAACCTATAAGGTATAAGGTATTCCTTAACCTATAAGGTATAAGGTATTCCTTAACCTATAAGGTATAAGGTATTCCTTAACCTATAAGGTATAAGGTATTCCTTAATCTATAAGGTATCCCTTAACCTATAAGATATTCCTTAACCTATAAGGTATAAGGTATCCCTTAACCTATAAGGTATCCCTTAATATATTTTTTATTTTCATTTAGACTCTTCAATAAAATGTATATATATTCCTTTTCGGTTCAGGTTGTTGCCAGGTACGGTTTTGTATTCTCCATGGTATGAAAGTATTTTAGTTCCGATACTTCCAATTTATTTACGTAATAAAAATTGAAGTTGATAGAAAATGTTAAGTAAAAAAGTAAAAGTTTGCGATTAAGTAAGCGTTATGTCTCCGGGCTGTTATGATTAGACATTATGCACTCTGGAATGCACTGGAATTCCACGGATAATGTTTTTGTACAAACCGCAAAAGTGATGTTGCATGGAGAACCAAGTTTTCATTCACCGCTTTAACGAGAGTTCTGAGTCCCTGTGCAGACCTTATTAAATTAAGGTAATGAAAAATTAAAAATATATTTGAATCATAATTCTTAATACTTACTTCTCTAGGTTGATAGGAAAAAATCTTCAAATATTTGAATATTATAAAACAAAATAATTTTATGAAGGCCCGCGTGGCGGTCAAGAATAAAATGAAATAGTAGTAACTATTTATTTATTGATGATGTTTCGACCCACATTGTAAGTCTTCATCACAGCTAAAAATAAAGATATTCCGTAACCAGATTCAGGATTACTTTTTGAGATTCCGATTTATAGTTTAATGGGTGTATGAGGAAACCACATCCGAGGTGTCCACATCAGATATTCTTTTCGTAGCCTTGATAAAGGCATATAAATAAGGCCGAATATGAGCACACATTAAACAATATATTTTATTACAATGCGTTTTGTTTCTCACCTCTATTGCAACCACCATCTTTAGTATTCTTATTAGTTCATGTGGAATTCGATTTTCTTGAAGTCAAGTCAACCGAAAGTATTAAACACGATACCCTACCGCCGCTCAACAATCAACATTCAAAAGTCAACAGTTTTCACGAATGGTTCGAAAAAGTTTTTACATATTCGTTCCCACGGCGCTAGACGGCCAAGAATTCAGGTAGTGTCTACTTCTTTTATTTTCTATACCCAACCAGACGGTAAAAAGTCGCTACAAAAAAAGGCAGGTATACCAACCTAATTGCCTTTGGGCTTAGCATATCTAAGTTGAGCCTCGACTCCCGTAGCTGGCCACTATGTCAGCCTTATCTACTCCTTCCAGTAATCTCTGATCCATTTATAATAGTCTCTTGGGGGTATGCCACTGCTGGAATTCGTTCGCGTCAGGTGGAGTATGACCATATAAGATATTCTAGGTTGGATACGGACAAAAAATCTAATTAGAAATATGTTTCTAAGAGTTCGTTTTCCTCAAATTTCAGATAGATATCGAAATCCCGATGCAATTGAGACTAGATAAAAGACTAATAACTAAGGAGACAAGAAGGATATTCATAAGGATGTGAATGATATATCTGTTGTAATATCATAGGATAGATGATATGATATGACGTCATTTTGTGAAAAAGGCGTAAGCGCCATTCAGCAAACTTTACAGGAAACACAAGAAACAATTTTTCTCGAAATAACATTTTTTTTTTTTAGTTTTATTCTTTATTGTATACAGTAGGAGTTTATGAACCTGGCAAAATCATTGGAATTACAATATATTTTAAAGGATTCTAGCACTGGTTAAGGCCAGGAGTGACGATTGAGAGCCGTTAGTATTTGGTGCTTACGTCATAAATATTCGATTTTTAGACAATGACCAATTTTTTATCGATATATCGTGAGCAAGAATCGATAGTGTTTACGACCCAAAATCAATTGAAGCTAAATTTCGAATTATTGGTGCTTAAGCCTTTTTCAACAAATGACGTCGATGTACATATTGTTTTATAGGTAATTTAATTACCTAATAAAATTTAATTTGGGGGCGTTCTAGAGGTGCGGAAATATTGAAAAATTATGAAAAACCGGGGGTGAGAGAAAAGCCGAGACCCCCAAAAAGCACTTTCCTAATACCAACTCAATTTATATATAAATTTTTAACCTTTTAACTTAATTTGGTGGGGCTGTTGAGAGCACAAAACTTTTATCACCTCGAAATTTCAGATAAACATATCGAAATATTGACTAAAATTCACTCCTAATTTAATGGTATTGTTCTGTCTAGGAAGAAACCTACATACCGAATTACAGTTCATTTGATTCAAAGGGGACCGCTAGAGGTGCACAAACGTAAAGGGAGAAAAATATACAATATATATATTTATATATATATATATATATATATATATATATATATATATATATATATATATATATATTTGTATATATGGCCATCTATAGACCGCGCATATATCTTTTCTCGACTTTCTTGTTAGCCCATATTCTCTTCATTTTCTCACTCATCTCTCTCTTTCGCTCGTCTGTCCATTTTTCCCATCTCTCCTCTTCTTTGTCACTACAAGGACCTTATATATATTTTCTAATTTTTTCTCTGTTCTGGCATTATTTTTCTGTAATACCAAGTCTTCTTATTTCCTCTTTCATCTGACTGGGGTATCCCCTGATATTTCTTTCTTTCTCCCATCACTCTGTCGTATATATATATATATATATATATATATATATATATATATATATATATATATATATATATAATATATACTAAAACCGGCACAACTGAAAAATTAACTATTTTACAATTTTTGTGTAATCATAACCGACTGGATGTTTATTTTTTTATGATAGAGAGTGGCACAAAAAATATTCATCATGTGAATGCTGGAAAGCATTTATTTTTTAAACACAATTTTTAACAAGTCAAATCCTTAAAAATTACGAAAAACCTTGGGGACGGAAGAAAAAAGGTGAGACCCCCAAGTAATGCACTTCCCTAACACCATATCAATTCAATTCAGGCAACACATATGTTTTGTCCAGTAATACATTAGTGTAACGCGGGAATATAACCTGTATTTAAATTACTTTAAGGGGCTGTTCATTATTATGAAATGGATTACGTATATTCGTCCTTCCTCTCCCGCGCTACTTATATTTGAGCTATTCTTGTAGAACTGTACGACTATGAGGCTTCAAACATCCAAAGAATTCAGTCGTTCCTGTCAAAAGCATTGAGAAAAATAGTGGGCCAATCTATCTGACAAATGACCTGCTACACAAGGACTTGGCCATCCTAACAGTTTCAGATACTGCCACAAAGAATACTACAACAATTTTCAAAACAGACTGACTTTCACAAACGCTTTACATCCACCACGAACCCATACAACCCAACCCTACGGCTTTCGAGGCGGTTGTCTTGTTAAGTTGACCGGACTATAAACTCTAAACCGATTAACCGAAGATTTGCTTATTGCAAAAATAATTTGTAGATAAATATTTTCCTGTAGGACTTGATTTTATGAAGTTTCCTAAAATGTTTTAGATTGACAAATTATTTTATTACTGATTAATGCACTCACTGATTAATAATATAACTCATATTGAAATAAAGCTTTAGAACAGGGAGCTTTGATAGCTTCATTTCATGCTTAATGAATAATATCAATATTTAATATGATTAAAATTAAATTAAATCTAATTAAAAATCACGACTTTTACAAATTCTAAATTATTTAAAATTATTATAAATAGCGTAAATAAAACCATTGAAGGTATATCATTCGTTGTATGTATCCATTTAATTGGTCTATTTTTGCACTCTTGCTTTCAAAAATAGAATTATAAAAGAAAGTTTTGTCCCAGTTTTTTTAGTTATGTGATTATTAATTTTATGGGAAAATCGGAAATGCGTATGCCTTACAAATCTAGTTTCCATATTAAATCAAGAGAAAATAAACTTTTCCTTGGAGTGAACGTATGGGAGCCTCATTTGATTGGTTATGCATTGTTCTTGTTAGTTACTTCAAGTCTAAGTGGCTATTATAAGAATCATAATAAGCACCCTATAAATTAGTAAGTAGGTCTCGTTGTGTGCCATAGGCACCTAAGATTAAAGTGACCAGACGTCTTATATGAGGTGGCACTATCCCACATTTGGGTCCTCGTTCCACATCGAAAACTCTTCCACAAAGTGTCCCACATTGTCCCCATTGGACAATTTTTGGTCTTTTGGACTAAAAAAGATGATGTTTATTAATGGGTTCTTATGTACTAGGTTGTTAAAAAAGTCCTTGTGCCTGAACAAAACCCTTAATTCCAACTCTCATAATTAATACAATAAGAATGTTTTTGTTCCTACTGTTTATGCCAATGTTTATTTTGACTAATCCTTTAATTCCTTGTGACTTGAATTGGCTTTATGGGGACATTTAAATTTTTAAAACGCACGTGCATTGTCAGAAGTAAAATCGTGATTCGCGTTCTTTTGAGACATTACTGGAAAAAAGGTTTAAGCGTAAATACAGCCGCCGAAGAAATTTGTGCCATAGAAGCAGAGTCAATTATCCATCGAAATACTGCCGCACAACCCAGATCAGGTCGCCCGTCGGTCAAGAACCAAGCCATCCTGCAGCAAGACAATACCCCTGCACATCGTTCTCGTTTGACCAAGGAAAAATTATCGGAACTGCAACGAGTAAACGTTTTGTCTCATCCTGCGTATAGCCCAGATATTGTACCATCAGATTATGTTTTGTTTAGATGGATGGCTCATTTTTTAAAAGGTCGAATCTTTGGTAATTACGAGGACCTAAAAACTGGATGTGAAGAGTTCTTTGACTCAAAAACATTTGACTTTACTTTGAAGAGCACTATTCAATAATGTTTAAAATATATAATCTGAAATAAAGATAAACTAATGTACAAGGACTTTTGCAACAAGTTGGTAGATGTATAATATAGCGTTGGATAGCTAAGGATTTTAGAAAAATTAATATCTAACATATAAAATTGTAGAAGGTAATGGAGAGTGACGAAAAACATATACTTTCGCAAAAAATACATTATACTTCCGTGCATGTAAAAAAGTACACTATTCACTTTTTGGCGATAATGATAACAAAGATCTGGGACAAAATTAAGATTATTTTAGAATCAACTAAATTCAAATAAATCTCAAAAGACTTTAGTTTTGAACACTAGATAACAGCATCTTTTGGTGATTGAAAACATTTTCGGGAAAAAATGGAGTGGTGGTAATAAGAATTGAGATGTTTGATTCAACAAAAAAGTTAAAAATTTAGCGAAAAACCTCATCGTTTTTGTTTTTGACATTGGGTGAAAAAGCGAAATGAACATAATGGATTAAAAAAAAAAATCACTTGATACTCATCGCCTAAATATAATGCACGAGGGGCATTATTTTTGATTTTTTTTCTGAGAATCATCCAGATGCGAAAATTTGATATTTGAAGAGGGGAAGAAATAAATGGTGTATAAAAGATGTTAGAGAGATAAATAAATAAATAGAGATTTATTCACTTGAATTATAAATAAATTAATAATTTGGTAGTGTAGGAGATATACTGAATGATTAAAGAGAGCACCAGGCAGGACGGGATTCCTTGTTCTCTTGTTGCTGTTGGCATTAGATTGAAGAAGATTAGGCAGGTAGATGTGCCCTCCAGAGGAAGATCTGATTACTAAGAGGATTAGGAATGTCGAGTCGGATAGGCTGTACCTGACGTAGAAGAATGGATAACACAAAAACTCATGACGTATAGGCATTACATGTCACTATGAGCTCATAACCGAGCTCGTTGATTTGATGTATTGACAGGGCTATGTTTGTGGCTAGCTTATAATGATTATTTAATCTATGACAATAAACCGCCGTGTCTGTGGTGTATTGTCTAGAGTCGATTCTCGGCATTCCTGAGGTGTTTTTTTTTTTTCTGAAGAGGTTGAAGCATAGTATACCGGTTTGCATAAGTACATGTTGCGTGTACTTGTTCTACCAAGTTGCTAGTCACTTCGCACGTGTTGTACTTTACGAAACATCTTTTATTATTTTTTTTTTCTCAGTAGGCTAACAACAGCTAAATTGCACGGTAGGAAATTGCATTACATTGGCTCCAGGTACGTGGAGTTTCTTGCGGATAACACACCAAACGGGTCCAACAAAACAACAACCCATATTTCACACAGAAACACTTTCAAAATAATTTTTCAATTTGACTTAGTTTAATAAAGACCGGACTGTTATTCTTAGCGAAATTGTGGTATTTTAATATTCAACTTAAAAACTTTCGACGATAAAAACGATCAATATAAGAGTTATATTCACTATCGGTACCATATACAAACCCTTAAAAAAATTATTTATATACAATGTTTAGGACTTTTCATCTACTCGGGTCATCTTCATCCAGTACTAAAAAAAAAAAAGGATTAAGTACAGTTACAAATCATAGTACGATTATAATTAATTATAGCTATGATAAAATAAATAATCGGGATGCAGTGAAAATAGTATACTTTTTATTGTACAAGAAATATAGTATAAAATGTACAATAAAATTGTATAATAAAAAATTCACTATCTTGACTGCATCCCGATTATTTATTTTTTCATAATAATCAGTACAATTACAATTAAGTACAGTTACAAAAAACTTTAAAAAATCAAATTAATCACAAAAAAAAATCTGATACGGTGCGCGTATCACAAACCTTTCACTTTGATACATATTTCCATTGATATTGATATTGATATATGTTTCCATATCTAGTAAATGATAATATTATATATTAATATGCGTTTTTCGTCAGTCTCTATTAACTTATACGTCTTTATATGTAAGATATTAATAAGTTGACATCCGCATGATGTTATAGAAAGATCAATCTAATTAGAGATTGATAAATTCTTGCCACTTCTATAGAAGTGGAAAATAATTTATCAGTCCCTAATTAGATATTAATGTTTATAAAATCTTTAGCTATCCAACGGTATGTAATAATTCTATCTATATTAATACTCTTATTTCCAGAAATATGTTTTCAACCTCGAAAAAAATCGTTTCGCCTGTGGTTATTATTAAATTCTTTCATAGTTTATATTTATTAACTTTTTATTACTATCGACAATAAGGGAGGATTAATTATTTCGAATAAACCAAATTAAAGGTACTTTAGAGGAAACCATTTTGAATATTCGGCATTTAAGTTCTGTCAGACTATTAAAATGTGGATAAGACTTAGATGATACTGAAGACAATTTTATTGTATATTGATACGAGTTGAATAAAAATTATTTCATCCGTTTTCGAGAAAATTTCTTAATGCTGTTACGAACAAATCGTACTTACATCTGTGAAGTTGACCATCGATATAGGCAATTGTAAATAACACAACTAAAATAAGTATATGAAATTGAGGTGTTAGCAAATGGTAATGCATAACAAAAAGAAATAACATAATGTAATAAATGAAGGTATATAATGTAAAAAATCAGATAAATTATTAAATTTAAATACGATATTATTGCAACATTCCAAAAACAAAGGCCCAATTATCTCAATTACCAGTAAATAGCTAATCAGTCATCCTTTTGCCGGCTATCTTAAGATACTTAATTGGATATATAGATTGAATTGTATTAAATTGTAATATAAAAGTAGATATTATTAACTACAACAATCAGTATCTCTGTTTGATGTAGTCTATAATAGCTGTTGGTGAGAAAAACGATTAATGCAAACGAAATTAAATGAAAAAATCTATATTTCTCTAAAATTAGTGAAATAGTTTAAAACAGGTTTATGATAAAACAGGAATATAATGATTATTTTTTTGTAATTCAATTATTATATACAAGAAAAACAAGAACTATATTTCCAAAAATTTTGTATATCAGCTTTCGGGACATGTATAATTAAACATAAGATTAGGTAATTTATAAAATAATAAATAGAGAAATTTTATTAGATTAGTAGCTTTTTAGTTCACTATGCGGATTTATTTATTGATGAACTCGTTATTGCTTGGGGATCGAGGTCATATTATTAACCGGAGGGAATTCGATAATCCGGTTATTTGATTCATTAATAAATCATTGAGATACTCATAAAGAATACATTATTGAATAGAACTATTATATTTTATTATAGCAACAGGTAAAACAGGTGATTAGTGAGGTGTAGCAAGGTGTAGAGGGCTACAGGTGAGATGAATGGGAACTGCATTCCGATCGTCTCGGCTCAGCTGGTAGAGGGTGTCTATAGTGGGGGTGGGGTAGGTCGTGGCTATGAGTCATCTCAGCGTAGCTACAATCCGATATATATATATATATATATATATATATATATATATATATATATATATATATATATATATAAATATATATATATATATATATATATATACACATACATGTTCATTGAATCATTTTTATTTCCTCATTTATTCATTATCTATTTTAAATTCAGGTTATGGATATGGCAGTTTAACAGAAGGTATATACGATTTTTGTTATATTTAACGCCATTATCGAATCCTACAGAGCTGGACAAATCGGATTTAAATTACTAAAAGGTTTTCCAAATGGACTTTACTTGGACAAGATTCACATAGAACATACGTACAAAATTGAATGACAAGCATTAACAAGAAATACTAATATTTATATGTGAATATTAAGCCTTATTTCTTTATTATTTCAAACAACATTTGGAACTGCGTTGCAGTATTTCGAGCGAATTCGATGTAATCCCAGCATCATCGCATACGACATAACCGTTCTTTCTTCTCACAGAAATCCTACGATACCACATATTTGATCTGGAAATGTAGTTCCACAAATGGAAAATCAATTCCACGTTAGCTTCTTCCTACGGAAAGCTTCATGTCCAGCAGTCAAAATCGACAACTCTGTACCTCCGAAAAACTATGTTCCGTACCTCGGACTTTACTTGAATAAATGCTGTTTTAATACTTTTTGGTTTTATTTTAATATCAGGCATCTTCCCGTGTAAGAGAATGGGTCAGAAAATTATTTAGTTAAGCTTGCTAGATTAGGGAGAGACGGAGGGTCCTATTATTAAACTATATATTATATTACAATTAAACTGAGTTGAACAGAGCGTGTTGTTAAAAGCAGTAGTAGTTTTGTGGGGAAGATGCGGATCGGACACACCCGCGTGCTTTCAGATACACTCGGAATTCCATCTAGGCTCGGACTAGATGGAAGTTGGTAGATGGGCTAGATGGATTAAGTTGTTCTTAGCTAATACGGGTCCGATTCAGATATTTTTTTTTTATTACTTTCCATATGATTTTCTACACAATTTACCTTAAAATGCATACTTTTTGAGTTATGCTTAAATAACATTTTCTTTTGGTCATAACTTTTTTTACCTCATTTCCTCGGTGATTTATTACATATATGAAAATTTAAATGGCTTTAAGGAGAACACATTAGGCATGTTTCATCAAAATCGTTAAAGCTGTTTACGAGAAAATTTCAAAAAGTGCAAAATCAATAGTAGAAAGTGGCACTTCTGGTTAGTTGATTTTGAAGAAAAAGTTACTATAACATCTCTGCCATACACCTATCTTAAATACGTAATTTAAGTTTCGCACAGCTTTTCGTTTTTTAGCCTGGCTCATCACATATAATCAGACACACACATCCGCACGTACGTACAGACCATTGTGTGACACTTGGTTATTTGGACTCAGCAGACCTCAAAACGTGTATTTTAGTTGAAAACTCGGATTCGATTCACATCGAACATACGTACAAAATTTGAAAATGACAAGACGATACTATTGACTATCACATCTTCTGGACTGTAGATCCTCACTAACTTAAGAAACGACTAATCTGCACTACTACACTGATGTAAGACCTATTCAGATATACGAAGCCAGTAGCCTAACAAATTCAATTGACGTCCGTGGCAAACTTCAGTATTGCCGCTCCCCAGGACCGAAACTAGAGGGATGGAGATAAAGGGAAGTACTTTCCTCAAGCGGAAAATTTCGAGTGAATATATTTTTTTAAGTTAAGTAAAAAACATTTTTTTCTCCTTTTTGATAGTTTTGGCCTTAATTTAGTCAATAAACTGTTAGGAGATGATGATATTTATTTCGAAACAATATTACCTAAAGTATTGTTATAAAACTGTTGACTTTTATTGGAGGGGAATGAAAGCAGAGGTGGTAAAATTAAGTTTTCTTCCCCTCCCTCTCCCCACTTCTTTCCTGACAAAAATCCTATTTTAGGTTCTACCGCCCCCTGGCACGATTCCAGGTTATCTGCTTCAAGGGAAAGACGATACCGACAAATTATCGATACCGGTACTCATTCAAGCACTTAAATCAAATATTCGATACCTTTAAGATATCGATAGGGATACTGAATCAGTGGTATCGAAACCAAAACTACTTGGTATTGAAAGGAAAGTATCGATACTTTACTTGTATTGATTGGTATCGTAAGTGTCTACTTAATATTATTTCATGATTTCTAATTTAAACGTATGTTCAACATAAATCTAATAAAATAAATCTTCTAAGTATTTAATACTAATAATGGGAAGAAGGAAAATTTTACTGATGCATTAGTGAAATAATTTCTTCCTAATATGTATCTCAATATTCCTTTATTATTTTATGCTACATCGTTCCACCAACGTTTCGAGGTACTCCCCCATTCTCAGGGTATTTTTTTCTCTATACTCCTATTGTCTAGATATATCCATATTAATTTCCTCTGTTAATAGATACAAATAAATAAACAAGAAAAAAACAGAGTTTTATATGCTTTAAAACCATTGCTAGGAGTGTGTACACATATATTTTTATCATTGTTACACTTATAAATAAATCTTCTTTCCGTTCGCCCTTCCCCAGCTACGCTACTGTAATGTACGCTACTGTACGGAGCTGAACTTTGGGGTTTAGCAAAACCTGTCCACACACACACCAGATACAAATAACACTCCAAAATTCCTCGAAAAATAAGAAATATTAAAAATGTTGTTTTGTTTTTTTTTCACTTTAGTCTTTCAGAACTAGGAGTTTAGCCAAGTTTGTGCGTTTTCTCCTTTTGATTCCTATAAGTATATTATAAAGAAAAAACATTGTTAATTAATTAACTAATTATTTTTAAATTCAATTTTTCACATATATCAATTCAACGTATTTTTTTTTCTTGTTCTCTTGAATCTTTTATCTGATTTGTATCCGTGCCTCGAACACCCTTACCAAAAAGGGCCTTCCAGAGAGGTTATGCTTCCAGTGCACTGTCGTCGGATGTTCCGCCTTCAGTCACGGCCATTCTTGGCCCAGGAGGATCCGAGGATATCTTCCGCCTCCACTTTCACGGCCTCTCTAATCGATATGTGAAGTGAAAACATCGACAGTTCTCGGAGTCGTTGGATCTCTCGTTTCGGGGGCAGATATTTGTGGTTCGGACCCTGTCATTATCTTTGTATGATGCTCCTCCGCCTGACTGTTATGGTCCTTCCAGTTCTGCCATATAGGTGCTATTCTGGTATTTTATTGCTGCAACTCCTGAAGATCAATATAATCAAGTTGTTTGGAACTAACTACTAACTTTCTCGGTATCATTCTCATTGGAACGCGGCTAGATTGATCTGCGAATTTCATAACTGCAACTGATTTCAGGGTAATAAATATTGAACATAGTTTTTATATTTAGGACGCTTAATGCATACAGGTGCTACGGTGTAAATAAAATCTACGGTATAGGTAAGACATTTATTGTATACGAGCAAATTTTCGATGTGCGGTTTTCAATGGATCTATACGTTGTAAAACCCTCTGAGTAAAAAAAACGCATTTTTGACAATTAGTCTGTGGATTTTTGTGCCGCGATTATCTCTTAAACTGGTGGACCGATTTTGTTGATTATTGTTTTGTTTGTAGGCCACTCTGTGCGCGATTGCGGCTGCGCAATAGCCAAAAAACTTATTGACTGTAGCATCAAAACGGCTTTAACAGTTTTAATTAAATACTCATAAAATCTTTCCTCTAAAGCATTGTAATTTTTCTATATAGCGCATCTCCGAAAAAAATTGTTTATGAAGAAAATTAAACTTTATTTGCACATAAGTCAAAAAGTATACTTTTCTCACTGCGAAAGGTAATTGAATTTCCTACAATAAAAAACAAAAGTCATCTAATATTCTAGATGTGCATTTGAAAGATAATTTGATTGTTTACGAAACTAAACATAAAAGAAAAAAACAATTCTCAGACTAATATTAGATATAGCAAACATTTTTTTATTTGACTTTAATCCAAAGTGGTAAGGAAAGCAGTGTGAGTGGACACACCAGATTTTAAGAAAATTAATACTAGGGTCTAAACTACGAAACAGATACTTCCAGATATTGGATAATATCCGAGATACTATTGGAACATTTCAAACCAAAGGCTTTAGTCTCTCGAATATCCGAGTCTTAATAAATAATTTGTGAGTTCTGCTTTCCATGCGATTAGTGACAAATACCTAAATGCAGGCTATACAAATAGCACACCTCACGCCAACAGATCAAAACTTACTGAACATCGATATGATCAGTAATATGTGAACTGTTGAAATTACCAAACATTATTTTGAACGAAGACAAAAAACTGTTGAATAATTAATAGTTGATCGTAAAAAGTAAATGAAGGAATGAGATGGTGCGGGAGGCGGTCAAAAAAATGGATCACAAATAGTAAACAAATATTAAGAAAGAAATTGACGGTTCGATCCACATTGGAGGTCTTCATCAGGTCTAGATAAACAAGATACAAAAATAAAATGCCATGAATGATATTAAAATTGACAAAGTAAATAATTAAAAGATATAATGAGGAAAAATGAAAACAGTGATGAATTTGTAAAATATTATAAAATTAATAGATAAAACAAATTATTAATAAAACTGACTATTAATAATAATAGATTAAATTGATGGAGAAATAATGATAATTAAAGAAATTAATAACAGTAATAAATAAGTAAAATTGGGAAATAATAGTATAAAAATAGATAAACATACAAAATTCAGTTACTTGAAGCGCAAAGAGAGATGTAGGAGTGATTAAGCAAAATAGTAAAGTAATTAAGCAGGCGGTGAAGGATTAGTAATTAAGCATGTCATTAATAGTTATATAGAGAAGGCAGTGGGAAGCGTTTTTATTATACATGTTTTTTAGTTATAAAAAGATATAAAAGGATAAAAAAGTATTGAAAATAGAAGAAAAAAAATCAAAACGAATAAAAGTTAATAATAAATTAAAATAAAAGTAAATATATAAAATGGGCAAAGAACAAAAAACGTATAAAAAATAAAAAATAAAAATAAAATAAAGAACATTCAACGTTGATTTTTTAAAATTCTCTAAATGAAACCTGTTGAAGGACGTGCAGAAACAAATTATCCGTATTTTCAATTATTTTCCGAACTACAGTTGTGGAGCTATAAACTTTTTATAATTAAATGAGACAAAATTTCACTAATTTCAAGAAAACTCTGCCATTTCATAAAATTTACAAAAATCTTTCGTTAAACTATGCATAAACTGGATATAAAATAAATATAAATATGAAATAAATATTCAGGAAACCTCTCTATGGTTTATATAAGTTGACATTTATTATCAGTATTGGTTAATCTCCATATTTATTAATCAATAGGATACTTTAGAATAATACCGTTAATAGAGAGTATCAAATGGTATTTAAGTAATTCCTTATTAGCTGTGGGCTATAATCTACACTAGAACCTTTCTCCTAAGTTTCGTTGTGTATATTTTTCTTCATTTCTTAGCGAATGATTAAAATTTGGGAATCGCCTTCTACGGATGAAAATACATTTTTTTTTTAAATTTCAAAACCCTTTCTGAAATATAACATGATTTTTAGTTACTATTTACAATATTTCACTTATAGGATTATATAAAGTATCTTCTTTTTCTGAATCAAAGTTAAATTTTAAGGAGTCTCTGATACTGAAAAAAGAGATACTTATATGTAAATATTGTACATGGTAACTACAAATAATTTTTCAGTAGGGATTAAAAATTACACACACACACACACATATATATATAAAATTAAATAAATAAAATCGCATAAATACGAAACGGTTATGGAGTCAGATTATAACACAGAACTGGGCCGTGATAAGACTGAAACATAACATGATTTTTAGTTACTATTTACAATATACTTGCAGGTATTTATAAAGTATTTCCTTTTTCTATATGAAAGTTACATTTTAAGGAGTCTCTGATTCAGAAAAAGGAGTTCCTTGAATGTAAATATTGTACATGGTAACTACAAATAATTTTATGTTTTAGTAGACATAAAAAAAATTAATTAAATAAATAACATCACCTTAATACGAATCGGGTTATGGAGTTAGATTATAACCCAAAACTTGCCGACGTGATAAGACTCAACCATAACGTGGTTTTTAGTCACTATTTACAATATTTCACTTACAGATTTTTGTAATGTATCTCCTTTTTCTGTATCAAAGTTACAAATAAAGGAATCTATGATTCAGAAAAAAGAGATGCTTGCTTGTAAGTATTATACATGGTAGCTACAAATGATTTCATGTTTCAGAAGGGATTAAAAAAAATAAAATCGCCTAAATACGAATCGGGCTAAGGAGCCAGATTATAACCCACAACTGGCCGACGTGATGAGACTGAAACATAACATGGTTTTTAGTCACTATTCACAATATTTTATTTAATTATTTATAGTTAACAATACAAATTATAAATAATTTTATGTTTCAGTAGGGATTAAAAAAATTAAATAAATAAAATCGCCAAAATACGAATTGTGTTATGGAATCAGATTATAACCCACAACTGGCCGACACGATAATAGTTAGTTCCGGTATTTAGGTATTAGGAATTAGATAAGTTCTCATTCATTTACAAAGTTATAATATACAAAATATAAATATATTCGATACATTGTTATCATTCTCATCTCACCATTATTCCTTAACTAGGCTTTCATTATTCTTTCCAAAGATAGGTTGAGCCGGAGAGATGGCCTGAGCCAAGGGCGGCAGTAAACTGTTTTTGTCCTGAGGAAGATTGTTGGCTGTTAAGAAGAGGTCCTGCAGGCCAGAGGAACACTTCCATAATTATCTAATCGTCGTCAGGCAACGACCTCTTGGAGGAACGATCCTCAGAATGCCAGGCAGCTATCTCTGCACTCCGGGTGGCTCATATCTTATGGATATGTCTGTCCTCGGGAAAGGATTTTAAAATAATAGCCGTCACTAAAGACAGAGGATAACTGATTACATAGATAAATTCAAAGTGATTTTTGTTTGTGTATAATTTATACATTTTGGATACAGGACAGCAATAGTGAATCGCGACAACACTGATGTAATAGTGTATTGACTTTGAACTACGTATTGACTTTATTATTTTAATAAAGATGTTTTTTAAGTTGAATTTTTTTTTATTTTATGTTCAGGTGTATATAAACACCTAAAATATAATTACGAACAATTAAATGTAAATGGAATGCTGGAACACATTACATACAATGATTTTAGGAGTGATTTTATTAGGTAACAAATGCCCAAAATTTGATTTTGAACGCAAAATGATCTCAAATGCGGAAATATTTAAAATCACGTTTAAATAGAATTTTTAATTAAAAATCCTTAAACATATAAAATAAAGGCGAGAGCTCCATTTAGCAAACTTTATAGAAATATATGAAACGGTTTTCCCCTAATAACAATATATATAAAATATTAATTTTATTCTTTTTCGTGTAGAGTAGGAGTTTATTAAGGGGATAAAATTTAATCATTACAATATCATTTTTATTGTAATCATTACAATAAAATTTTTAAGGCTTCTATCACTAGTCAAGGCCAGAGTGACGACTGAGAGTCGTCAGTATTTGGTCTTTACTTCATCAATAGCCGATTTTTAGACCATTTCCAATTTTTTTTTTTTGGATGTATCGTGAGCGGGAATTGGTAGAGATGGTATTTACGCCCCATAATAAATTGAATTTTAAATAAAAATGTCGAATTTTTAGTGCTTAAGCCTAAAGATGTTAACAGCTAAAACATAAATTCGATTCTATTGAAGCGATTCATTTATATATATATATATATATATATATATATATATATATATATATATATATATATATATATATATATATATAAATGTATAATATATATATATGTATATATATAATATATATATATTATAATATTATAATATATAATAAATAGTCATATATCCTAGGTAGTTAGGATGTTCAAACATTCTACCTACCTTTCGTTCTTTGTTAGTTCAATACGAGAAGAAACCAGTAAAAACGTTTCTATTTGATATAATCCATTTAAACCTTGGTGAGTACCAACATGTATTTGATTTCTTGTCTTAATTAAATTCATAAATGTTTTATAATACTGATTTATATTACATCTAATTTAATATGTATAATAATACCAAACTATATTTTGAATTGCTTACTTTTGAATTTTTTGTGTGTTTTTAGAACTGAGGTGAGTCATGTATAATGTATTATGAGAAATGTATAACATTCGAAACTAGTTTTCAATAAAACCAATTTATAGAAGTAATAAAAAAATAGAAGTATTAAAAAATTTATATATTTATAAAACAAATATATGTGTGTGTGTGTGTGTGTGTGTGTGTGTGTGTGTGTGTGTGTGTGTGTGTGTGTATGTGTGAAGCCGACTGCTTGAACGGAACAAATTCTTACCTGAAAGAGAACTATCTAGGGAATACGGTCGATGCAATGGAATTTTCCAGTTCACACTACTTGTTCATGGCATTTGTAACACAGTTTAGGATTGCCGTAAAATAAAATTTTCACCCTTCATATCTCATTTCGGTTGCTTTTTGTAGACTCCAAAACATAGTTTTCAATTTTATACTGACTTTCCTGAACTTGGATATTTCTTGTTAAATAATTTTTAAAAAGTTAAACTTTTCTATATGTCTATAAATTAATTAATTATGCATTCATCGATTATCCTGATTCTGCATTTCACTTTCTTCTTCTGCAACTGACTTGCATAATTCTGATCTGCTTTATTTGAATTTCATTGTTTTATTGTCGTATTCATGTTTTTCTTTTCTTTTTTTTTTTAAATAATAATAATTTTTTACTGAGTAATATAAATACAAAAAAATGTTTGTTTACAATATATAAATGAGGTTTCAAGCCTTAAGAGCTTATATACTTTCTATATCAGCAATCTAAATATAAACTCTGCAATGGAATCTAAAATTTATGCAATCTAAAGTAATACATTACAAGAGTAAAAATAAAATAAAAACAAATAAAATAAAAAATCCTCTAAAAATGCATGGTTTGAAGAAGACCCCTTCAGTCGATGTAAGCTAACTCTTGAAAGGATCGTTCTGTTTACAGCCTCATATATTCCCCCTCTTAGTAACATTATTTGTACGTTCAATCGACACAGAAACAGCATCTAGATCAGCCTTGCTTTTATTTACACAAAATTAATATTTCATTGACATAATATAAATGGTTAACAATGTCGTCTGCCATTTTGAGATTATGCTAGCTGAGAAATAATACCATGCTCTAGGAAACTAGATCGAATGAATGTTAAAAACATTACATTAAAAGCAAATTATTAGGGCGAAACTCATGAAAATGAATTAAAATACCGGCCATGTTATTCTGATTTTTAAACATTTCTTTCCCTACAATAAAATTTGTCCTGAAAAACACACATCTGCTGTTAACTGCATAAAAAATGCCTACCCTTTACTAACCTAACAGAACAAAGATTCTTATGAATCCATTTCAAACCCAGATAACACTTATGAAGTAACATTCACGACAGATCTTTAGGACAGCACTGAAACTTGATAAAGTGACATTGCAACAATAATTTTGATGGTATAAATTGCATTACCCTGATCACTAGTACTAGTTCTCTTAATTGTATATTATTAAGATATTAACCCTTAAATTAAATCATTTATTTATACAGAAGTATTTAAAGTTGTTATAGCCTGGTTAAGGACAGCAAAAAATATATATTTTCAACAAAATTTATATTTTTTTACTGTTTAGCTCGAATGTTTGAATTTAAATAACTATTGCCAATTTGTGATAATTACTTTTCCTTTATCTGTAGAATATAAAATCATCTCCAAAGTGACGTAGAAAAAGTTAAAAAAGAAATGAAACCTATGGGCAGAAATGTTGTATAAATTTGGAAAATGACCTATTAATTAAAATTATATCATCAACTAGAATTATTTTGAACTTAAATGATGGGTATTTTTGTAAACTATTTCTCCATAGCTGTGCAATCTATTACTGGCGCGCCATAACTGATTTATCTTGTTGATAACTGTCGCCCTCAGATGTTTCACCATATTTGAGTTAGGGTGGACATTCTTTGTGGTATTTCTTGACAAAGAGGTCGGAGCTATAGATCTCCTGTCTCCTGCGGTACGATTCTATAGTATTCCGACCATAGGAATCCATATTGCGACCCGAACTGCTGTGCTGAAGTGAGCAGAATAATGCAGTGAAAGGGCGAAAATTGTCGATTACAACAAAGTTCGGCGACAACGCTGTTATCGATGTTCGATGTTCGATGTTCTTAGCATTGACTTCACAATATGTCAGTGCTAACAAAAGAATATGGTAAAATTAATATCAACTAAAGAATAAAATACCATTGTTCGTTATTTCCGTATAAGGAATAAACAATTTATTTTAATATTTTTGACTGCAAAAAAAGGTTTACAAATAAATTGTTATTCGAGATACAACAATTACGGTACAATTATATATATAAAGTTAGAGGTATCATATTTAAAAATCTGGTGCGATGCGCGCATCACACAACTTTCAGTTACCGTATCATTTTAAATAAATTTAAAAAATTTCTATTCAGTTTCTGCGAGATTTGGTTTTATGGACTCTGGAGACCTTAAAATGTGTATTTTCGTTGAAAACTTGGATTCGGAAATTTCCACGACCGCAATATCTTTTCTTTACTATAAATTTCATAAATAGGTAAGTGAATGTAAAAATTTATAGTTTCAAATTAAATGTTGTACTGATTGTGAGTATTATTAAATATATAAAAATTATTTGAAAAAAAAAACAAAACAATTTTATAACATTTTAATTAAATACCTAAAGTGTTATTTTCGAGATCTTACTTAATTTAGATGTTTTAAGGACCGCTGAGCCCAAAAAATGACGTTTAAATTTTTTTTGTCGTTCTTTATTTCTGACCTTGCGATTCGAACTGTAAATTCCTGGGGTTTTATTTAATGAAATAGTAACATGGAAATGTTAAAAAGTTGTTAGTTGCTATAGTCTGAGGAAGTCGCTATGGGTGGAATAGAGGGGGGAGGAGGAAGGATGTTAATCCCCAATAATTTGAAAACCCAAAGAAGAACTACTAAAATTTAAAACCAATACCAGTACCTTTTAAGTTAAAAAAATCGGGACCTTATCGATACAACGTTGTGTTTGAATAGAAAAGAAAATTATTTTTGGAAAATAAAATCAAAATTGTTGAGAAATTTTAGATTTTATCCTTGCCCTCCTCCTTTCCCTAATAATTTGTTCCACGGATGAACAAACAATGTGTTCTTGTTTTTTATTTATTTATTTTTTTAAAGCTGTATGAGATGAGGTGTTGATTTCAGAGGTTCATAGAGCGGCTTGGATCTGTTTTGCTGTATATGATGCATTTTAAGAGGCGTATGAGGAGAGGAGTAATTGGGAGTCTTGGGTATTTACATTGTGAAATGGTTCTAGTGATGTGGCTCACCCAGGACCGGATCTAGGAGAGGGCAAATGGGACACTTGCCCCGGGCGGGAAAACCATTGTTATATCTTGAAATGGAAAAAAGTTGTTAAAAATATTTTTTAAAAATTAAAAAAACACTATGGGGTTCCATATTATCCGCACCTCAAGTCAGAGCCAACAATTTGACTTTTTTGATAAAAATTGAATTTTGCTCATTTGGTGGTAAATTGGAAATTGGTAGTGTATGACTTATACTCGTATATAAAGCTAGTAATTACAATAGGGGACAACACAATTTTTTTTAATTTCTCGCACTGGTATGCCAAAAACAAAGTGCATTTCCAATTATCAAATGCGATTTTCATATTCGTCACTTTGAAACGCACTTGGCGAGGCACGTATAGTGGCTAAATCTTGAAAGCCTAACGCCCAAAAAACAGACGGAATGAACACCTGAGGAGAAGGAATCCAAGACTGCGTGCCTCAATTAATGCTTTTTAGAGTGACCAATATGAAAACAGCATTTTTTCAGAGCGCAGAGGAACTGCTTCCAGAAATGATGAGATCATAAACATTTTTGCTGCAAAAAAAGATCGGAAAGTGAAATTTCAATGTTATTATTTGTACTGGTTAATCATTTTAATATATATATATTTTTTTGTTTGTTTTGGTTGTAAGGTCTGAATTCAGTCAATAAAATGTGTTAAGCTATTATATGATATTTATTTCGAAATATATTACGTTAAATACTATAATAAAACAATTGAATTTTTTGTTTGTGAGGGGGCGTGAAAAAAGGGGTGGCAAAATAAGGTTGATCTCTCCCCCTCCCCTCCGGAAAAAAGATCAGGAACTGGGCTTACTAGTAGTATTGTGTTAGGCCAGTAAGTTAGCTGTCCAATTATTGAATGTGTCTTGCTATTTTTTTTATTTCAAAGCCCGTGGGATTTGGGGTTCATACTCAGGGAATAAAGGTTACGGGTTTGTTGGAAACTCGACTATTGTAAGAGGGATATGAGGAGTAAGACTTTTTTGGGTGAGGATTTAAGGTATTATGAGTCAGTTTCTAATTTTGGGGCTCATTAGTTGGTACTGTGTCTGTGTTTGCCATCTCTGTTCCCGCCCTGTTGGGGTCAGAGTCCTGAAGAATGGATTCATCGTCTGTTGGTGGCTATCAAAAATTGGATATACCTCCGTTTGATAAAGTCAGTAACTATCCGTAGATCGAGGGTCGTATGGAGTAAGTCCCTTTTTGTCCTCTGTAAGTTGGTGTGGCTCACAATTCGTCTCAGCAGGCTGTTTTGAAACTGTTAGAGTTTTGCTACCGTTGTTGCCGATATATTAGCTAACATCGGCTCTCTGTGAAGAACGGTTTTATTACGCATTTATAAATTAATAATTTGAGGCGGAGGGATAGATTTGGCTATATCAGCAGCTGGTTTAATCTGAATGTAGTCTTACTACAGCTCGAACACAAGAATATGACAGCGTGGACATTAGTAGAGTCCGCGAGAGGAGAAAAAACTCTCCGCCTCCATACATTCAATTGACCTAACGAACAGTTGAGCTATAAATGATATGGTTGTTTCATTTAGCCGTTAATATGAAAATTGTTAGAAACATATTTAAATTAAAAAAAAAAATTAATTAATAAATGAGAATTCATGAATTTATTTTTGAAAAAAATTATGTAAGTTTTATCTTTCTAGCCCAAGAAATAATGGAACTAAGAAGGGAGCGTGTGTTAGCTCTCATTCTGCCATATTCTTGTGGGCGAGTTTCGGAAACTGCCAATTACTCTTTTTTGAGTTTGGTTTTCATTAATAATTTAACAATTAAAGTTAAAACTTAAGTGACAAAGAAAAGAGAGGGAGGTTATAGAATAAGAGATAATCGGAAATAGTACAAAAGGGGGAAAGATATAGAAACAGCGATGCGAAAAAGAAAACAGAATTTTTTCGGACATATGGTCCGTATGGTCATGAACAGATTAAATTAAAGTGCTTGGCCTCAAAAATATAAAGGTTTACCCAGAGCAGATTAAGGTTGAAATGGCAAAACTGGGGATAACAAACGAGGATTGCTTGGACAGGATTCGATTCCAGAAACAGGTTAACAAAATGAGAGTCCCTGCAGGGAGGAAAGAACGGAAGAGTGGTAGGAAGAATTAATCGGAGGAGAGGAAGATCCAAAACTCCGAGAGGAATGAATGAGGTGTGGAGGAAGAGAAAGGAAAAGAGGAAGACGATTCTAATATTATTATCAAATATCGATAGCTTAATGCATCCATTGCAACGAAAGTACACAGTTAATCACATTACACCTGCTATGTTAAAAGAATAGCTATAAAAAGTGACCATCATAGTTCAAAAAAGAAGTACCGCAAGATATTAAAAGCTGTTAAAGAATACACGCCGGCACCTCCTCCTTCTCATCACAGGTCAGCCTGTGAAGACATTAAGTCATTAAATTCGTGTAATTACAGGAAGCCTTAGTCCCGGGGTTTCAAGTTTTTTATTTTAACATTTTTTTTGTTATAAATAGCGTGACCTGTGTGTAATGAACTTAAACGTTTTATTTTAAATAATTTCGCCTGATTAGTTTAGTTTATGAAATTGAATAGAAGAAATGCAATAAAAAAAACGCTGCAAATTATTACATAATGGTTTATTATTAATTATTTATATTTATTTATTTGTTAAATTTATTATTAATTATTAATTACATTATGAAAAGTGTTTAGGAATGATCATACCAAGAATAAAAGAAAAATTAATTTTTTGTGGGCTTTGATTCTGAAGCAATTTATGTTTTCCCTCACACTACTTTTTTCTAGGGATCAATTTAGAATCATTCAGTCACTGCAAAGAGCTCTTCGCTATGAACCCACTCCAGCTTATGGACAGGAGGTGGATACCATGATTCACTTCTGTACACGTAAGTATAATTTCTTGAAAGGTAATTAGCTTTGAATCTTTGGTTTAAAACCCAAAACCTAGATGTGAGAATAGCTTCTGATCGTAAAAATGTGGGTTTCAGTGGAGAGAGATGTGTAGACAACATTCTTAGTGTAATTACTGGGCTCTCTGTTATTATTATTATTATTTTGAAAAATACAAACCTCTTTATTTCTTACAATTTTTTTTTTCACGTTGCTATTGTCATGACAGATATTGGTTCATATTGTAGTCAGATGATGTTTACTAACTGAGGACTTTCACTAACCGGTACCTGCCTCGATGTAAGTAGCGACCGACCGCAGGCTCAACACACTGATCTGATACGTTAACAAAACAACCTTTGAAGGATCGTATCTTCAGTACTTACAGGGACATCTTCAGAATCCCAATCTGTTCATGCCCAATGTCACTCGTCTTTTCCCTCTCCCCTTCAAACTTCTAAAATTTATGTCTTGGTGGCTGGGAGTCACCTTAGCATCCTCGAGTCTGAAGCGGAGCCGGTTCGATTCCGGCCTGAGTGAGCTGAAATTTATTTCGTAGAGGACCCATGGAATGAATCTCAACCTTCCCACTTTGGGTAGAATAGGTTGGTAACCTGTAGAATAATCCGTCCTGTTTGTCTTAATTGGAGTTGATAAAGACGTTAAACCTCAAATGATAACTAAAAAAAAAAAAGCTAAATTGTGGTAAAACATTTTCCTCAAAGAGCTACTAAAATTTAAAACTAATACCAATACTTTTTAAGTTAAGAAATTGTATCGATACAATGTGATTAAATAGAAAAGAAAATTATGGCTGCCAACAAATGTAGGTAAGTGAAAAGTTATAATTCGAAAGAGTTGTGAACATTAAAATATTTCATAATATAGTTGGAAAAATTAAAATATTTAATATGGTTGGGAAATCCGGTCAAAATTGTTGAGACATTATAGATTTTTCCTTCCCATAAATTGTTGTAGCCACGTCCCTGAATAGGTAATGATAAGGGAGTACAGTTCCTTGACCAACGGTTATACAAGGAAATGATTTGTGCCAGGATCATACTCATCCCTCAGATTTTTCTCATAAGCCATTAAGAATCAGTTATATTTACAGAAACTGGGCGTGTCGCGGGAGGCTCTATCGAACAAATAATCGATCCACTAATAATAGAATAGAATATTCTACAACAAGGAGGCTTGAACTGGATGTAGGAGTTAGTAGTAATTCACCGAGTTTCACCGATCTTGTTTCAATCATGCATTTTCGTCTCCTCAAGTTCTTTGGAATGGGGGGATATCTTTTATTATTATCAAGGCTAAAACGTTTTGGAGAGCTTCATGATACAAAGTTCTTTGGTATCAATCCTTAAATAATTAATATCAGGATAATTGTTGCTATTATAAAAAAATTACTGCGGTTCACGCATCACACAACTTTCACATAACATATTGTTTTAAATAAATTTTATAAGTTTCCATCAGGGCCATACTAAGATATTCGGCGTCCGTTGGCTACTAAAAACAATGCTTCTCTCTTACTAAGATATGCGTATATGTAATACTTTATATTTCATTTAGAGCAGGATATTTGCTTACTTTTTGTCATAAAAAGACTTTGAATAAAAATAACTCAGTTATTACTAATAATAACAAAAAATATAACACCAACTAAAATTGTCACTCCCTAAACACTTGCGTCCCCGGGCTCAGTGTTGCCAGATTGGTGTTTTTTCCTAGATTTAGCGTTTTATTCATCCTCTGGGGTAGTTTTTACTTTTCTAATAATTTATTCTTATTTTATACCAGGGAGTAATTTTCGTTACACTAATACAAAAATAAGAATTAAACATTTAGAGTTAAAGTTGGTGGATTTAGAGGAAACATTAGATAAGTTTAGGATTAAAGTTGGTGAATTTAGGGGAAAATTTAGAGAGTTTTAGGGGGAAAATACAGGACTGATCTGGCAACACTATATCCATTTAGGATGGGCCTGATTTCCATGAAAATTCTATTTATTTTCGATAGAAACAATTAGTTTTCATTAAATAATATAAAAGTAGAAATTAAAATTTTAATCACAAAAATCACTTGAGTTTATGGGTGATTCTCAGGAAAAAGGCAATTTTCAGTAAGAATTTCCAAAAAGATTGAGGTCTCCAAAAAAATTTATAAAATGTGGGTTTATACTTAGACCAACGATTAAGAGAATAGATCCTTGGAACTGAACAAAAGAACTAAATAAAGAATTTCAAATGCTTTAATGTTATTTCGTGAAGTTTAGAAACAGTTACCATCTTAGTTGTCGGTTCCATGGGCCTTTTTCCTCTCCATAGAATTATAATAGTTCCATCGGACGTACCACTATAGACCCATGGTATGGACAAATCAGACTTAGAAGATGAATAATTAGTATTTAAAACGCCTAATGAAAAAAAGACTTACCACACCATTGCTCAGTCCAAGAAATGGTAATAGAAGGAAAAATTAAATTAAAGTTTGAATTAGTAAAGCATGAGATGGACAGTATTGAAGCATGAGATGGACAGTATTGAAGCATGAGATGGACAGTATTGAAGCATGAGATGGACAGTATTGAAGCATGAGATGGACAATATTGAAGCATGAGATGGACAGTATTGAAGCATGAAATGGACATTATTGAAGCATGAGATAGACAGTATTGAAGCATGAGATGGACAGTATTGAAGCATGAAATGGACAATATTGAAGCATGAGATGGACAGTATTGAAGCATGAGATGGACAGTATTTGAAGCATGAGATGGACAATATTGAAGCATGAGATGGACAGTATTGAAGCATGAGATGGACAGTATTGAAGCATGAAATGGACATTATTGAAGCATTAGATAGACAGTATTGAAGCATGAGACGGACAGTATTGAAGCATGAGATGGACGTTAATAAAATGTCCTTACTGCATCTCCCTTGCAACGGTGACTGGAACCTGAGGCCTGTGCATCATGAAAAAAAGTTTATAGAAAGACAACCGGGCTGCCACAACAAAATGACACCCTCAAATTTCCCGTTCGTCCCACTGAAGGAGAAGGAGAAATATTTTTTCATTCAACCGCAGGATGGAATTATTTTTAATACACAAGATTCATAAGGCTGATATATATAATCCAATTTTGTTGTAATGATTTTATCAACCTTCATTATTATCACTCGAGTAGGCCATTATATAGAACAGAAACCTTTTCTAGCTTATTGTTTATTTTGAAGCCAAAAATCGGGTTTTGAATTATGTAATGCACCTATGGTACGGATTTTTTTCTAAAAACGAACAACCCTTAAATGATATACATCACCCGAAATGGTGGCCAATCTGAACACCTGAATATGGAAAGAAAATTCTTTAAAAAAATCCTAGGATTCCGGGGCATATAGTTCTGAAGATATACATCAAAATTGTCCTTTTCTTGAGAATCACCCTTCTGGGTATTAGTATTGGTGGGAACAAGTCCGGTGGTCTTTCTTGCCAACCTCTAAAGGCTGCCATCAGGTCGCCACCGCGAACTGACCAGAGTGGGAGTGTCAAGATTCATTTCGCGGGCCAGCAGCGATATTAAGATCAACTGACCCAGGCGGGAATCACCATAACGTCGGGGCACTCTGCGACCTTCGCCCCAACGTGTTTGGCAGTCACATCCTCGACTTTGTATGATATATATATATATATATATATATATATATATATATATATATATATATATATATTAATCTTTAACTTTCCAACGGTTTATTACCTAATCTTTATTACAAATTACTCTTATTTCTGGAATTTTATTTTAAGCTTGGGTAAAAAAACAGACCGTTATGCGAGACTCCGTTGTTTGGGCTCAGAGGAACATAAACCGTGTATTGTTGAAAACCCGGATTGGAAAATTTTCGCGATCGCGATAGTTACACTTACCATATATTTGAGGACGTGACGGCCAAGGATGTTGGGGCGAGGGTCCCAGAGTACCCGGTTTGAAACAGCGTGGGTTTGATTCCCACCTGGGTCAGTTAATATTTATTTCGTGGCGATCCCGCGAAATTAATCTTGGCACTCTCCTATTTTGGTTAGTACGCGGCGGCGACATAAAGGTAGCCGTCAGGGGTTGGCAAAAAAGGACCCTAAGGTCCACCACCAATACCAGTACCAGTACTATATATTTCATATATAGGCAAGGATAAATAAAAAACTATATTATTATGATTCAGCTATGAATTTTATTAGGCTGTACGAAAACAAGGTCCGCCGTCCGGCTTCCATTGAATATTTCATGTTTTGTTTTTTGTATTGTCAGTAATATTAATATATGAACTAAGGTATAATGAAAACGAAACATTATAAGAGGTTATTGTTTTACATAAAATACAATCAAATGTTATTACAAAGTTTTTCAATAAGGATAGTACAATTTAATAATAATCACTTAAGTAAAGGGTACATAATAACACTAGTAGAGATATTTTTTTATATAATTATTCACAATATTCTTTGAATAATTGAATAATAATCAAGTCAAAATTCAATGTTCTTGCTGACTTAGTCTCAATGGACTACACTTTCTTTTATCTTTAAACTATAAGCAATATATATATATATGTCTGTATTTATAAATTAGGTTAACGGCCAGATTATGATTGAAGCACGTGATATTATTTATTATGATTGAAATAATTTTTTTATTTGATAGGCATATATAATTGTTTAAGAAACTTTTTGACTGTATAGACTTTTTTAGTCAACTCTTATCGGTCTCCCCCTGAAATCCAGGCCCGGGGATTTGACTCTCCTGTCGATGGACCTGGGAACACCTGAATTCGTTCGGAGACTTTAACGCTTCGCCGAAATTTCTTTTCTAAAATAACCTTCCTCGTTGGAGAATATTTGGCATTCTCCTCAGCCGTCATAATCGTGGTGCTTTCGCAAGAGGTTTTCACTGCTTCATCGATAGTTGAATAATTTAAACAGAGAAGCTAAGCCGCTTTGCAGTCGGAGCGCAGATGCGCGTGGAGGGGGTTGGCTATATAGCTCCTGCGCACCGCCAGCCCGCGCTTAGACTGTCTCCGGTCTCCTCTTGCGCCGAACACACTACGCTATATGTTAAGGTAGGACACAACATATACTACCTATATATTTTAATGATTATTATATATACATTAATATAGTATCATATGTTTATACACTTGTAATAGTAATTAGGTAAATCAGAAAATGATAATTAAATAAAAATGTTTATCGGGCATAAATAAGTGTTTTTTTAATCAAAGATAAATAATTGAAACGACTAAAAAATAAAATATTTTATTAAGCTTTTAATGAATTTATTTATAGCAATTATAATTTTAAAAAAGTATTCTAGGAGAAATAGAATATTCATCAATTTAGCGTAAAATAAATGTAAATATATACGTAATTATAATATATGTATGAAAAAATATGTATATTTATACTACAGCCATTAATGATATTACACCGGAAATCTGGTTTTAGCACTAAGAGGATTGAAAGATCTTTTTAAAATAATTTCTCTTTAATTACGATTTGATAATTATTTTTTTGTATACGATGTATGTAATATTACAAACTATTGTCCTCTCAACTTACTTTGGAACAAAATATCTTCTAAGATTAAATTTAAAATATTTTCAATATTCAATATTTTCAATTTTCAAATATTATTAATTTTTAAAGGACATAATATTTTCTTGAATGTTTAATAATTAATTCAACGATTATTTACATTTTAATAATAATAATAATTATTTCAAATTAAAAAAAAAGAAGAAATTTATGAATATTCGATTTTTTAGACTATTTAATTAACGCAATTATCTTTCCTATTATCCATTATTTTAATATAAACTCTTATCTTTATATTAATATAAATACTTATTATGTCATATTAAATAATTTTATTTATTTTACAGATAAAGAATACGAAGATAAACGAGAAGAATGCTAAGAAGCAACAAGGCGGACAGTTGTTGAGTGCCTAGTGTCATTGAGATGTGTTCGTTTCGGATTCTATAAGTGACTTTTAACGTCGTGTCGGATATATTATATAGTTCGAAGTTTTAAAGTTTTTTAAAGTATTTTTTAATAATATTATACTTTTTTACGGACTAAATTTACTACTGATCCAGAAATAGAAGAGGCAAAATGAAGATTCATGTAAGTAGAAAATTTAATTTAAAAAAAAAAAATTAATTCAAAAGTAAAAATGATTATTCGGCAATGATATATTTATGATTAATTTTGCATTAGATAATATATTAAATATTTACACATCCTTTCCTTTAACAAATCTTAAGATTTAGTAAAATTATACGTAAATGAGTTTAACAATTCTCAGGTAGATTTCGAATTTAGTTCTACAGAAAAAAAAAATATTCATTGAAACAGAAAGAAAAAAAAAGTTCATTTATTTTAAAATTTGATTTTATTACCATTTATAAAGATATGTTAAGTTTGCCTTCAGTGCCTAAGAGACGATTTATCATTTCAAGCCATTAAAGCTTAAAAGTGTTTAAAATAAACTGATGTTTTCAACATTCGAATCATTCCCTAACTTTTTATTAAAAATTTAATTTAAAATGTAATTTTCTTTGAAATTATGAAAATATCTAGTCAATGATAGACAAAGTAAATTATTTAAGAAATCAAGTTCTTTTTCGTCAAATTTATTTAATCTTAAGTTGATAAACACTATTTTTTTTGTGTTTTAATCCCAAGTTTTATTTGAATTACATACATAATCATCTATAGTTCCTTGTTGTATCATGGAATAATTCTAAGTTAAAATTTCCTTTGTAATATGAGAATTAATCAGCTGATATAAATTGGTCAAAGAAGTATTCCTACTCTTAGTTTTTCGGGGAAAAATGTGTTTGATAATTTATCGAATGTAAATTAACTGATGGATATGATAAAAAAAACATTAAGAATTAATTTTTACAGGTAAAGGAAATTAGAAATCCATACAACCTAATTAACAACAAAAATCGAACAATTAACTTTTTTAGGTAGTCTTAATCATTTAGATTTACGATCCATTTTAGGTGGAATGTTTAATTAACCTAATTAATAACAAAAATTGAAAATTTATCATTCAAAAAAGTATTCATCCTGTAACAGTTATAAAAATAACAATTCATATTATCAGGTATAATTTAATCATTTCGATTTACGGCCCATTTTGGAGGAATTATTCTTTAATTCAGATCATTTAGCCCATTTGGGATTTGTATTTAAATAAGAGATTATGTAAGCCATGAGCTTAGAGCAAACTATCAAGTTATTTTCACGACAATTGTTACTGAATGAATACTTTTTTTGCATGATAAATTTTCAATTTTTGTTATTAATTAGGTTAATCCCCTCAAAATGGGGCGAAAATCGAAATGATTAAGCTATACCTGAAAAATGAATTGTTGAATTTGTTTTGCTAATTAGGTTTTACGTGTTTTTTAATTCCCTTCACCTGTAAAAATGAATGAAAAATGTTTTTGTTTTTTTTATCATATCCATCAGTTAATTTATGTTCAATAACTTATTGAAAATATTTTTTACCTGAAGAACGAAGTGTACTAATACTTTTTATGTCCACTGTATACACTGGTAATTCCAGATTTAATTGACAAATTACAGTATTTTTATTTTTTCATTAAAAAAGTCGTTAAAAAAATATAAGTTTAAAAAAAATTATCTATTAGGTTGAGATAAAAACTTATTGCATTGGCTTTGCTTGAGATACGTTTCTTTTAATGATCAATTTTTTTTATTTTTGAGTTTATATTTAACTTTGAATCTTTGTGGTGAGTTTTTATATTTATATATCATATTAAGATTTTATTTAATAATTGACAATGACAATTAGAAAAATATTATGCAAATGAAAAAATAAGTCGTCTTTACGTTTTTCCTAAGTGTACACCACTTTTACTTGGAGAATAAAATAATTTATTAATTGCTTCCTTTATTTAGCTATTTTTTTTTGTTTATAACTCTTATTTTTTCTCTTCTATTCATCGTAAAAAAAAAAAAAAAAAAATGAAAAAATGTCCGTAGCCAATACAATAACTGTATACCTTACAGTAATGTTGTCCCGCACACGACCGCGTCTTGGCACTTTCTTGTTATCCGTACCTGACATACAAATGAGCGGACAATTTCGAAAGTGAAATTTAAATGTTTTCCATTTACTTAGAATATGCTTTCTCTGTATGGAAAATATGAGTATTAATCTAATTGAATCTTATATATATATATATATATATATATATATATATATATATATATATATATATATATATATATATATACATCAAATTTATCTTTAGCCTTATACTTTTTAAAAAATATTTTTCAAATAATGCTCATCAAGTTATTAAAAAAACATGTTTCAGTCCTGATGATGCCTGAATAGAAGAAAATTGACTCATTAGTTATTTACAATTGTTTGAGAGATTCATGGCTTTATTTTAAAATATTCTAATAATATACTTTTATATTTCTTTTTTCAATTTTTAAGCAGTTTTATTTTCATAAATTGTTTCTGTTATACCTTCTTCTCTCCCACTTTCCAAATATCAAATTAAAATTATAATGATTTACTAATAGTGTTGAATTGTTGCTTTTATCTTTATTATTATTTTTATGGCGAATTGAGTTGATAAAGTTAAGAATTTCGTTTTAAAAATAAAACTAAATAAGTTAAAAATGGTGAGAGCATGGTTGACCGTTAAAAATATCTGTAGGAGATGTTGGGTTGGGTGTACGGTCGATGAGTAAACACACAAATAAGAAAAAACTTATTTTAGTGGGTGCCGACGTTTTGGCCTAAGTTTTAGGCCATGGTCAGGGCTGAGTCGGCACACAGTATAATAAGTTTTTTTTCTTATTTGTGTGTTTATTCATTGAACGCACCCCTAGCCAAGCTTCTACTACATAAATAAATTAAAATTGCATTAAAATGAATTATAATTGTGGTCAACTGATAGATAAGAAAGTATGAAAGTTATGATAGATGAAAAATTGTATATCTTCTTTCGGAAACAAATTCTAAATTCCTTTTTTTTCTTTCTTCTAATAATATTTGTTATTAAACTAGCAATTAAAATATTTAAATCAAATAATTATTTAATGCTTTTTTTCTCAATAAACATCTTAAATGTATTTCAAAAAATACAAAATAAAATTACAAATCTTAATCACAATTCATAGATATGAATTGACCTTTCGTAAAAAATGTTATGTTTATTTATTTTATTTGTTTGAGAGGGGGGAATTCTAAGCCATTTAAACGTATAAGACGATGATAGATGGGTAAATAAGGTTCCAAAAGACGCTCTCAGCGGCTCTTTCCCACACTCATTTCTTATGTCCTCAACTTTGTACAAAAAACTGTCAACAATCGTGGGATAATATATCCAACTCTCTCGGTTACTCTCGAGTTCAAACAAATTTTCTCAAAACAAAAAATCTCGTCGAGACAAATCTCTTTCTAGATGACGTTACGTTTTAGTCTGACTAGGACCCAACATGCGAGTAGTTGTTAAGAGGTGGAAAAAACCAATTTTTTCCAGGTATAGGAAAAATCATTCTATTTTCATTATTGATAAATATATTAGCTACGTAAAATATTTGACTAATTTAATTGGAAATATTTTAATTTCTACAGTTGTAATGAGCCTTTCAAATCCAATCATTGACTGATGCTGAAGGAAAAAATTGTCGACACTATTATTATTGCCACTCACATTTCTCGATACGATTTTTCATTATTTATTTATTCGATAACAAAGCTCCACCAGCAAAGTACACCATTATAGGTGGTAACCAACAACAAAAATATATAATTCTTCATAATCAACAACAACTATACCAGACAATACAGTGCGTGAAAGAAAATTATTTTATTGTGTTTTTTTAAGCAAATAATAATCCCGTATAAGTACCAACAAAACAAAACCTAATAAAAAATATTTTGATAAAAGTCTATTTTTTTTATTAATAAAAAATACTTCTGATAAAATATTAAAATACACTGTATCGACTTCTATTCGCACATTTTGATTTTTAAAATTGATTCACTAGTTAATTTTTGAAGAAGTGTTCATTTTCAATGAAGGTATTATTACTGGCCATTGAATGAACATCAAGAAAAATTCTGTCAAACGTACCAGTCCTTTGAAATAATTAGGAGAGAAAATAAATGTCATGGATAATTTCACATTACCTTTTCGAGAATTAATGGAAATAGTTTTAAGTTGTGTCCGAGACTTGAATAATTGTTTGGAAATTATTAAGAATAATTTTACTGATCTTACACCATTTATAAATACAAAGAAATTGACTAATTTACAATTTTTGCCTTTATAAACAACCAGGTGTTAAAAAAAAAAAAAAAAAATTGTTTATCTTTTATTTATTTTCAGTAAAAATCCAAAAATTTCATCATATTCAGATCCTAAATACGACGTAGTTTCTGGTATTTAACCTGAAATAAACCTAACCTAAACCTACCTGAACCTAAATACGACGTTTGTGGTATTTATGGTATTTAACCTGAAATAAACTATCAAACATCTCCCTACAAAATCACAAGATGGCTTTCATTTAGTTTATAAAAGTAAAAATCCGATTTTATTTGTTCCTAGACTTTTCAACATTTCGTTCTCTTCATCAATGGTAAAAACGTTTGAAAGTACACATCTTACAGTAAATTTCATTGTTATTAAGATAACATCAAAAATATTTTTCGGTGTCTCACAAATCGGGTATGGCAGGATTTTTTTTTCGGAAAAAATCAGTGGACAGTGGGTCAGAAACCCTAAATTCCGGGCCGAAAGTCATACTACGTTCTACAGCCTTCAAAACTTATATAATTGCAATTTAATTAATTATTTTTGAATAATTGAATTAATTAGTTTTTCAAATTCTGAATATATAAAACCTATTATACATCGAAATTCTTTTTAATAATTAATTTAGTCTAGATCGACGTTTCGGACTCCTATTGTCTATTTTCGGGTCTCTCCTCAATTATAAATTCTTATTATGAATTTTTGGACCTTCTTATCATCATCTACTTGCTGAAATTATTCTTCCTTTCACCCTTTCTTTATATATGAAGGAAACCTCTAATATTTTAGTTGTTATTATATAATTATAAAATTGCTATTATCCTATACACTCTTTTATTGATGTCCGATTCTTTTATGTAGTCAGTGGACTAATTGCTTCCAAAATTTTCAAATCTCCAACATTTTACCGAAATTGAAGTTTTTATTTTGGTATATTTACATCTTGTGAAAAATCTCTAATTTTGCTGATTTGTGCTGTTTAAGGTACTGTTTAAATTTATTAATTCTACCTAAATTGAGTTACAAATTTATTTTTTTAAATTAATAATTATTAAGTCCGACAATAAATTATAACTGCCTTGAAATCCGGATTTTAATAAGCCAGTCCAGATTTCACTTTTACCAAATTTCACGACACACGCCGTTGGGCATTGACGAAAACCATTTAATTTAGCTAATGAACATTATTATAGAAAAGAAAGCTAAGTCGTGTTTTGATCAAACAACGCGAATTGAAGAAAGTCCTCGCCAGTAGGTCAATAGAAATATCCTTAATTACGTCATTGGCTGGAAGTCAATATTAGTTTCGTTGACAGAACACTCCTCGTGTTATTGTGTTTCTTTTTCTATTGTCCTTCCATTCTATTCCTCTCACATGCCTGAAGTCCTTTCTTGCAATCCTGCATTGTTGGATATTATGGCATTGATAGTTGAAGAGGATATCTCGACCCACTTCTTTGGGGAATCTTCGGGAATCAGTAATTAATGATTCAAAAGTTTTGTTAACTCTTTGAAACGTGTTTTCGCCTCCATTCATATTTTTAATATCGATATTGTCCTTCGAAAAAAACAAAAATATGAAAATCCATAGGCTCGATGCCGATAATACGTGACAGGCAGACTTCGTCAAAATCCAAATTTACAAGATCAGGCTTAACCATCCTCCGATCTACGTTTCGGCCTATCCCTCGGACGTGTACCTGTCGGTTCAGCGATGAATACCCTTTTGTGATTCTTTCTTCATCCAGGACAAAAATTATAAAATGATTTCTTAATACAAAAACTAAAAAAAAAAAAAAAATCAACTCACTATATATACTATTGGAAGATAACAAACCAAAAACTTGAGTGTCTCAAATAGCAGTAATTAACTGGCCAGTCAACGTTTCGCCAATTCAGGCACCTTCTCTTCAGGTTTGAAAACATAAGATCACATAAATGCAGAGAAATCACATCTCACATCAAAATATTTTTCAATTTTTCAATAATTAAAATTATAAAATGCGAATTTTTGATATTTTTTTAAAAACAATTAGTGCATGGTGGTAAATTAATTTTTGGTTTATTATTTTCAACTAGAAAAAAAAGGTATTCTCTCCTCTGGCTTTGAGGTTTTACATTTAAAGATACGTAAAATCCAAAAATAGAATTTTTAAAAATACCTCCGTTCAACGTCCGCTGCAAATTTGGCACATAAGCCAAATCGTCCCAGGAGGATCTTCGGAACTCGACATTACCATCAGCTATTTTGTCCCGAAACAGTGGTCGATTAGAGGTTTCATATATTCATACCTTAGCTATTTATGATGATATAGATAAAATCTAAAAAAAATTATTCCAATAATATTCCAATTTTTTTTGGAATATTAATATTGCAATTATTTTTGACTGGAAATAATAAACCGTCGTGCAATAATCTTCAGCATTTTTTAATGCAAAACTGTCTCCGGAAAGTTATTTTATAAAAAATATTAAAAAAAAAAAATTGACTTTCTTTCATTCACAGCAAATCCTTTTAAATCATTCAAGTCAGTAAATATTTTTAATAAATTTAAAACTTCATATTCGTTGTTATATCTACTAGGGACTTCCATTACTTGTATTCTAAAATTAACGATATACGAGGATTCTTGTACTAGGAGGATTCTTGTATTTTTGTTTTTTTGGTTATTTCAATTAGTACAATTGCAATAATCAAAATAATAATTGAATTTTGCGGAGAAAAATAAATACAAATTCAACTATCTCTAAAATGGAATTCAGAACTCACATGGGAGTGATATATATATATATATATATATATATATATATATATATATATATATATATATATATATATATATATATATATATATATATATCGATGTATCGAGATGGAAACTGGTCTCAAAGCGGGCTAGAGTGAAAGGCTGAAAACGGAACGAGTTTACAGCTGCCAAGGGCGTAAATATTTCGTCCGACTAGATTTAATTGAACATCAACTGTTTGAAAATCGAATTTAGTACCTCATCCAGATGGAACTGCTTTCTTAGCTAGCTTTCCATTTCGATTATCTCTTTCTCATTCAATATTATCGAAGATATCGATAAGTCGATATTGTATTTTATATTTATGATCATAAAGATAACAGTTTCTATGAATGTATTTGATAAAATTGAATTATGAAATCAAATTTTCTCAATACAGGATATAAAATGGGCTTGTGATTTTCGAATTTCGACCTGAAACGATAAGTTAATAGATGAAAAATTGTTAATTTCGATTAGCTGTTGAGACAGTTAGGTACTATTAAATAACGGTTAAAAGTAGCAGTTACTGCTACACTGGATACCACCAATAATAGCATCGGTTATAGCGACAAAATCGTCATGCAATTTTAACTGGATATAATGACATCGCTTTTAACGACATATCGGTTATAGCTACTTGTTCCGCATTGAGCTTCATCAGTGCTGATGCTATTGAGGCTAAAATACCTTATCAATAACAAATGCTCAAAGCAGTCCAGAATGTCTAATTTTTTTATTAAACAAGTTTAATGTTCTTAAATGTTTATGCTAACAATGTACAAAATTATTCTACATATCGCTCATCCAAAATGAGGAAGTCTGCCCTCAAATATAAGGTCAAATCAATAGTCATAGGACTTTCAGTGAATTAAAATTGTAACCCTAAAATACCTTCGGGTAGCAAAATGAGTTTGTATGTACCTACATATATATGTTTGTATTATTGTAGTATATGATGTACTGAGAAATATTCTGTAAAAATCTCTAAGGGAGAGAAAATAAGAAAAATAAATAAAAACATAGGACTTTCAGAAAGAACTTAACATTTGTCTAATGTTCGTTCCAACAAAAACACATTTTTTGGATTTTTTTCATTGTGGATGTACGATAGGGGCATGTAAATCTATATAATGAATTTGTAAATTTCATACTTTCAATAAAGTTAAAATAAATTCCTTTTTTGTTCGCCACCACGCTTAAGTAACAAATATGAAAAAGAATTTTTACTTCCTTGTACGCAGTAAAGAAAGTATTGTAAACACGAAAATTTTAGATTTTCAGATTTCAACGGAAATATACATTTTGACCATCCCTGAATCCATTTTAAATAGTTTCGTCTTGACGCCTGTGGGTACTTTCATCCGTGCGTATCTCGCATAACTCAAAAACGGTTTGCAATAGAAAGTTTACATTTTGTAATTGGGATTGTTGTGAAATCTAGGTGTGAACCTCCCTTTTTGGTCACTACATAATTACCGTAAGTGGTACTTTACTTGCAGGTCATAATTGATTTCCATCCCAAATCATGGAAAAGACTGGCGGTTGAGCGTGATCTCGTCCAAATCACCTCCTTGCACAACCGTTGGCCTAGAAACAGTACGGTCCTTACAAGTACCGAACCCAAGACCCTTCATGGGTTGTAGTGGTACAAGTTTTTTTAGAGGCCTCTACATGGCTTAATAAGGCTCTGTTTGGTATTAGCCGATTCACAAAGACCAGAATTTTACCACTAAAGTTTACCCTACAGTGAATTTTATTGACTTTTGGCTACGAAATCGGGGTTTCAGAACCACTGTGCTTAGTTGAGGAGTCTGTCTGGTCCTTAAAATAAAACATTTGTAGGATAGTATTTAGCGATACTGTGATACCTGTCTGTAATATCAATCATTAAACCTAATAAAAAATAAATAATACAAATTTTCAAACTCATATTTGAAATATGTACTATTTGCTTCACTTGTAGGCGGGATTCAAACCTAAGCCATTGTGCAGTATTTAATCAAAACATGTACATTAGATTACGTATGACTGTTTTCTCTGCTAGGGACTTCTTACACGTAGCTCTAGTGTAACCTGATTATTCCATCAAGTGGAAGACAAAAAACATTTTGACGACTCTCTCTTGTGAATGCATTAGTTTTTGTATGAGCTGGAATCCTTTCTCTTCAATGTAGAATGGCACGAATCACTTGATGGCTGAGTAGATGATATATCTCATTCAATTTCGGTACAAAATACTAAATATTCAATTCAAAGAAATATTCTGAGTTTAATTTTAAAATATAATTTAAAAAAATGTTGGTCGGCTAAAAAAAGATTCGGTTTTGTTTAATTGCTCTGATCAATGCATTATTGGCTATATAACTTAAACGTATATTTGGTAAGAGTAAATTTTTATTTCTGCATTTAGTCGTATTTTCCCGAATTTCGCTTTGCACTGTATCGAAAATCATCGGAGAGGAGTGGGGGTGCATTTTATATCCGTTCCATAACCTCCAGAAAATGATTTGAGGATGACCGATATAAATGTATATATATAAATGTATATATATATATATATATATATATATATATATATATATATATATATATATATATGTATATATTTTAATTAATTTATTTTCCACTACTTTGGGGCAGTGGCTTGCTTTGGACGAAATGAGCTGAAATTCGCTATGCATGGTTGTTTTCTAGGCCATACAATATCATAGAAGTTGGCGATAGATTTCAATAAAACTTCCCGCCCCTATTACGACATTAAATTTTTTTTTGTGTTTTTAATGGCTCTGCGCTCCTCTACGGCATCTCCAAATTGAGTTAGAGGATTGACAATTTGTAGTTTGTTGTATCGAATTGGTGGTAGAAAAGTGCATTTTGGGGGTATCGATCTTTTTCCATTTTTTGAAATTTGAAAGCTTTTATTTTAGTGAAAATACGATATTAGTGATACTAAGTTACGCTGTGCAGGTTTTTTTTTTTTTTTTTTCCTTTGTGTCTTTTGTCTATTTTTGTATACAACAGCAACTGAGAAATTAGATATTATGGGCATTAAGAAGAAAGCACATCCATTACGTATTTGGAGACGAATTGTTTTTGAATTTGATTTGACTGAACACTCACAAGACTGAATCCTTTACAGTTTTCTTTTTTTATTATTATTATAATTTATAATTTACTACTTCATGCTAGCCTTTTTTTAGGCATTTATTTCTTTTCCCATTGGACAGCTAACATTCTGAGGACGACGGGAAGGCAGCCAGAGGGGGCTGACAAAAAACTAACCCTACCTGGATCAAGGATGCAGAGGAATTCAATCCGATCGGTTAATAAATTACGTTTCCACGGTTGTCTGCTTTAAATAATGATTTCTTGAAAAATATATAATAATAATTTACTACTTATACATAACTGTATAATTTATAATAATAAATATTATTTTATTACTGGAGAGCATTAAATATGGCATGAGTTTAGTTTAGGTAAAATCCGCCTTCTGATATAGTTGTAAATAAAGTTACGGGTGTCTTGTGCAAGGATCGATCTGTATTTACTACATTTCGTTAAATTTGGATACCAAATACCAATGCACAAAATACCTCATAAGATAAATTATGTACATCGTTTATTTGGACATGATACGTACATAAAAATGGAATTTTACACAACAAGCTTTTGCCTATGTAGGTTTATTCCTATCCCTCAACTTCTTGTTAATCAATAACTTATCATTTTTTTTTTTTAAGTTAATCTTCATTTTTTTATAAATTAATTTCATAAATCACGAATCGAATTGTAGTAATTTTTATTAAAAAAATAAAATAAAAATATTACAAGCTATTATAAAGCAAGACAATAAAAAAAATAAAAATATTATTATTAAACAAATTTAATGTGAAAAAAATCGAATCAAAATATTTCACTGAACGTGTCAGAATACAAAACAACATTTATAAAATAAATAATGATTTTCAATTATATATATTACGTTTTTGATTATTTTACAAAATATTAACACTTTATGGCCACCTAACGGGCTAAGAATAATATTATTAAATCGTTAGTAATAATTTATTAATATCTTTATCAAGACAGTCTCACAGTTTGGAGGAAATAATTATGTTTCGGTAAATACAGAAACTAAAAATCTAGAATTTATTCTCAAAGATATAGCTAACAGGAAACTTTCCCAGCAAAAACTAAAATTTTCACTAATAAACTTGTTCAAAAACAAAATTGTAGCACTTTTGAGCTGCAATTGGACGATGTTAACGTAGAAAACACTGCAATATACGACATCGTTTTTTGAAAAAATGCTTAAACGCCAAAAAATCAAAATTTAGGTTTCAATTTATTATGGAGCATGCACACCACCTACATCGATTCCCGCTCACGATATACCAAAAAAAAAAAAATCGAAATGGTCTAAAAATCGACTATTAATGATGTAAGTACCAAATAATAACGGCTATCAGTCGCCACTCTGGCCTTAGCCTGTACTAGAAGCCATAAAAAGATATTGTAATTATAAAGATTTTGCCACCTTAATAAACTCCTACTGTATACAATAAAGAATAAAATTAAAAAAAAAAAATTGTAATTTGGAGAAAAATCGTTTCATGTATTTCCTGTAAAGTTTACTAATGGCGCTTACGCCTTTTTAAAAAAACGACGTCGATATATTTAAAGATGTTGCTGGTTATTGGTTTTCCACTTTTCGTGTTTATTAAAGTCCTAAGAATCTTTCCAATAACCAAAAAAATTGAATAAATAAAACATTAAAGTAACTGTTTTCGAAATAATATTTTCCTATCTTCATTTTGCACTAAAATCACTACACTAGTCAGTAACTTTTTGTACGACTTGTGTTTGTTTGGTGCTTAGAGTATCTAATTATGGTGTAAAAAAAAACAATTAGACTTCTTTGAGATCATGTTGATTTTTTTTTCTCTACAAAACAAACTGACTAGTCCTTAATCAAACGACAATAGGCAGGTAGTTCTTAGACCCTTCTACAAGGAATTCAATGAAAGATCCAATGCCTGTTATTAACAAGTCTATTTACATAAATTAGATTTTTTATATCTCTTTGTAGTTTATCTCGTTTTGGATCCGCTCTCTAAACTGTAATATAGTTGTTGGCTATCGGAATGAAAATTGATTTTTTTGCCTAATAGATGCTGATATACTGCTTACATATCATTTAAATAAGAGTAATTATTCATTCATATTTGCTACCAAGATAGATTCCAGTTGAATAAATACATCCAGTAAAGTAAAAAATCTTAAACTTACCAACTGTTTGACCAACACGACACTGACCACAATAGGTACTCCTCATCGGCGAAATTCTGAGTTTTTTCAACTCACTGTCAGACTTCACTAAGTGATAACTCTGAGGTCTGAGGTTGTCTAAGGACGTGTATATTTCTAACACACTTTTCACGTACTTTCACTATAAGTACAACAATAGTGTGGACATGTCATGCTAGCTCATCTTCTACATAAATATGAAAAGGATATCTAAAAATATTCTCAGAGCAATGAAATAAAAATATAAATTAATTATAAACATCAATAAATCATAAAACCTATCACAAAAAAATAAATCCAATTGGTCAATAAAATTTCAATTATGAACTGGTAGTACCTAAACTAAATTAATTTTTTTATTACCAGTTTAAGATGGAACTGTTAATAAAAATGTCGTAATAACGAAATTTTTATACATATTGAGAAAAATACTGAAACAACTATAAAAAGAATAATGGACAAGATGATCAGGGTATCGTTCGAAATTAAACAAATTATAATATTATACATAAATAGTATCAAACTATTTACAACGTAAAGTACTTAAATGAAAGGTTAGGCCACAGAGATAAAAATATATTATACAATTAAATAGATTAGAAGAAACAAATAATTGTAAACATGTACGAAAAATGATCAGGAGAAGTAATGCATACGACAGAGTGAGTGATGAAATGTACATTAAAAATTTAAATTATCAATTATATCGATCTATAATTTAATTATCTATTATTTATATATATTTATCTATTATTTATATTATATATATATATATATATATATATATATATATATATATATATATATATATATATATATATATATATATATATATATAATTGTATCATCTATCAGATAAAGTAAATGTGTATTGGACACAGTTAAGGAAATGTTCCAATTTTTTTCTGACATAATGGTTTCTCTTGGTACTTCTGAGATTTAAAACCTATCCAGTGACTGCACCAGCTATTCCATTTTTAATTCATGACTAATAAAATTTTAATAGATGGTATTATATTTTTTCTTAATTTTCCTTAACATCTCCGCAGCGATAGTCAGTGGTAGACAGACATTTTCTTGGATTTAAGTCTAATTTTGTATGTCTTGAAACACATTGATATAATATTCACTGTTTTCTCATTTTACACTGCAAATGATAGGGCCTTATAAACGAAGAATAAAGGGAAAACAATGAAAGTTGTGTCAAATTAAAATCTTATTTTATTAGGTCTTATTTCAGATCATAAAAATCATAAAAAGAACTTTTTCCATACTTTTATTTATAAGAGTAGGTAAACCACCGATATCACCATGATATCAGTTATATTTACTCTAAGTTTGAAGTTGAATCAAAGTCTAGATACATTATTTTCTCAATTTAATTATCCAAGGGCCCAACTAATGGAGCAGTGTCCACTGCCGGTAGGCATATTAACCTTAAATAAATTTTAATTTAATTATCTATCATGTCAGAATATAATTTGATAATCAATCTTATAAATAGATAATTTTCACTATCAGTCTACATTTAACCATCGATCTGTCTTATTTTTTACTATTATTGCTGGTTATTTCTTGTATTTATCTTTACCATACTTTCTGTTTCTATGCTATATACTTTTATAAAATTTTCTTTTCGATGGGTTACCTTCGTTTAATTGATTATTTATTTTCAGGAAAAATTTGCTACTCCATATTTTTTATGTAGTTAGTTACTTTAATACGACTTTTCGAACTGATTCTTCGATTTTCAAGGGTTCCATATACTTTTTCAAAATTTTCTCCTCTTTTTACTTATTTTTATCATCATCCTTTTTTATTTACTGTCGTTTATTTGTCTTCTATATTGATGCCATGTTTTAAAATTTACTTTTGATTCTTCCTAGGATGCCCTGTGTCCCTTTCGCTTCCCTGTGTATTATCAAATAGTTGGGTTTCCTGTTTATTTTCAACATAGTTGATAATTATTAGAGAAATTATGGACTTCAGTGGGGAGATCCTATATCTATAGTAAATTTTAAAAAATTGCAATTAAATTTGGAATGCAAATAAACAACAGTTTAAGCTCCTGCTGAAAAAAATACGTGAAACTCTAAGTAGGGCGAATCTAAGAAACACATTTCCACATAAGGTATTAATTAAATTTTTTAGTTAGTTAATTGCATATTAGCCCTTAGTAAGCTTTCTCATACTTCTAATGCAATTTCTTTAAACTACAATTTTTGGATTCATCCTTCATCAGCCGAGATCTTTATATGTAATATTTTAATAACATATAAAAATAGGAAATTGAGATGGAACTGAAGTTTCTTTCTTTGCATAGTTTCATGAAATGTTTTCTAAAATAATTTTCTATGTTTTTTCCAAAAGATTCTCCGTCATGACACGTTTGGTATCAGCCCGCCAGACAGTTACTGGATGTATCGGATGAAAGTTTATGATGTAAAAACCTTCGGCATGTCCTGAAGAAGACGCAACAGCTTACTCTCGACAAAAAAGTCAAGTCCGTTTCACTTTTATCCGACATAAAAAAAATATACATAAAAAATATCTGGTTAAAGGAACCATGTCTCACCGTCAAACGATTCGATATACACATTATTAAGAAAGAAATAAGTAATCAAATAAAAACTTCTGATGAACCGAACTGGTTTCCTGCTCGTTTTTGTTAAAGGCTTCTCTTATCGCAGACATGAAAAAGCACTCAGGTATTTCTTCCTTCCATTCTATCGTCCCGCCTATACCTGAAATAATTAACTCTATTGCATTAGATGATTATTATCAGTGATCTGTTTAATAATGGTTGGAGTTAATTTAGTGCTAATAATTGGATTCTATTTGTTTATACGGCTTTCTATTATTATATATGTCGCTATAAAATAATTATATCCTAGTGCGATCGAATGATTTAGACTCCAAGTAATTGCAATTTATATTTAGTCTGGGAATAAGTTTTCTAATATGAGAATTAATATGGAAACAGGATAGAAAAAAACTCATATTAATTTTTAAATAATATTTCTATGAATTTAATTAATAAAATATAATTTATATTATAGATTAGCATTACAACTCTTAATACAACCAGGTATTAAAAGTTATGAAATTATATAGATATGGATTTGGAATCAATAGCCTTCAATTTACGGTACATTTGGTTGAAATAGCATTGCCCCTGGAGTCGATACATGGTTGATGCAACAGAAGAAATAAATTATTATTTATTTATGTACTCAGACTTGGGCCAGGGAGTTAGGAGTCCAATGCCTTAGTAGGTCTCTCTTTTTGAATAGTTTTTGAATACTCACTCACTGACTGTTGTACGCTACAGTCCTTGCATGACCTGGGCCTCTGCTACCATTCATCTCCATTTCTCGCAGTCTCCAACGAGACTCCTCCGATTTCCGATTTCCATCTTTCTCAAGTCGTCTTCTAGGGTATCAATCCACCGACGCCTGGGTCTGTCCCTTTTCCTTTTACTTTCTGGTACACCTTTCAGCATCATTATAGGCAGCCTACAGGGCTCCGTTCTTTATACATGCCTCAAACATCTTAGTCTGCTCTTCTTGATATCACAGAGGAGATCAGGCTCCCCATACGATTCCATTAGTTCAGAATTGCTTCTGATTCCCCACATATGCTCTTCTTTGACGGGCCCAAAGATCTTTCTCAGGACTCTTATCTCTCAAACCAGAAGAGCTCTTCTGTTTTTCTTGGTCAGAGTCCACGCCTCACTGCCATACATTACTACCGGTCCAATTATCGTTTTATACAACAAAAGCTTTGCTTTCCTGAAAAGACTTTTGTATCGGAGAGCTTTTGAATACATTAATATTCCGATATATCGGGCCTCGATTGTTTGTGTTATATCGATATTTCTCTGCCGATATCATTAAGATATTGTTTTTATAATTTCGAAATTTCTGTGCCGATATATTTATGATGATGTTTTATAATATCGATATTTCTGTGCCGATATATATATATGGTGATTTTTTATAATATAGATATTTCTGTACCGATTAACATTAAAGGTGCCCTCACACGTTTGCCAAGCCTAGGTTAATCAAACGCCAAATCATACGTCAAACATGTAAGGGGAATTTACAGAAGCTTAGGAAACTAGCCTATCCAAACGTTACTGTTCCGGCTATTCCAACTATTGTCAGTTATTAATTTCGTTTTAAACTATTTTCATTTTATAAAGTAACATTTAAAAATATAAAATAAAAGAATCAAGAATTCAGAAACTATAGATCGTAACAAGAACAAGCCAAACTACAAGAATTTATGGTGCTTTGTTTGTCGAACTCGCCATCCTTGTAGAATGTTTTAAAAATAAATGTCGGTTTTCGTTACTCAGATTTTAATATTTTTATGACGATATAAATAGAGAAAAAATAGGACAAAAATATCGATATATCTGCATAATATCGATGATTTTAAAAAAATCAAATAATACCCCTAATACTTCTTCTGCCACTATTAATTCCTTTTCTTTTTCTTTGTTATATTTACATTCTAACAAGATATGGCAAGAATCTTATGGCGATTTACAGACTTCCGTCTTTTTCAATTTTTATAAATGCTTTGGTCTTATTTTCTGCAAAACGCCTTGTCGAACTAGTCGAAGGTTCAGAGAAAGCTACGGTGCAAGCAGGAGCTTATCTAGGCAATTAGGGACCCCTGGATAAATAATGAAACATATTTTTCTGGAGCCTCCCCTCCCAAGCTTCATAATTCTCAAAAAAACAGTAAGTTGTTAGATAAATGCACTCTATTCACTATAAACTAAAATCACCATTTCATGGGACCGTTTATTAGATTTTCGAGGGTTCTGATTCGGTTTTTCAAAGGATATTATATCGAACATGTCCATTTCGAATTACCTTTACAAATTACATTTTTTTAGATGATTTGTTATTGTTTATTAGGTTTTCAAGACGATATACTCAAAAAATGTCAAATATAATTGTAATTTGAAATGCACATCGTCGATAAAAAATTAAATTTGAAAAATGGAATCAGAACCCTCGAAGAGCAAGTAAATGATCCCTATATCCATGGACACTTCAACAGTATCAGTAAATTGAAATGCGCTAGTGCAATCAAAAGTCCGATTCACAAAATGGAACGAGAACGCTCGAAAACCTAATAAACGATTCCTATATCATAGAAAACTTTAACAGTAACAGAAAAGCGAAATGCGCAGGCGCGATCGAAAATCAAATTCA